>CM024607.1:8731446-9184757 GCA_014182555.1 Eucalyptus erythrocorys
TGCTCGCCATGCTTCTACATGTCCATACACTTTCTTTTCTTGTACTTATCGTGCCAGCCTATTGACGCACACATTCTCTCTCGTTCTGTGAAACCTCTATGTCTCAAGGATGAAATGTCTGCACTACTGCATTTAAAGAGATATGAAATCGCCAATGTTTCAGGTGGTCCTCTCGCTCATCCCAAGACTCTATCCTGAAAAAATAGTTAGGATTGTTGCTCTTGGGATGGGATCGAATGCGATGAGAACACACGCCACGTAATTGTTCTCGATCTGCGAAGTAGTTTTCTTTATGGTTCTATAGACAACAACAGTACCATCTTCCAGCTTGCTCATCTTGAAAAGCTCAATCTCGGCAACAATCACTTCAACTACTCTCAAATACCGTCTCGAGTTGGAGATCTATCAAGATTGACTCATCTCAATCTCTCTGCTTCCTTTTTTTCTGGCCAAGTTCCATCAGAAATCTTCAAACTTACAAGGTTGGTGTACCTCAACCTGTGTTGCAATCTGGATCCACATCATGATAGACCTTCATTGGAGATAAAAGCGCCGGGCTTGAGAAGGCTATCTCAAAATCTGAGCGGCCTAGAAGAACTTCTCCTTAGTCTCGCCAACATGTCGTCCCAAGTGCCCAACACCCTGGTGAATCTGTCTTCACTAAGAAGGCTGAACATGGATGAGTGGGACCTGCACGGTATCTTTCCGCCTGCCATTTTTCATTTACCGAAGCTGCAATATCTTAGGGTGGATGGCAATGAGGATCTCACGGGCCGCTTGCCTAACTTCAACTCGAGTAGTCCTCTTAAAGAGCTGCAACTGGGAGGCACGAGCTTTTATGAAGAGCTACCGGCTTCAATCGGTAATCCCCGCTCTATGGAGATATTGAATCTTGAATTCTGCAATTTGACAAGGTCCCTACCCCTGTCAATCGGAAATCTTCCTTTGTTGAGTCATCTTGGCATATGTGGTAACAACTTCTCAGGATCCTTCCCAGCTTCATTTGCTAACCTTAGCAACCTCGAATGCCTAGATGTCGGAAAGAATCCATTCATCGCCCAGCCCACTTCCTCTTTGTCTTGGGTTTGGAGGATTAAAAAAGCTTGCCACTTTGAACCTCTGGAGGATCAATTTATATGGCGAAATTCCCCCTTCAATCGGAAACTTGTCTCAACTTGTGGAGTTATCCTTTCTTGGCAACCAATTAAGCGGTACCATCCCATCTCAACTCATGAACCTCACTCAGCTAACTGATTTGCAACTCCGAACCAATCAACTATCAGGTTCTATACCTTCTTGGCTTGTGAACCTTTCACGCAATAAATTCCACAGCCAGATACCTTCATCAATCTGTCAACTCCAAAATCTCCAAGTGCTCGGCCTTTTCGAAAACAACTTTAGCGGTACTATTGAACTAGACAACTTTCTCAAGCTCAAACAGTTGTGGGTGCTCCAACTATCATCTAACCAGCTATCATGCCGCACGAGTAGCGCAAATGTTATTCTTCCTCAACTTGAGGCCCTAGGACTGGCATCATGCAATTTGAGAGAGTTTCCAGCGTTCTTGCAAACCCAAAAGGATATGAATTGGTTGGACTTGTCGGATAACAACATTACGGGAGAAGTGCCCTCTTGGGTATGGGATGGAAGATTTGAAAGCATGCAGTTCCTAAATCTTTCCCATAACTTCTTAACTAGCCTTGATTGATATTACCCGATCAATCCTTTATATATGTACACGATAGACCTATCTCATAACATGTTAAAAGGACCACCCCCTGAAGCACCAGCATCCATATTACACTACATAATATCCAACAACAGGCTTACAGGAGCATTGCCACCATGGATCTGCAATTTGAGTTCAGCAATCACACTAGACCTATCTTCTAATAATATAACTGGTGTGCTTCCGGTTTGTTTGGGCAATATCAGCGAATCTCTCATGATATTGAACCTAAAAGGCAACAATTTCCACGGGAGCATTTCTGAGGTTTTGTTGAGGGGGACACAACTAACGATGATCGATTTGAGTGACAACTAGTTGCAAGGCAAGTTACCGAGGTCCTTGGCCAATTGCAAAATGCTCGAGTTCATCAACATTGCAAACAATCGTATCGTGGACACTTTTCCGTCATGGTTCGGATCTTTACCAGAGCTTCGTGTCCTTATTTTGCGATCCAATAAATTCCACGGTGTCATAGAGAGGCCTAAATCTAGTTCCACATTCCTTAAGTTAAGGATACTCGACCTCTCTACTAATGCATTTACCGGTAAGTTGCCTATGGAATTATTTTGGTCTTGGAATGCCATGAAATCCGAGACAGGAAACTTTGCTTACATGCAAAGAAACCTACAGCCATCAAGTTACGTTATGTACGCCTACGCCTACGGTGGCATTTACAATTTCTCCATGACAGTGATTTACAAAGGGCATAAATTGTATTACCCAAAGATCAAAAGTCTTCACGATCATCGACCTCTCTAGAAATTTTTTCAAAGGAGAGATCCCTAACGTCATAGGTGATCTCAAAGGATTGCAAGGACTGAACCTTTCCAACAATTTCCTCAGTGGTCACATCCCGTCATCGTTGGGAAATCTCACAGCACTCGAGTCATTGGACCTTTCTCTGAACAAACTCTCAAGACAAATCCCCCAAAAACTAATAGAACTCGGTTTCCTTTCTTTCCTGAACATCTCTTACAATAATTTGACTGGGTCTGTGCCAAGAGGGAAACAGTTCGATACATTTTCAAATAATTCTTTTGAAGGGAAGTTAGGACTCTGTGGGGAATTCATATCCAAGAAATGTCAAGATTTAGGGGATAAGTCGGGAAAACCTTCAACCCACCAAGAAGAAGACTTGGGATCACCAATTGAACTCGATTGGAAAGTTGTTCTTATGGGGTATGTGAGTGGCTTAGTGATTGGAGTGGTCATTGGAAACACATTTATCTCCTAGAAACATGTTTGGTTTGAATGAAATGCCAAGAGAAAGCGACGGCCTAGTCGAAGGCAGCCTGGGAGGGCTAGGAACTCTTGGTCAAGCCATTTTTTCAATTCCGGTAGATGTCAGAACTTACTGGAATAATAAACTAAGTATTTCCTTCTTTTTCTTAGATGTACTTGTTTCTTCATAGCATCTTTACAAATATTTATGTCAAACCCTCGCTTTCTTCAATTTATCTCTCATCACATCTGTTTCCCCACCTCTCTAATGTATAATTGCACTTTTTGTTCTTTTTTACAAAGCCATTGTTATCTTGTAAACCAAGCTCATATGCGCTTTTTTTCTATCATTGTTGAAGCAAAAGTACTCCTATCTAACAACCAAATCTAAATTGTCACATGGATTCTCCTTCATCCAAGGTTCACATTACAACGTGAAACCCGTTTACAAATTCTAGTAAAATGATCAATAGCAAGACTGTCACGACCTGAACTCCGAGCACATGCACATCCCTCCATGGTCGATATAAATTTGCGACGTCCCAGGAAGTGTCACCGACCCATTCATTATTTTGCGCATGTGGAAACGTAAAACAATCTCCATACAACAGAACAGTGGGATGGAAACGCAGGATGGTATTTTCACAACCACACCTACAATATAGTAGTACTTAAATACAGACCAGTTTAACACCACAAGGTCTAATACAAAAAGGTGAAGTTGTTTGACTACCTATAAGTTAAGCTTCTATTTACAAGACTAGGGTTCGCTAATACACTATCATACTTCTCAACCCTTCTAGGGTGAACTATCACCCATCCCCAGCCTCGACGGAAGACCCATCATCATCTGGGAGAAGGTAGCAAGACTTCTACTTTTCCTTCCCTGCAAACCACTATACATGACCTGGCCTTCCTTCATCTAGGGACCTGAAAATGTTAGTCCACTAAGGGGTGAGATCACATCTCAGCAAGTCAATCTACTAAACCCAGATTAGGAGAAGGGTACATATACATGCAGTATAATAATCCTTCTTACCCTTTCTCATCACTTGCACTTTCCTGCACGTTAGTGGCATTCAATCATACAATATCACATTAACATCACTTAGCAGTTGAATACTGTGCACATACAGATAGGGATGCAGATGTCAGATCATTGACCGTGGCCAATTTTTAACAAATAACAGTCATCCGGTATAACCGGGCTTCGCCTCACACCGTTGAGCACGGCAACGTCTACATGTAGACGGCATTCCAATTAAGGAGCATCGGCCCAGCATCCACTGCGACCGGCATCCGTTGACTTGGGGCATTCCCGAAGGAGCATTGCCTGGCCCCAAAGGCACGTGACGGAATCACGTCGTGAATGCATATGATCGATGTCACATTTCAATAATCAATTATATACAGCATCCACAGCATCAATTGAGCAATTTCATAGCAAGAATTATTCAAAACAAGCATATACTCTTATTCATCCAAATTGACAGAGAACTGCCCAATAATGCTCTCACAATTTCGAAGTCAGAAACTCACTCATATGATCTCGAAAAATTCTCAAATTCGGACATGTGCTAGAAAACATATAAAAAAAATATTTTTCATGAAGACAACGAGATCCAGATCCCTCTGGATTCGGCCCAGAAATTCTTTCTATCCAGCACAAGAATTGGGTCCAGTTCCAGAGAGTCTAACTCATTGAAATCAGTTCGGTTTTGGGTCGAAATATTGTCCATTTGATTTGAAATTCGAGTATGTTATATTAGAAGTTGTGAGGAACAACTTTCATGAAGGAACCGATTGGAAATTCGACCTCTAAAGGTAGGTAACAACCCTTGGAATCATGGCAGGTCACGGGTTATAGAACTGTCCGAAATACTGTTTCGAGGATGACGTCATTAAAATCATCATCTTTTTAATTTCTAAAAATTATGAGAAAAATATATGTTATTATTTAGGATGTCCAAAACAGTTCTTCAGAAGGAAATTTGTTAAAAATCACATCACAAAGTTGTCCATGAAATTAGCAAAACATACATGTCCAGGAAACTGTTTCAGAAAACAGCCACTGTTCTAGTCCGAATCTCTCTCCACGAAGTTTGTTTTGCTCTATAAACCCTATCTAAACTTTTCTATGGCCATTATAACATCCCTAAGCAACATTAATCCACATATAGCTTCATCTACATGGTTCCTCTGTTGGAAATTTCCTATAATATGGGCTTACATTAATTAATTGATTTCCTATTTTAAATAATCGGGTTAATAGATATTACAATATTTATTGAACCCTACAGTGATCTGATTAAATTGGGTATTGGCATATATTGATAATGGGCCTAGTTGAGCAGCAAAGTGTAGGCAATTGTGTTTAATTGAAGCCCGTAATGGGAAGGGCCCAGTTGACACGCTATTGAATAGGATTTGTTAGGTCCCCTCTCTAGCCTATAAATAGGATAGGTTATACCTATCAGTTGCTTTACTCCCATTGAAAACTGCTATAATGAAATAGGTCATAGAGAGGAAGATCTGGCATTCCAATAGATCCCTGATCATCAGAGTGATCTACTTTTATTCAGGTGATACAATGGCTCAAACAGGTACGCTTTAATTCCACTGTATTTATTGATATTGGTGTTTTACAATCATATATGGATCCGTTTCTTCTTAATTGATTAGTTGTTTATGTGAATAATATTCTATATGTGGTATCAGAGCTAATCATATATGATTGTAGAACCCAAATTTTTATTTTTTTATGGACAAATTCGAAACTTACTATTTTGAGCCGAATCTTGTCGTTATTCTTTCGTGTGGATTTTTTGCTCAATTAATCCCGAAACTATAGGGCTTTTGTTCTACATGTCGAGATCTTTCCAACCATATATAATTTGCATAATTTCGTTGAGAATTGACAGAGAATTTCAAATTCGAAATACTAGGGTTTATGCGTGATAAAGTTCAAATTATTTTTTAATTGATGTTTCATGCAAATCTTTGTATGGGTATTGTTATATATTAGTTTTAGCATCTCTTTGTAGCATCAAGGTAAGTTTTTTTAGGGTTAAAATTCAAGAAACCGAATTTTCGGCCATGGGAGCTTTAGGTCCGAAATTTTGAAGCTTGGATGTGGTATATTTAGTTGGTTTTTTCTTCGTTTAATTAATTATAGTTAATTACATTGATGTTCTAAGCAAAACCCATGAGAAAAATTTCATCAAAATTCATGCTAATATGTGTTGTTGGAACTTCGGGTTAAAACCGGGTCGTGCGACCCGATTCCTGCAAATTCGTGACCCGGCTGGAGGTTGAAGAAGACCTCCAGCCGGGCCGGGCTTGTGACATGGGCATAAGCCCATTGTTCTCTCTTTTTCTTTTAATTTTGTTGCTGGGCATAAAAGCCCATTGTTTTAAGTTCTGGGTTACGCCAGAACTTTGCTCTTTTTAAAAGAATGGTCTGGGCTCACACCCAGAAACATTCTTTCTTGGTTCATGGGCGTGAGCCCATAACCAAATTACTAAAAAAAAAAAAAAATTTAATGGGCCGGCGCATGTCAAGCCTCACGAGTAGGGCTGCTCGCGGGTGGGTCCGTATTATTAAAATAATAATATTATAATAATAAAATTTAAAAAAGAAAATTGTGGCAAAAATTGTTGTTTTGAAAAATGCAATATGATCATTAAAAACACATGTTGTGAAGTGTTTCATATTATTTGATGAATTTTGGGCATAAATTTTGGAGTTCCTATTGATAAAGATTAGTATATACAATTACTCGCCCAAAGGGAGTTATTGTGTATATTAATTTAGAAAATAGTATGAAGTTTAATCCCTATATTTAAAAGATGAGGATGTATAATTGAAAAAATATTTATCTGCCCAAAGGGGATAAATGTTTTGAAAATTATATATAATTCTCATCTATGTTGATATTATGGAGATGTATGATTTAAAGGATTTGTTTGCCCAAAGGGGATGGATCCTTGACAATTATATGTAATTCTCCTTGTTGTTGCTTTATAAACTTCATACTGTGAAAAATAATGGTGCATTATACACTCTACCCAAATGGGAGTTTATAATGTACTAATTATTTTTGTTGAAATACTCATTGCCCATTGTTGACGCCTAATTTTTTTGGTTTTTCTTATTTCTACGTTTTAATTAGTTTTTAGGGTTTTATGTTATTTTATTCAAAAACCGAAAAAATGGAAAAATGAAGAAAAAAACCAAAAAAAGCCATGAAAACCGAAGAAAAACGAAAAAAACGAAAAAAAAAAAAAAACAGAAAACGAAAAAACGGCCCAAAGGCCTTCGCGGTCCAAAGCCCGCGCCAACACCCGCGGGTCAACCCTACCCAACGCCTGACCCGCAGGCGTTGTCTCCTTCGCCCGATCGCGTGCACAGCACGCGCGGGAGGGCGCGACACCGGAGCGGACTCGACGGGCGGCAGAGTACGGCGAGCAGAGGGCGGTGAGCAACTTCGCGCGAGAGGGGACGTGACCGAGGGAGGCTGGTGGCCGATGGGACACCGGTTCGGCCGGTAAAAGCCGCGACGGTTTTCCCCGGTCGAGCTCCGTCGGCCGGACCTCCACGCCTATAAATACCCCCTCCCCCCGACGGCATTGGACACACAGCAAGCCACAGAGGCGAAGGGGGAAGCTGGATCAAAGTCGTGGCCCTCGACTACCCTACTGAGAGACTTCAGCGGGGGCGAGGGCTCACGGCCGAGAACCCTAGCTCCACCGAAGTCGAAGCACGGAGAGAGAGAGAGAGAGAGAGAGAGGAGGAAGAGTCCCCCACCGCCGCTGCCTTCGCCGAGACCGATTCCGCCCAAGAATAGGTGAGGGCCGTCCATCCGAGCCTCCCCGCCACCGCCGCCGTCGTCCCAGTCGCCGTCGCCGTCGCGAATTTCCCCCAAGCCAGCCCCAAATCGAAACCCTAAGGTTCCCGATTTCGGGTCGCGATTCCGGGTCACTGGATCGGACCCGGATCGGGAACCGGGTAGGGTTTCGCGTTTAAGGGAGCGGTTTGGAGTCGGGTCACAAGCGGGTCGGATCCGGGTAGGGTCGCCGAAGGAACGGTGTCGTTTCGCTGAGGGTCGGATGGGTCGTGGAGCGGGTCGGACACGTGACCCGTGGGTTACGCATGGCCCGACCCCTCCACGGCGTCGTTTTGAAAAAAAGCGGAACGGCGTCGTTTCGTAGAGTCCCCATGGTGTCGTTTTGTGCTTTGTGGGGAGTCGGGTCGAAAGCCGGGCCGGATCCGGGTAAGGTTTTGCCCCGGGTCTTCGGGTTGGAAGGCTACGACGCTGTTTTTTTTTTGAAGGAGTGGGAACGCCGTCGTTTTGGTGGGGAATGGGTCGCCAGCTCGTCGGGTCGGGCCGGGCACACCCACGCCCGGCCCGACGTCGTTTCGGCGCCTTCTTCCCCCCAAAACGTGGCTCCCGTCCGCGTTTCAGGTCGGCCCGGGGCAGATCCGACCCGTGGATCCAACCCAGCCGGTTTTCGTTTTTTATTTCAAAAAAATCATTTTAAATTCAAAAAAAGTGTTTTAATTTTCGAAAATCAAAAAAAATGTTTTAAAAATATTTTATTTCTCCAAAAATCTAAAATCAAAATAAAAATAATATTATTTTCGGAAAATACTTAAAATACAAAAATATTTTATTTTCCAAAAATCAAAGAAAATCAAAAATATTTTCCAAAAATCCAAAAAATATCAAAAAAATCCCAAAAATTGCCAAAATCCCTAAAAAGCCCAAAATTTTCATAAAATGCCAAAAAGACTTGTATTTTCCCAAAAATACCCCAAAAATCCAAAAAAATCCCTTTTATGTCCAAAAAGAGAAAAACACCCAAAAATGAGATTTTTCCAAAAATGCATGGAAAACCCCCAAACATCCAAAAACCTTAGGGTTTAAACAAGATTAGGTACCGAAAGAGCATTAGTGATTAACTAGTGTAATCAAGTCCCCGATCCTAATTTCTCTGGTTGCGCAGGAGCAAGTATTTCTCCCGATACTTCGCTTGGGTTTCTAATCAACCTACCCCAAATTGATTAGTGGCGACTCCGTTTTAAATCCAGCCAAGCCATTAGCCTCCTTAGGTGCTCGTACCCGATCCGGCCGGGCGCCCCCGAAAGAAGGGGTCGCGACAGCTTGGCAACTCCACTGGGGACCTTGAGGACTTAGGCTATATTTATCTTGTTTAAATTCTTTACTGACTTAGGTTTTTTTCCTTTTTACAAGTCAATAATTTGAGAAGTTTATTTTAAAGCTTACTTAAATTAAATTGTCTTGTGATTATAAACCGTTGTGCATGCTTTACTGTTTCAAACACTACACATGGCACACACAACCCGGCCGCCGGACCTAGGCCGCCATAGGATTTCTAGGATGGTGTTAAGAAAGATACGGCCTCGAACGCGAGACTGCGATGTAGAGGTTGCCTTTCTTTTCCCCGAATTTCTTAGCTGAAGTTAAAGGAGTACGCTGCTAACGCGAGACTGCGACCGGCAGATGCCCTTTTAATTTCACCAAGCCTTCTGAGTTAGAAATCGAGCCGCACGTCTCATGTGTATGTCTTTGTGCTTGTCATTTTACCTAAAAGCAAAGCAATTTATTTACTCAGTCTTTTTATTGGCCCATGGCAATGTAGGATAAAATTTCCAAAACCCTGATTTATATGCGATGGGGGAAGATGACATCCAGTTTATTCCTACTCCCAAGGCGGAACTTTTCGGATGGTGGGGTCGGTTGGATCAGCCTGCCCAGGAGTTCGTGAAGGACAAGCTCGGCCACCTCCTTTCATTGATAAGAATAATTGTTCGCCCTGAAGTCATACAAGGCATTGCACATTTCTGGTGCCTCAGGACTCTCACCTTTATGTTCGGCAGGTTTGAACTAACCCCGACCCTAGAAGAATACAGTATCATCACTGGAATGCCCCTTGGGAAAGAGCTGGTCAGGCCATCGACAGGCGCCCTCCCATGGCGCGGGCTGGCACGATTTTTAGGAGCTGAAATTCATGTTATGAGACAAATTCTCGAGAACAACGATAATAATTGCCCTTTTGAATTCTTGAATGAATGTTTTCAAAATCAGCCCATGGCTAAAAAAGGCGAAATTTTCCTCCTAGCATTTTTCGGGCTCATCATTTTCCCTCACCAAAGAAATACCATAAGTCCTAAAATGGTTTGGATCGTCAATCAAATTTTGGGGAAGCCAATTATGTCAACATGATTTTAGCTGAAACTTTCCTATCCTTCAACCGTTTTAAAGACAACACAGAAAAAATCATGCGGGCCTCTCCAGAAATATTGCAAGTCTGGTTCTTTTCTCACTTGAGCGAATATCGGGGCATCATGCGATCGTCTGAAACAAACACTTCTGAGCATCCATTACAAAAATTCATGGCTTTAGGATCTTGCATTCCTAATCAAACCAGTTTGCATTGGGTCGATTTCCTGAGAAATCCAGCTCCCGAGACATTCCAATGGTGTGCTGGTTGGTTCCATGAAAAGAGGGCTCGCTTTGCTTACAGATGCACCCATCCAATTCCCTTGCTTGGCTGGACTGGCGCCGTCCCCTATTACCCATTTCGAGTGGCACGACAATTCAGAGCCCTCCAGGAAATCCCGCCACCTTCTAGGAAGAAGATTCCCCCGTTCCTTTTCAACACAAGCAACGATTACACGTATGAAATCTCCACTTGTGAAGAAATATGGGATAGGTGCCATCGCAAAAGGATTGTGATACCTGAAGGACTCAAAGGAGAAGAAAAAGCTCATCACGCTTCTGCGGCCTATATCCACCATTATCACATCTCGAAAAGGCACAAGCCATTGGTCCCCCGGTCCATCAGAGAGAACGGCCTACTCGAACCAGCAGATCTTATGCGAATGATACAAGAAGTAGGCCGGTCACCCAGCACAGAGACAGGAAGTGAGCAATCTTCACAAGACCCCATGTCGCATATGTAGTCATGTTTCCTTAGTTTTTGAAAACTTTGTCCCATTATCTAGGGACTTTTCTTTAAGTATCTAGTATTTAGTGCTGTCATCAGGAGTTTGTAAAAACCCTCTTTTGATGAATGAAAAATAGACCATTGCCATGGGTCAATCTTTGCTTACTCTATGCTTATTCGTTGTTTTCACGCACGGCAGGTAATCATGAATCATCGGCCATCGGCCCCTCATGATAGGGTCTGATCAAGAGGAAGTGCGAAATCACCTCGCCCACATTGAAGATGGCGTAGGGCAAATGTCCATTACCCTTCAACAGCTCTCGAGACAGATGAAGTCCACTCAAGATGAGCCCAACCCTATAATTAGCACCATCGTAGCCCCCGCGAATGTGCTAAAAACTAGCCAATACTATGAACAATTCGAAAGGATCATGAAAAAGTTAGGCCAACTACAGGGGCAGAATCCCGTCGACTTATCTAACTACTCCAACTTCGAGATCCCTGAAAAATTCAAAGCGCCTGAGTGCGAAGGATATGCTAATACCCCCCGCCCAGAAACCTACCTACAGGCCTACCTAGTCCGAAAGATGATTCAATCATACCAGTCAAGTCTAACTAGTCCTGCTTTACGATGGTACATCATCAGAAAGATTAATCCTCTCAAAACCTGGAAGGAACTAATCCATGTCTTTTACCAAGAGTATGACATCAGCTTTGACATAGCCCTACCCTACGAAGAACCGATAACCATAGAGCATGAGGAACCATTAGTTGAGAAGCATGTCGAGCAGGCAGCTGAGCAGCATCCCGTCGCCGAAAAGTTTCCCACTAGGAAAGGCAAGGAGCCTTTGTATGAGATTGCAGGGTCAGAGCCGGTCCAAGACCGGGACATAATGAAACGACTCCCCAGAATTACCCCAAGAGCCAGGGTGCAAAGAATGCCGACCCCTATCAACCTGGAAAGTGACTCAGACAGTGAAGCTCTAATATCTATCACTTCCCGCGACAAAATTGTGCTAGCCAAACATAGAGCCTTACTCAAAAGGTATGGACCGGGGACCAAGAAAAGAAAACCTAGCCAGATTGATACGTCGTCCGACAGCGAGCTACAGTACCAGAACTCCAAACATTCCCAGGAATACAACTTAGAAGACAGCCATCCCTTGGAGTACAATCCTGAAAACTTCTCGCCCCTAGAGTACCATCCCAAGGACTACCATCGCTATTTCAATGGCGAGACTGACAGTTCATCATGTAACTGTTTTCTACTCTCATCCGAAGATGAAGGCCCGTCAGGAGAAGAGGAATACATCCTTATCCGTTACGATCCCGACGAAGTGTTAGACTTGCCACCCGACCGTGAGGATAGCTTAAATATCTCATCCAGTAATTTTAATTCTGAAGAAAGCAATGGAGTAATCTCGGTAGAATCCGACATCCCTGAGGAAGAAGAAGAAGAAGAATTCGATGCTACAATGGGTATGCAGTGGGAAAACCAGTGGCCTGACCAGGACCTATCAGGCCCGTCTCACTCCCGTAGAGTCCTAACCCCCATAGAGATGTGGATACCTAACCTCCACAAGTATAATGGCACAATGTGCCCCGTGACTCACCTGCAGTATCTTTATGAAGAAGTGAGTCGATATTATGGCCCAGCAATGTTCACAACTCAAGCATTTCAAGAAACCCTTACAGGGTCTGCGTTGCAATGGTTCTTCACAGCAAATATTCATCTCATAGAAGATTGGAGCGAGCTGACTTCCACATTTCTGCATCAGTACCAAAGCCAGATCGGAACCGAGCTGCCATGTGAGGACTCGGCCCACTTCGAAAGAAGACCGATGGATAATTTCCAAACATATGCTGAAAGGTGGAGGACTCCCATAATGCTAATCCACCCTGAGCTGGCCGAGGAAGAATTGATAAAACAGTTTATAGAAGCCCTGCCCTGCGACTGTCGCTGCTGGCTGCGCGTGTTGCACTTCCATAGCTTCAACGAAGTGGTCATTGCATGTGAGTACTTCGAGTCTGCTGAAGACGAGGAATCCAAGGGTGCTTAGCTCCAAGACCGGCATTACCAAAGCATTCCCTTACACAGGAGTTGTCATGGGTTTTACTTGTTTTTATGTCATATTTCTTATTACGTCTAGTGTGCTAGCGTTGTATTTTCCTTTCCAAGAACTCTAATGTATAAATTCCAGTACTTTGTTTTGAAAAACGTGAGGAAGTATTCCAAACCTGCCCAGCGATGTTATCCAACCATGAAAAGAAAACTTCATCCAAGGGGAATACTGAGGGCTGGGCTTCCTCATGCTTTTTCTCCCCAAAAATTCATTTTGAAAATAAAAAGTATTTCATCGCCAAAAAACCTTTGTCTGAATAAGATGATAAATTTAAACATGTTTGTCCCTCTAACTTTAGGTTTCAGAATATCACTTCCTTTGATTTAATATGATAAAAAACATCTGAAATTATCACGTCATGTGAACAGGTCAAAAGCAAGGACATTGTTCCAAGAAAATGGGGGCAAACAGAAAAGATCATCCTGTTTCAAAAAGGGTAAGTCTTATCCCCTAACATGACATTGAAAATAACAAACTCTCCCTTCTATTGACAGGATGCAGAGGATGAAGCATAATAGATATAGGCATAGAGTTGAAATCCAGGCATCCGTAACATGTCTTGCTCCTGCCCAATTCCCTCCAAAACCGAAGGACTATCTTGCTTCACAACGTGCCCAACTAGTCGGATGTCACAACTTTGACAAAAGCACGAGGAAGAAACTCCCTTTAAGCTGCTACTGTCAACAGGAAGAGAATCCAGGCAGTCAAGGCGATCTATAGCCCATGCCCTGGACAATGACTTTAAAATCTAGAAGCCACACCCTAGATGCATGTTTTCCCCAAGGAGGAGTTGCCATCAGATAGCTTGAGGTTTTTGATTGTCCATCTCAAAATTCCGTAAAAGCTTGAGGAGCATGGCTTTGCCCAATTACTGCTACAATCCAAGACAGAAGGAAATGTTTTCAAAAGGGAAACAATGAAAAGAATCCTTAGCCGCAAGATACAGAAAATGAAACGTAATAGGTACAGGCATAGAGTTGAAATCAAAGCATCCATGACGTGCCTCACTCCCCCCTAAGCGAAAGGACTATCTCGTCACGTGACACAGCCAGATGCCACGGCTTCGACAGACTCAGGAGCATGAGGAAGAAATTCCTTCTCTACCTTTAAAAGTGATTACTGTCAACAGGGAGAAAATCCAGACAGTCAAGGTGATCTATGACCCTACGCGTTAGACAATGACTCTGAAATCCAGAAGCTTCACTCCAGAGGCAATCTCTTCCAAAGAGTAGTTGCCACCAGAATTGGAGGTTTTTGATTTGTCCATCTCAAATTCCATAAAAGCTTGAGGTACATGACTTTTGCTCAATAATGCTATAGCCAAAGACAGAAGGAGAAATTCCACAGAAGGAAGGCGTTAAAAACGACCAATAGTCACACATGCGAGGAAGGCCAACGGGAGGAAACACCGAACCGTGCCAAGATAAATAGGCCATCCTCAACATTCAAGCATCCTCAAGAGCTAGCACAGACAAGCTCTGGGGAAGGGTAATCTGGTATCATTTCCAATACCCCTACTATCTGAACCCGTTTTTGACATGTTTTCCCTATTTGACAGGAAACTTCACAACTCAAGGACCAAACTCAAAGGTTAGATTTGATAAATCAGTGCTAGCCAAGCTAGGGTGCATAAATGACTTGCATCAAGCACACCTGGCTTCGTAAAGGGATGTGTCATTCACAAGCCAATGATCGACCTGACGAAATGGGAAGCACGAGACTTCGTGTCCCCCTCGTCCACCTAATCATCTGCAAACTAGTGAAGAGTAACGTTGTATCGCTCCCAATTGTCTGATTTCTGAAACAATTCGTGACTAACACGTTCTCTCTTACCTTTTACAGGACCACATAAGCCGTCCAAGATACGGAAAATAAATCAATGAAAGTCTTGTCAAACTCTGATAAACCTTCCAAAGCAGAATGACACCTCAAGTATCACCAAAGCAAATGACAGAGAGCCTTCAAAGCCTCAAAACACTTACAATCTAGGCCCTATTGATTGAGCCACTTCCTAGCTTCTCTTCTAGAAAAAAACAAGAGCAGAAATTCCTGGTCAAATCCCCAATCTCCGGCTAATCATGCATGTGTCATATCTCTAACCAATAGGAGCATTTTATTGACATCCACCTATAAATAACCTTTTGTAAATAACCTCTTTTGATGTTCAAATTTCAACACGTTTGTAAATACCATTTCACCAAGTAAACTCTCTTGAAGTTGTTTCTTGAATAAAAAGCCATTTATTTATTTTTTTTCACATCATATACTGCATGCCTTTTTCCATGTGAATTGTGCATGATGATTTCGTCTGTCTAAATCTTTGATTCCATTGAGGAATATTAGAATAGACGGCCAAGTAAAGAATACAAGATCAATTGATCATGTTTGATGAGGTACGTCAGAATGATGACAGGCAAGCCATACCCTATACACAATCCCCTGCCTACACACTTGTGAGATGAGTGCAGAAAATTCCATGGCTAATAGGGTAAAGAGTTCTCTTGCGAATGGTACGACGACCAAAACAGTGGGAGGCATTCCACCACCCACCTTGAGCCCCATACACTGGCCAAATTTCCATCTCACCCTCATCCAGAATTACCCCACACTAGGGCAAGCCAAAAGCAATTCAACAGCACGAGGTTAGAAAAGGGAAAGGAATTCTCTTGCTTGCACTTGCATCAATCTTTCAGTATCTTTATTTGCATATGAACACTCGCGTTAATTTAAGTGCCCTAGAGTCATGAAGAGCAATTCTTTCTTTGCGCACTTGTAACCACTGTACAACTCAATCGAGTCTGTAAAATCACCCTCACAAAGAGGCAAAGCGGAAGCTGTCATCCAAGCAGCACAATTAGAAAAGCCAGCAAAAGATGAAGACTCAACAAAGTCTAAATGAAAGCATGCACTTGAACTCGTCAAGGCCAGTTCCTCAAACGACAAAGACAAAAACCTGGGGCATAAAAAAGGCAGTGTACCTGGTAAAAGCAAGGTCAATGCCCATGAAAAAAATTTAAAAAAAGGAAACGGGGGCATAAAAAAGCAATGTGCCTAGTAAAAGCAAGGCCGATGCCCCAAACAAAAATGCAGTCATTTGTACCCCTAAGAGGAGTTACCATCAAGATCCATGGAACCTTCGCCAGACTATAAGAAAAGAGATCGGTGCCAACGCCAAGACGATCACCAGCTGTCACAAGAGTCAAATCTCACGCAGCGTCTTATTGTAAAAAGTCTCTTCAAACTAGGGGCGCTTCAATTAACGTAGGATTTCATATGTCTGTAAACATCGCTCGAAGAAGTACGAGCAAGATTATCCTATCTCTTTTCGCAGGATCCTCGACTTGCAAACACCCGGAGATAACCATGCAACATCCTCCCTACAAAGCCTTGACCTTATTGGTCCCCCTTGATGAGCCTTTGACCAAGCCTTCATCACAACTCTCAAAAAAGACCTCTCACATTGGTAAAGTCGTATCATTTGCGAGAATACTCGGACCCCTGTTGACATGATGACAGTAAGATAGTGTGGTCCTTATAAATCCTGCATCAATGGTCAGGATAAAACAGCCTTTCCCATGAGAGTGAGTGGAAAGTCCTTTCAAACTGAAAGTCCCTCATCTGGCATGCTCAATACATCTGCATTCTAAACAAAAGTTGTCTTTCAAAATCTTCCCCAGTGGAATTCAAATGATGCAAAACCGACAAGATCATAATACATAAGTCATATCTTGGTCCACGAATTTACAGCACATATATTCATTGCATACACATGTGCATATTCGTAGAGATTAGAAATGTCACCAGAAAGCATATCTCCACTGTTATTTCCGGAGCTCTATATTTGATAATCTTTGAGTACCTACCACTGTCTAGGTATCCCCCCCTCTCTTATTGACACGCAGCTCATGCTAGTTGTCCCCAAAGCACTGATGTTTGTGACTGACCAAATATCCCTTTGTCTTTAAGTACCTACCATTGTCTAGGTACTGATGCTCAGCTTGCTTGATTTGTCCCTCAAATATCGACATCTGCAATTACCCAAGCATCCCCCTGTTTTCGAGTGTCTACCACTACTTAAGTGCTCCCTCTGTTGACACTCAACCTATTCATGCTGTCATTAAAGTTTAGGTGCTTGTGACTGTCCAAGTATCCTCTCATCTTTAAGTACCGACCACTGTTCGAGTACCCTTTTTTATGACACTCGACCTGTTAGAGTTGTCCTCAAAATCATGACATTGGATGCTAGCAAGCTCTCAAGCATTCCCCCACATCATGCATCTGCAATTACCTAGGTAAGCCTCGCGTTGCATCTGAAATTGCCAAAAGGAAGCAACCTTCACGAACATCCCAGGTACGCCCTCGATGTTCCCAATTTCCAAAAGGCTATGCACTTGTCCAATTTTACAAAAATGAAAATTGCAAAAGTTTTGGTTCTTTTTCTTTTCTTTTTATTTTTCCACAAGGCGGCTAACTGCCGCGTCGAGGATTCGAACTCCCGACTTCGGACTGCGGCTTCACCCGGGTACCACTCGGCTAAAGGTGCCGACGGTGCTCCAAACTGCTTTCTTTTTCTATTTAAGGCCAAATTTCCTATTTGAACCCAAACGTGAAATATTTCACCATTTAAACAATTCCAACTTTCTTTTCTTAACAATTTGAGATGTCCAACCATTTATGTGGGAATTTATTCCATGGTTGTTTAATGCCGGTGTTTGATTGGTTTTGATCGTGAAAGGTTGTGAGTGTATCTAGAAAGCCGCCAAAGTATGGCTATGCCTTCAGGCTAAGACTACCCACCGAATTTGGAATCGGTCGTGCCGAGTGGGACCGTAATGCCACTAAATTCTAAATCTACCACCTGATAAAGGTCGGCGCCAAATTCCAGAAGGCGGGAGGCCTTCACGAACATCTCAGGTACGCCCTCGGTGTTCCCAATTTCCAGAAGGCGGGAGGCCTTCACCAATATCCGAGGTACGTCCTCGGCATTCTCAAATTCCAGGAGGCGGGAGGCCTTCATGAACATCTCAGGTACGCCCTCGGTGTTCCCAATTTCCAGAAGGCGGGAGGCCTTCACCAATATCCGAGGTACGTCCTCGGCATTCTCAAATTCCAGGAGGCGGGAGGCCTTTATGAACATCCCAGGTGCGTCCTCGATGTTCCCCAAATCCCAGAAGGCGGGAGGCCTTCACAAATATACGAGGTATACCCTCGCTGTTCTCCAAGTTCCAGGAGGCAGGAGGCCTTCATGAATATCCAAGGTACGTCCTCGATATTCCCATTACCAGGAGGTGAGAGACCTTCATGAATATCCAAGGTACGTCCTCGACATTCCCATTACCAGGAGGTGAGAGACCTTCATGAGTACACGAGGCATGTCCTCGGTATTCCCCATTACCAGGAGGTGAGAGACCTTCATGAATGTCCAAGGTACGTCCTCGACATTCCCATTACCAGGAGGTGAGAAACCTTCATGAATATCCGAGGCATGTCCTCGACATTCCCATTACCAGGAGGTGAGAAACCTTCATGAATATCCGAGGCATGTCCTCGATATTCCCATTACCAGGAGGTGAGAAATCTTCACGGATATGCGAGGTACGTCCTCAATACTCCCAATCCCCAAGAGGTAAGGAACTCTCACGGATATCATAGGTACGCCCTCAGTATTCTCAAATTGCCAAGAAATAAGAAACTTCTACGAATACCCAAGGTATGTCCTCGGTATTCCCCAATCTCCAGAAAGTAAGAGACCTTCACAAATGCGCAAGGTATGCTCTCCATGTTATCAAAAATTCCTTTCGATACTTGTGAATGCCCGAGTATCCCTAAAAACTCGTACTCGTGATCATCCAAGTACGCCTTTCAATGCTTGTGACGCCTGCCAAGGCTCAAATATCAGTCAGGTTAGTACTTGTGAATATCCATGTACTCTTTAATATCTCTGTGAATGTCCAGATATCTTCTAGAACAGATCCCCCGAGGAAGGTCGGGTTCCAACTGGTGTCTCTGACAGAAGTCAAACATCCCCCAAAATAGATGCCCTGAGAAAGGTCGGCGCATCTCATAAGAATGGTCAGGTATCAACCGGTGTCCCTGACAGAAGTCAAACACCCCCCAAAAAAACAGATGTCCTGAGAAAGGTCGGCGCATCTCCTGAGAATGGTCAGGTATCAACGGTGTCCCCGACGTAAGTCAAACACCCCCAAAACAGATGCCCTGAGAAAGGTCGGCGCATCTCCTAAGAATGGTCAGGTATCAACTGGTGTTCTCGATACAAATCAGACACCCCCAAATGAGATGCCCTGAGAAAGGTCGGCGCATCTCCCGTCAAGGCGACCGAAGAATGGTTCGGGTCCGAGACACCCCTCTGATTGCTCCAACAGGCGACCGAAGAATGGTTCGGGTCCGAGACAACCCTTTAATTGCTCCAACAGGCAACCGAAGAATGGTTCGGGTCCTGAAGAAGTAATTCCCCGTCACGGCGACCGAAGAATGGTTCGGGTCCGAGACAACCCCCTGATTGCTCCGACAGGCGACCGAAGAATCGTTCGGGTCCTGGAGAAGTAATTTCCCGTCACGGCGACCGAAGAATGGTTCGGGTCCGAGACAACCCCTTTGATTGCTCCAACAGGCGATCGAAGAATGATTCGGGTCTTGGAGAAGTAATCCCCCATCACGGCGACCGAAGAATGGTTCTGGTCCGAGACAACTCTCCGATTGCTCCGACAGGCGACCGAAGAATGATTCGGGTCCTAGAGAAGTAATTGCCCGTTAAGGTGACCGAAGAAAGGTTCGGGTCCTAGACAATTTATCTATTGTTTTGACAGGCGACCGAAGAATGATTCGAGTCCTGGAAAAGCAGCCTCCTCATATCACCAGGTAAGACGACGCCTTGATACTTACCAAAACCCGGGGTTCACACCCTATCTCACTCATTCCCGGTAAGTAACTCCAGGTATCTTCCTATCTGCCTTAGTATGTGTAATGATATATTCCTCTTTTTGCATAGGATAGTATAAGATATAATCTGCTGCCCACGCTGGGTAAAAATTAGGCATCAGTTTGTCTTTGAACACAACCTCTGCGAGCTCACCTTCAAAGAGGGGCAGCTGTTGACGCCTAATTTTTTTGGTTTTTCTTATTTCTACGTTTTAATTAGTTTTTAGGGTTTCATGTTATTTTATTCAAAAATCGAAAAAACGGAAAAATGAAGAAAAAAACCAAAAAAAAAAGCCGTGAAAACCGAAGAAAAACGAAAAAAAAAAACGGAAAAAAACAGAAAACGAAAAAACGGCCCAAAGGCCTTCGCGGTCCAAAGCCCGCGCCAACACCCGCGGGTCAACCCGACCCAACGCCTGACCCGCGGGCGTTGTCTCCTTCGCCCGATCGCGTGCACAGCACGCGCAGGAGGGCGCGACACCGGAGCGGACTCAACGGGCGGCAGAGTACGGCGAGTAGAGGGCAAGTGAGCAACTTTGCGCAGAGGGGACGTGACCGGAGGGAGGCTGGTGGCCGATGGGACACCGGTTCGGCCGGTAAAAGCCGCGACGGTTTTCCCCCGATCGAGCTCCGTCGGCTGGACCTCCACGCCTATAAATACCCCCTCCCCCCGACGGCATTGGACACACAACAAGCCACAGAGGCGAAGGGGGAAGCTGGATCAAAGTCGTGGCCCTCGACTACCCTACTGAGAGACTTCAGCGGGAGCGAGGGCTCACGGCCGAGAACCCTAGCTCCACCGGAGTTGAAGCACGAGAGAGAGAGAGAGAGAAAAGAAGGAGGAAGAGTCCCCGCCGCCGCCGCCGTCGCCGAGACCGATTCCGCCCAAGAATAGGTGAGGGCCATCCATCCGAGCCTCCCCGCCACCGCCGCCGTCGTCCCAGTCGCCGTCGCGAATTTCCCCCAAGCCAGCCCCAAATCGAAACCCTAAGGTTCCCGATTTCGGGTCGCGATTCCGGGTCACCGGATCGGACCCGGATCGAGAACCGGGTAGGGTTTCGCGTTTAAGGAAGCGGTTTGGAGTTGGGTCACAAGCGGGTCGGATCCGGGTAGGGTCGCCGAAGGAACGGCGTCGTTTCGCTGAGGGTCGGACGGGTCGTGGAGCGGGTCGGACGAGTGACCCGCGGGTTGCGCATGGCCCGACCCCTCCATGGCGTCGTTTTGAAAAAAAGCGAAACGGCGTCGTTTCGTAGAGTCCCCACGGCGTCGTTTTGTGCTTTGTGGGGAGTCGGGTCGAAAGCCGGGCTGGATCCTGGTAAGGTTTTGCCCCGGGACCCGGGTCTTCGGGTTGGAAGGCTACGACACTGTTTTTTTTTTTTTGAAGGAGTGGGAACGCCGTCGTTTTGGCGGGGAATGGGTCCCCAGCTCGTCGGGTCGGGCCGGGCACACCCAGGCCCGGCCAGACGTTGTTTCGGCACCTTCTTCCCCCCAAAACGCGGCTCCCGTCCGCATTTCGGGTCGGCCCGGGCGGATCCAACCCGTGGATCCGACCCGGGCCGATTTTCGTTTTTTATTTCAAAAAAATCATTTTAAATTCAAAAAAAGTGTTTTAATTTTTGAAAATCAAAGAAATGTTTTAAAAATATTTTATTTCTCCAAAAAATCTAAAATCAAAATAAAAATAATATTATTTTCGGAAAATACTTAAAATACAAAAATATTTTATTTTCCAAAAATCAAAGAAAATCAAAAATATTTTCCAAAAATCCAAAAATATCAAAAAAATCCCAAAAATTGCCAAAATCCCTAAAAAGCCCAAAATTTTCATAAAATGCCAAAAAGACTTGTATTTTCCCAAAAATACCCAAAAAATCCAAAAAAATCCCTTTTATGTCCAAAAAGAGAAAAACACCCAAAAAATGAGATTTTTCCAAAAATGCATGGAAAACCCCCAAACATCCAAAAACCTTAGGGTTTAAACAAGATTAGGTACCAAAAGGACATTAGTGATTAACTAGTGTAATCAAGTCCCCGATCCTAATTTCTCTCAAGTTGCGCAGAAGCAAGTATTTCTCCCAATACTTCGCTTGGGTTTCTAATCAACCTACCCCAAATTGATTAGTGGCGACTCCGTTTTAAAAATCAATTTACAAATTAAATATTTTAAAGTCGTGAATTGGCGGACTTGGGAGAGTCCAGGCTTTAATTAAATCCAGCCAAGCCATTAGCCTCCTTAGGCGCTCGTACCCGATCCGGCCGGGCGCCCCCGAAAAAAGGGGTCGCGACACCCATAATTGATCTTATTGCATTATGTGTGACAAACAGTTACCTTTGCTGTAAATAACAATAATGCCACGGTTCAAATGTTAACTAGATCAAACTTTAAGAGATGGAAGCAAGACATAGAGTTTGCTCCAGGCATCATTGATATGGACTTGGCTCTACGTGAGGATGAACCTACCAAGCCCAATGATCAAAGTACTGCAGATCAAAAGGCCCATTATGCTAGATGGGAAAAATCTAACCGGCTGAGCCTCATTGCTATGAAGAGGTCCATTGCTGAGCATCTCTTTAGTGATTTGCTGGAAGATACAAATGCTAGACAGTTTCTTGAAGTAGTGAGAGAAAGATATAGAGTCTCAGATAAGGCTGAAGCTGGAAACTTGCTGAGTAAATTAACAAACATGAGGTATGATGCTGCTATGGGTGTTAGAGAATTTATACTGAAGATGGTCCACATTCAGTCCAAACTTAAGGCCCATGAAATTGTTCTTTTCTGAAAATTATATTGTGCATCATGCATTAAATGTTTTGCCAGCTGAATTTAGTCGATTAAGACTGCTTATAGTGCTCGAATGAGACATGGAGTGTTAATTCTTTGATTACCAAGTGTGTGACGAGGAAGAGAAGTTGAAGAAGGAAAAGTATGAGTCTGCCCACTTAACCGTAAATGCCAAGTTGAGTTCATCTAAAGGCAAATGGAAGCCTAATGGATCAAATGTTCATGGTCCAAAGAAAGGGCAAGACTTTAAGAAAAATGGGAATTATGGGAGAAATGGAGATAAGGATTTCAAGTGTTTTCACTACAAGAAGCAAGGTCACAGGAGAGCCAATTGCTACAAGTTCCAAGCTTGGCTAAAAACAAGAAAAGAAAGTCACCAAGGTGAGTTGTTGGTGTGCTTTGAATCAAATCTAGTTGATGTTCCTATGGATTCTTGGTGGCTTGATTCTGGTGCTACTTTTCATGTGACTACTACCTTACATGGTCTCACAAATCTAAGGAATCCAATTCTGAGGGAGTCAAAACTTAAAGTTGGAAACAATACTGGAGTTGATGTGAAGCGCATAGGGACAATTGTTTTAAATTTAGATTCTGGTTTTCAACTTGTCTTGAACAATGTTTTTTATGTTCCTAATTTTAGGAGAAACTTAGTATCTCTTTCTTCGCTTGACAAAACTGGATATTGTCTTCATTTTGCAAATAAGAGAGTGGATTTGAGTTATGATTCCAGAATTATTGGGAATTGTGTTTTGTCTGATGGATTATATCAATTATCTTTATCTCCAGATAGACCATATTGCTCTTTAAATGTTGAGAATAATGTTGCTAAGAGATCTTTTATCAAAGAAAGATTTTCATTGCTATGGCATAAACGATTAGGGCATATCTCCAAAGAAAGGGTAAAGCGTCTTACTAAGGTTGATATTCTTCCTCCTCTTGACTCAGATGATACTGAGATTTGTGTTGATTGTGTGAGGGGAAAATTAACTAAAACCAAGAAGAAAGGCGCTACTCGCAGTCAAAGTCTATTGGAGATAATTCATACTGATATTAGTGGACCATACTCAACCACTTTGTGTGGAAATAAGTACTTCATCACGTTCATTGATGATTTCTCCCGTTATTGTTATATTTATCTAATTAAGGAGAAGGCTGATGCTCTTGAAATGTTCAAAGTGTTTTGCACTGAAGTTGAGAAACAATTGGGAAAAATTATCAAGATTGTCAGGTCTAATCGCGGTGGTGAGTATTATGAGCAATATATTGAGACTGGACAGCAAAAGGGACCATTTGCAAAATATTTGCAAGACTGTGGTATTATCACTCAATATACAATTCCTGGGAGTCCTGAACAGAATGGTGTAGTTGAACGGCGCAATTCTGGGCGTGATGATTCTATGCGAGAGCCGTGCAGAGTAGAAATTCAGCAAGATGCTGATACCGAAAATATGTTGGTAGATCCTCCTACCACAAATGAAATTCCCTAGATGAATGATGCAGCTCCAAAAATGCCTGTGCGAAGATCACAGCGACAAAGAAGACCAACACCTCTAAATGATTATCATGTCTATCTTGGAGAAGCTGATTTTGACATTGGAAATATAGTTGATCCAACGACCTTCAAAGAAGCACTTAATAGTGATCAAGCAGATAAATGGTTAGGAGCGATGAATGACGAGATGATTTCCATGTCAACTAATCAAGTATGGAAACTTGTTGATTTACCTAATGGGCATAAATCGATCGGCTGCAAGTGGGTATTCAAAACCAAGAAAGACAATAAAGGCAACATGGAGAGATTCAAGACAAGGTTAGTTGCAAAAGGGTACACATAAGAGAAGGCATTGATTATACTGAAGTCTTTTCCCCAGTGTCCACTAAAGACTCTTTTCGGATAATCATGGCATTAATGGCTCACTTTGACTTAGAGCTTCACCAAATGGATGTTAAGACAGCTTTTCTAAATAGAGATCTGGATGAAGAAGTATATATGCAGCAACCTAAAGGGTTTAAGGAAGCTGGAAAAGAGCATATGGTATGCAAACTTCAAAGGTCCATCTATGGTCTCAAATAAGCGTCACGTCAGTGGTACTTAAAATTTCACAAAGTTATCAGATCATTTGGTTTTGAAGAAAACAAGTTTGATCAATGCATCTACATGAAAGTAAGTGGGAGTAAATATATTTTCTTAGTACTTTATGTAGATGACATTTTGCTTGCTAGTAGTGATGTGAATTTATTGAATGACACAAAAAACCAACTATCTACAAAGTTTGATATGAAAGATCTTGGGAAGCTTCTTTTGTTCTAGGCATTGAGATTCATTGTGACAGATCTAAGAAGGTTCAATCTCAAAAAATTATATAGATCGTGTTTTGAAAAGATTCAATATGCAGACCTATAAGTCAGGTGATGCTCCTATTGTGAAAGGAGATAAATTGAGTATAGAACAATGCCCCAAGAATGATGTTGAAAAAGAAGTCATGAAGAATGTTCCATATGCTAGTGCAGTTGATAGTCTTATGTATGTACAAGTATGTACCATACCTAATATTGCTTTTGCTGTGAATACTCTTGGAAAATATCTGTCGAATCCAGGTCAAGAACATTGGGTTGCAACTAAGAAGGTGATGAGATATCTACAATGAACAAAGGACTTCATGCTTGTGTATAGCAGAGTTGAGGATCTAAAAGTGATTGGATATTCAGATGCTGATTTTGCTAGTTGTTTAGATGATAGAAAATCAACTTCTAGATATATTTTTATGATGGCTGGAGGTGCTATTTCTTGGAAAAGCACAAAGCAAACCTTGATTACGAACTCTATAATGTATGCTGAGTTTGTAGCGTGCTACGGTGCATCAATTCAAGCGGTTTGGCTTAGAAATTTGATCTCAGAATTGCAAGTTGTGGACTCTATTGTTAGACCTATAGTGATCTACTATGACAACACTACAGCTGTGTTTTATTCAAAACATGACAAGATCAGCAATGCATCCAAACATATGGAGATCAAATATTATTCTGTTAAGGACTTAGTCAAAAAGGGAGATTGTGATTGAAAATATTAGAATTGAGTCCATGTTGGCTGATCCTCTAACAAAAAGCTTACGACCCATTTTGTTTAAAGAACATGTAAAGAATATGGGTGTCTTAGATTCTTTTGATTTCTTTTGTTTGTGGGAGTTATATAATTTGCATTTTTGAATATTATAGATATATGCAGACTGATGATGCTTTTATGATGTCTATTAAAGCTTTTATTTTCGATGATTGTTATTATTGATTCTATTGTTATCCTTTCTCCTGTCGACTGAGAAATGGAAATATAAAACAGTATCTTTAAACAAATTTTTAGTTTAAAGATGACTGGATGTCACTGATTATGAGATCTCATGTTGGATTGTGACATAGTCGTGCAATTTCATGTTGTTTAGAAATTGCGTTGATGCAGTTTCATGTCGTTGAGAAATTGTATTGAGGACCAATAAGAAATAGTGAATATTTTGATCACATGTTGGCACTATTTCTTACTACACTACTAGGCCCATGATCCGTGAAAATATAATGCTTATTATATGTGATTATGGAAGATCATGTGTTGTGGTATTTTCTTAATACATTGATCTCCATAGTCCTATACTGAGATTATATAGGATTGGATTGGTTTTGAGATGCCATTATTGGAATATTATTTTTTAAAGTTGTGGCCACATAAAATAAAATTTTCAGTTGTTAATCCGATAGTATCATTTTCAATATAAAATCTTTTTCAAAATAAAATAAGTTAATTAATGTAGCCCAAGTGGGAGAATGTTGGAAATTTCCTATAATATGGGCTTACATTAATTAATTGATTTCCTATTTTAAATAATCGGGTTAATAGATATTCCAATATTTATTGAACCGTACAATGATCTGATTAAATTGTGTATTGGCATCTATTGATAACAAGCCTAGTTGAGCAGCAAAGTGTAGACAATTGTGTTTAATTGAAGCCCGTAATGAGAAGGGCCCAGTTGACATGCTGTTGAATAGGATTTGCTAGGTCCCCTCTCTAGCCTATAAATAGGATAGGTTATACCTATCAGTTGCTTTACTCCCATTGAAAGCTGCTATACTGAAATAGATCATAGAGAAGAAGATCTGACATTCCAATAGATCCCTGATCATCAGAGTGATCTACTTTTATTCAGTTGATACAATGGCTCAAACAGGTACGCTTTAATTCCGCTGTATTTATTGATATTGGTGATTTACAATCATATATGGATCCGTTTCTTCTTAATTGATTAGTTGTTTATGTGAATAATATTCTACATCCTCTACATAAAAATCCCTAAAGAATGTACTCAGCCCCTAATCTAAGTTTAGGAGACAACTTAATGCTAAATCTAATGGCGATCCTCACTTGTGGCCGGACGGCAACACAAGGACAGCCCTGGAGATTTTTTACGATGATTTGGACCCGGCACAACGGCTGGAGGTGTCGTTGAGCGACCACCACAGCAGCACACAAAGTCCTGGATTTTCTTGAGGAGGGAGGAACGCTCGAGACCTTGCTGTTCAGTTGCTGTTTTATCGTCCAAGGGGGAGCAAGAATGGCCGAATAAACTAACTTAAAGAAGAAGAAGACAAGACTTTTTATGGCTGTGAAAGGGAAAGGAAATTGTTGTAAGGCTGGATAAGGGAAAGAGAGAGACAAGTGCACGGCAGCAGGGGAGAAGAAATAAGTGCTGAAGAAAAAGAAAAGAGAGTGAAGCAAAAGACTAAGACTCTTCAGCTGAGAGAAAAGAAATGAAAGAAAAATAAAGAACAAGAAAGAAAAGGGAAAAGGAAAAAGGAAAGCAGCCCATTTGCTGCTGCATTTCGGTTTCCTACGGCAAGAAGAGAGGAGGAAGGTGGGGAGTAAATGCCTGGAAGTTACTCAGCATTTACCTTCTGCTTTTGGCCCCAAATTCCATGGAAAATTGGCTCTCCATTACTACCTTAGGTCCCACTATCTTTTCCAAGTCTATCTCCATTAAATACCAAGGAAATTGAGGTGAAAATGTAGGAGAGAGGGATTCCTACGAATTTCCTTTTGAGGAGACTTCTCTTCTTTCTTTAATTATCAATCTAACATCTAATTCAATACGGTCAAGTCCCATAGTAACAACTTATAATACCTCTTAAATTGCTTCACATTAGAGGCCTTAAAATCCTACTTAAAATGTGAGAATTCCCTTGCTCTTTTAATTTGCTGATCTTGCACATTTCATGAACAATTCCCATCATCAATAAATTTTGAGAAGATGCAACAATGTCCTTGGAATGAATTGTGACACACTAGAGTTTTCAATTTTCTGAAATCGGAGCAAATTTCACGGTTAAATTCAGTTGAACATGGTTTCAGCGCCGCCTAAACTACCGGGTAGTTTTTGGGAATTTTTGGTGCAAATAACCCATGGCCGATTATTTTCGAACCACAATGTGCATCTCCGATCCATTAGCAACTCTCGATTTTCGCACGAATCTCAAGATTTCAATTATGAGCACAGGGTATCAAAACGACAGAAAAATCGATTTAGTGTCGATTGTCAATAAATTTTGTAATTAAATGGAATCACCCATGCCTAATTACATATTTCAATTGCATCGACCTATTTCCGATCCCTCATAGATTTTCGACTATGTCGCAATGACTCTTGCAGACTAACACGATCGAGCCGTCGATTTCTGGTCGAATTCTCAAGTCTGTTGCATCAAAATTCTTTAATAACTTCCCCAACTAGTCTAGTTTCCTTGCGAGTGATCAGCTCGAAGAATAGCGCTATGAACACGTCGATGAAAAGCCCGATTCATTTAATTGAAAATAGAAGTAGAAAATCAGACTGTCACAAAGACCACAGTGTCCTCGTAACTTTATGTAAATCTAGGCTCTCGTCCGCACTTCAATCATTTGCTTTTTTTGTTATTTTGTCACCACACAAATTATGCAGACACTGTTGTATTAACATTTGAAACAAAATCCGCAGTTGGAGGTTGATTGGATGAGAATTGTAACAAATTATTCTCTTGGATCTTCTTTTACGTTTTTGCTGTTGGAAATAGGATTCTCTCTCATGCACAGAGGGTTGAAGTTTACGCACTTCAATCATTTGCTTTTTTTTTTTTTTTTTGTCACCACACAAATTGTGCAGACACTGTTTATTAACATTGGAAACAAAATCCGCAGTTGGAGGTTGACTGGACAAGAATTGTAACAAATTATTCTCTCGGATCTTCTTTTACGTTTTTGCGGTTGGAAATAGGATTCTCTCTCATGGAGCAGTATATTATGCAGAGAACCAACGTGGCATGGTTGAAGTTCTTAAAGCTCTTACTATGTCTGCTTGCTAGTCATGTACTCTGGAATTTACACGGTAAATCTATTTGATTTTTCTGTACATCCATTTCTTTTTCCCCTGAAAGGATAGTTTGGTAGGATGGCTTCTCTACAGCTAATTTAATCACTTGGAATGGTTCTCAAGATAGTGATTGGTTGATTATGGCTCAAAATCCAACACGTAATTGAATCTTAAGTTAATGTTGATCGATTCAAAATCCAACACGTTTCCCGCGCTCTCTTTCTCTCAAAACGCTTAAGGCGACGCTAAATTGACATTGAATCTTAAGGAAATATGGCTAACGTCAGTTTTTTGAAAGTCCGTTCAAACTTGTTTGATGTTTTTGATTGATTTTTGGCGAAAGAAATTGAACTCCCGACACCCGAGCGCTATTCGGCCATTTTTTCGAGTTTTCAGTTGCAAAAGGTAAACACCTCTTGTACATTTGAGAACTTTGCTTATGTGTCAAATTCTGTATTGTTGGCTGAATCCAATCCTTTGTGGACTGTAGATTCAGGGAGCAACAGACGATGTAGCAAAGGATAGAGGATCCTTTGTGGAATTTCGACGAGTCCCAACTGGAACTAAGTGGATCCATATGGGAAACAACTCCCAGCTGAAGTAAAGGAATTGGCACATGCCAATTGAACATACATGGTGGACGCATCTTGATGTTTTATATGCTCCGGAGATTCGTCGAAATTTTATATCTGTTTTGATGTTGGTTAAGCTTGGTTTTAGTGTAAACTTCCATAATATAAGTATAGATTTGTATTTGGATACAAACTACCATGGTTGTGATTATTTTCTGAATGGTTTTATTGTACTAGATGTTGACTAATGTGATGTCAATATTTGTTATTCCCTTGTTTCACGTCTTCTTTTTTATATGACAATGATGTGATTGTGTGGCATGCTAGACTTGGTCACATGGGCCAACAACGTATGAATTGACTAGCCAAAGAAGGCTTGTTGGGTGACATTGAAAAAGTCAATAAGATCCTAGTAGGAAAATAACAATGAAACGATTTAGAAAAAGATAAAAGAGCTGAATTTCCTCTGCATTTAATCCATTATGATGTCTCGTGGTTCAATGGATGTGAGAGGAAGGCATGGGGTTGTTTAATTCATCACTTTTTATATATGATTATACTCGATTCGAATATGTCTATTTGATTTCTCATGAATCTGAAGCAATAAGTTGTTTCAAAAGGTTTATGAACCTAATAGAAAATAAATTAGACAAGAAAATAAAAGTATTTAGATCCGATCGAGGTCGAGAATATTTATCGATGAGTTCAGAAAATTATGTGATGAAAAAGGAATAGAAAGACAGTTATGCATTCCATATACTCCTCAACAAAATGGTGTTGTGGAAAGAAGAAACAGAACCCTACTTTGGAATGGTTAGGTCTATGATGGCACATGCTAACTTACTTATCACTTTTTGGAGTGATGTGTTGTTAATTGCTGCCTATATACTTAACCAGATGCCTTCCAAATCAGTTACTTCCACTCCATATGAGTTATGGACAGGTAGAAAATCGGACTTGTTTTTTTTTTTCTTAAGCCATGGGGTTGTGCTGCCTATACCCATGAGCCCTTTCACAAATTTGGGAAATTAGGTCCCAGAGGAAAGAAGAGTATTTTCATAAGATACTCGAACACTCTAAAGGATATGTGTTCATAGGTGAGCAGGGAAAGTGGGAGTGTAACTGAATTTGAATCAAGAGATGTCACATTCTTAGAGGATGAGTTTCCTAAGAAGGGCGAAATAGGTGAAAATTACTCCCTATTTGAAACCATGGATCAAGATAATGATATTAGTGGGGTTCGTCCAAGTGGGAGTAGTATGAGAAGTGATGAATTGCATACAAATGATTCTCAATCACAACCACATGATGAGACGACATCGTCATTATCTAATCCTAGTGGGAGCATAATGGGAAGAAATGATGGAAAAATGGATGCAATGGGAAAAATGGAGTCAATGATTTTTGGGAACCATGTAGCCTCAAGATAAAGCGTAAAGCTTGGCTCAATAGAAAGATATAAAGCCAACAGGAAGGAATTTATGATTCAAATGGAGAATTAGATGAGGAAATATATATGGAACAACCTGTAAATATGGCCTTAAGCAAATCGTCAAGACAATGGTGATTTTACAATGATTGATGAGGATCATTGTGTATATATCAAAAGATCCAAAGATCGATCATATCATTATATGTAGATGATATACTAATTGCCGGAAGTCATCAAAAGTTGGTTATCTTCCAATTTTGTGAAAGATATGGGTGAGGCTGCATACATACTTGGAGTTAAGTTTTCAAGAGATGTTCAAAGAGATCATTATCTCTTTCGCAAGAAACATATATAAGTAAAGTTCGTCCACAAGAGAAGGAACAAATGAAGCATGTTCCTTATGCTAGTGCTGTTGGGAGCTTGATGTACGCTATGGAGAAGGGCTCATAGATTTCTATTTAGTGTTTGCTATCTTAGGATATTTATGTATAAAATCATTCTGTTGTTGAGTTCATCTCTGTTGGTTTTGCACAGTAGGTGCGCTAAAGCACGCTAAAATGTGCGGAATTTGCGAGAGTCACAGAGCATCGAGAGCGTTCTAACAAGAGAACTGAGATTTTGAGAAAACTCATTCGTTGGGATTGATTCTTTTTGGGAGTTCGTTCGGTCTATTTAAGACTTGGAAACACTTGAGATTAGAGTGTTCAAAGGATTGTAATCTTCTTTTTGCTGATTATAGCGAAATCATGTCATCGATCTCTTCGTGGGTATGCACACTTTCGAACCACGTAAATCCATTGGGTTTTAGATTGAACTTCTGTAACATATTTCTCGCTTAAATTGTCTCCTTAATTGTCGGTCCGGCATTCGTCGTATCGTGATTTGCGTTTCTTTCTTTGTAGATATGCCCTTAAATATTCGTATAATTCATTATTTAGTAGACCGCCCCACTTGTTTTGGTTTCAAGATAAGGAAGCAACTTTTTCCATAGCCCTAATTCAGAAACAAAAATTAAACCATAGGTGCCTGGGAACTGCTTGGATGCAGCGTAACTAGAAGGTTCATTACTGAATTTCTTGTCAAAACTTGTTAACGTCATTACTTATATAGCGACAAGTGATTATCGTGTAACAAAACCTAAACTTAGGACTTTATTCTCATTCCAGTAATGAGTATTTCATGTACAATTTAAATTCAGAAAAAAATATTCGAGGGCAAAATAGAATTTACCCTGCCATGGATCTTTGATCATTCATCTAATTTGAATCTATATATACATCAATTAAATGTTTAAAATGTCTCATTGCCAAAACCTGCAGTAGTCGATTGCTTTTTGCACATCGTTTAGATTATCAAAATATGCATAAGAATTAAAGACTTTCTAAAATTGGAGATATTTCTAAAGTCCATAAAAACTAAATTTCTAGGCAAACCTCACACATGAGATTGGGAAATTTTGTTTAAAAACTTCTAAACCTATTATACAACGGTCAATTCAATTCTAATCTTTCAATTCTGCCAATTTAATTATAAACATTTTTTACGATTTACCAATTTAGTTATAAATCTTTCAATTGTGCCAATTTAAGTCTAAGCATTTTCATGATTTGCCAATTTAGTCATAAACCTTTGACAATTTGTCAATATAGCTCTTTCAACTAATTATATATATAATTTATTGATGATTAAATTGGCAAAATTTTAAAACATAATTCAAAAGGTGTAGGAGCCCATGTCCAAGCACCCAAGACCTATGCCAATTCACTAATGCCCTAGCCTAAGTCCATGGCTAAATTCCACGAAGGTGAGCCTGTGACCCCAGTGCTTGTGCCTAGATCCCCGCTGATGATTCCCAAGTAGTTGTCTCCCAAGCCCAAGTCCAAGGAAGTTGGATTCAAGACCTAGGTGCTTGCACCCAAGTCGCCAACAATCATGCCCAAGTACTCAGCTCACACAACCGAGACACTAGCGCTTAAGCTCCAGTCCACAACCATCGAGCTCCGGGTCACGGTACCCATGCCCAAGTCCTTAACTCCTACACCCAAGTCATCGACGATGTCCGGGCCTAATTTCTCATTAGTTAGGCCAATCAGGCCTAAGACCTCGACGCTCGTATTCGAAGTTTGGGACACCTGGAGTGTCATAACTTGGCACGGGGGAACACTTAAGTGCCAATGGTACACTTAAGTGTCAATATCGGAGTTAAATGGAACACTTGAGTGCCACTCCGGCGAAAATCCGGCCAAACGGCTGACGTGGCAATTTTCCGGCGATGGAGGTCCAAAACGGCATCATTTTGCACGCCGACGTGGCGAAAAAAATACAAAAACGACGCCACGTGTAAAAATAATAAAAAATTAATTAAATTAAATTAAAACTTAATTTTAATTAAAATATTCTATAAAAAAAAAAAAAAAAAAAAAAAAAGCATCGGGGCGGGCGGTTGAGGGCGAGCCCTCGCCGCCGCCACCTCCCGCCATCGCCGGAAGGGCCGGCGACGAAGGGGGAGGGTCGGCCGGGGTCGCGGGCCCCCGGCCGACCGGCGGCCCCTCGCCGGATCGCGGCGAGGGCCCGCAAGCCCTCGCCCGGATCCGGGGTGAGGGTCATGGCCCTCGCCCGATCCGGCGAGGGCTGCGGGCCTCGCCGCCTCCCCGCCGTCGCCGGGAAGGGCCAACGACGGAGGGAAGAGGGTCGGCCGAGGTCGCCCACGGTGGGCGAGGGCTCGCGGCCCTCGCCGCCGATCGGCCGGGGCCGGCGACCCCGGCCGACCCTCCCCCTCCGTCGCCGGCCCTTCCCGGCGACGGCGGGAGGCGGCGGCGGCGAGGGCTCGCCCCTCGCCGCCCCGATGCCTCCTCCTTCTTTTTTTTTAGAATTTTTTAATTAAAATTAAATTTTAATTTAATTTAATTAATTTTTTTTATTATGTAGACGACGTCGTTTTGGTGAGTTGGAGCCGACTCGGCTCTCCAAATGAGCCACACAAGCAATAAAAAATAATAAAATAGTACCACGTAGGATTTCCGGCAAGGGTCGCCGGAGGTGGCACTTAAGTGTCCCACTTAAAAAAAAAAAAAAAAAAAAAAGTGGCATTTAAGTATACCGTTTTAAAATTATGGCACTTAAGTATCTCCCCGTGCCAAGTTATGACACTTCCGCCGTTCTTTACTCCTCGTACTCGGGTCCCTAATGGCCTTCCCCTACTCTCATGCCCAAGTCATTGACAAACAAGTCCATAAAGGTTGGCCTAAGAACTCAATGCCTATGTTGGAGTCCCCAACATCCATGCTTAGGACAAGACCCCGATGCAATGCCTAGTTCTCCGATAGCCTTACCTGGATAACTGACCACTACCCCCAAGTTACTAGCTCTAGGGCTCAATTCCTCGACAGGCAAGCCCAAATTTGTAGAGGCTGCACCTAGCTCCCTCAAGATTGGGACCAAGACCTTAGTGCCTATTCCCAGGTCCTTGATACCCATGCCCAAAAACTTGGTTCTTACAGTCAAGTCACCAGGGTCCAGACCTATTTTTCAATTTATTTTCAGATTTCAGACAAACAAATGAGAATATTAATATTTTCTTGAAAAATGACTTCCTATAAAATATTTTCCAAAAATGTGAAATTTTTCACAAAACAAAGAGTGTTAATATCTTTCTATACAATCTCTTCTTCTTTTTCCCTTAAAGAAGGATCATTTAATGATGTTGCTTTTTTACAGCTAATATAATCACTCGGAAGGGTTCCCAGATAGCGATTTGTGGATTATGGATCGTCGTTTGATTTTTTTTGTCAAAAAAAAATGTCGTTTGATTAGACAGCTTACACATTTTTTTTTTTTTTTTTTTTTTTTTTTTTTTTGAGAATTCAGCTTATGCATAATTGAATTGTAAGGGAACCTGGCCCATATCAAGAAAGTCTAAATTGAACTCTTGCTAACGGGCCCCCAAGACGTCCTTTCCTTATTGAAGTTGAGGTCGACGCTGACATCAGGGAAGGGCTTTATGGCTTTTTTGTGCATATAAATTTTCTTGAGTTCGGTCTGGATACAAAGTGAGTGCGCTTGATTTATGTGAAACTTGCGAGAGACACGGAAAGCATTGAAAGCCTTCTAGCAAGAAATTTAAGAGTGAGAGAACTCATTTGCAGTGATTGATTCTTGCGAGTTCAGGTTTTATCTAAGATTGAGAAATGCTTGACATCGAGTGTTCAAGAAATGGGAATCTTCTCCTTACTATTTATGATGGAACCAACTTGTTGATCTCTCCTTGTACAGTAAGCACACCGCTGAACCGTGTTCAGGTTTTATTTTTGCAATTTATTTCTTACTTGAATTGCTTCATTTGTTCATGCTTCCACATTAGTTGTAACGATGGCATTAGAAACTAAGTTCATTGTTGATTGGTTGTTCCAGGAATTTTGTCAGCTACGATAATCATTATGGCCTTTGTGATATTCGAGCAAGAGAAATCCACAATTTTAATTTTGTGTGGATGGAAACAGGATTTGGATTGAGCATTTAAGGGAGATGATAAATTTTCCCAAACTATGAAAGCTGCTAAAAAAGCAGATATTTTGAAAAGAGTTCCAGGTTTTATTCTGCTGAATTTAAGGAACAATGTTTTGGTTTCAGTGGCATATGAGAGGAATGTAGCTGCAGTTTCAGCGAAACTTGAAAGCGTTATATATATCGAAATAGCTCTCAAAGGTACTTTCCGCGTTTTTTAACTTTTCAGATTATTGAGGGAACATCAATCCAGGATCACCCGTATAAGTTCAATAGACTCATCAATGATATGAAGAATGTGGATGAGAATGTGTTGACCAACGGTGGAGGAAGCGTGAACTCGTGAACCTGCTAATTTACTCAAGACTGCGAGCGTTTGGGTGCCCTGCATAAGGCCATGTTAGGGACGGTAAGCTAGAACTGAGGACAAAGAATTGCACATTTCTATGCTACGCAGTACACACTAGGGATGGAAGGTTACAGGCCGTGGTGTTCAGATCCTAAAATCACCCAGATTCATCAGCAGCAGACATGTTGCAAGGAAACTCAGTAAGTACAGACTGGTGCCACGAGACAAGCGGAGCTTCAATTGGAGGCTCGGCGGAAAACGCAGATGGGAAGTGAGGATAGAGGCTCCAAGCCGGGGGTCAGTGAGGGCACTAGTCAGTCTAGAGCAGAAGATAGTACTGATGGAGAGGTGCAGCTCGCAAAGACCTCATCCTCCATAGCGACAAGTAGAGAACGCGGGTAGATCAGAGAACCACGGAGCCATGCAGATTGCGTTACTTCAAATTAAGTGTTCTTATGCCATGTCTGCTGAGGAGGATGTCGAGGATTTACTCTCATACCGAGAAGCAGTGTCAGGTGTAGGTGGAGAGCTTCAGCAATGGATTGGTGCAATGAGAGAGGAGAAGGGGTCTTTCTAGTGGAATCAAACATGGCAGTCACTGGTATCTTCAAAAGGGCAGAAGATAGGGTGCAAGTGGGTATTCAAAAAGAAGCATGACAGTTTCAACTCATGAGCAACTAGATATAAGACGTGCCTGGTGGTGAAGGGGTTCATGGTACTGAGATATTCTCACTTGTGGTGAAACATAGTTCAATCGGGGTGGTGTTGCGATTAGTTGCAATGGACAAGTAGCTAGATGTTAAGACGGCTTTTTGGAGAATCAGAGCAGATATACATGCAATAGCCCTAAGGCTTTGTTGTTCTGGGTCCTGAAGACAATGTATGCTTGCTCAAGCGATCTCTTTATGACTTTAAGCAGTGTCATAGTGGTGCAAGCGATTTAACTCCATTCAACGCTATGATAAGAGTGCTGATAAAAATTGCATGTAACTTTAAGAGGTTATACGATGGTAGTTACAAATTTTTACTCTTCCGTGCTGATGATAAATTGATAATAACTAAGAACATATTCATTATTGACGAGTTAAGACGCCAATTGAGGAGTAATTTTAAGATGATAGATTTAGGTACAACGAAAAAGATACCATGGAGATCTAGAGAGATAGGTTGTAGCCAACGTTTTTGGCTATCACAAGATGATAACATATATAAAGTGCTAAGGCGGCTTAGTATGCAAAACACCAAGTCAGTGAATTCCTTGTTAGTTGCATACTTTATGGTTTCAACTGACCTTAGACCAAATTCGGAGGATGAGATGGCATATACGTCCCACTCAGGCTTAATGAATCTCAAAAGCATTTCTAGGCAAGCTGTGTAAGACTATTTAGTTAGAAAGATTGGGTCCAGCCTGAAGGCAAGCCTAAACAACAAGTTACGCTCAACATAAATACATAACTAAGCCTAGTCCCACCCCTCGATCACTTCTATTGGCAAGTCGAAAGGAACCCTTATTTATAGTAGAAAATCTGCATGTAGTTAGCAACTTTTTTTTGTATTAAAAAAAATATATGTACTCATGTTATCTTTATTGTAATTCATAACTTTTCATATAAAAAAATAATTAAGAACATATTGAAATTCACGAAGTTATCATAACTAAAGATATATTTGGACATCCCAATAATTAGTGACTAGTTTTGATTGACCAACTTCACAAACGATACATTAATCGGCCGAACAAGTCATTTGTTTTTCTTTTTTTTTTCCTGATCCAACTCCTTCATCAACAATGAACGGTCCACAATGGCCACGGACGAATATTCATTTTCAAGCCAACCAAACCATGGGAAAAGGCCCAACCTCATATTCTCATATGACCATTTTTGAAATAATGTTAAAAGATGGATTATTATACATACCATGCCTGCATCAAAGGGAAAAAAAAAAAAAAAAAAAACGTAACCCTCTTTGCTTGTACTATTTATTCTTCTTTTTCTCATCTTTTCGAATGAATATGCTTTCCCACCTTAAATATTGCGCATGGAGTTAAATAAAAAAAGAAAATAAGAAACTAGTGTAAAATAAGATTAATTACAAGATTAATTTAAACCCTCCAAAAATGTTTGCAAAGCAAATACCAATATGGAATTGAAGGCATTGGTTAATAAAATGGATCATTTCAATTTTCAAACCATCTTTATTGTCATTTTCACTAGGGGTAAGCGATTCTAGAGTTGGTCCAAGTTCCGTCTAGAACCTACCCATCAAAATCGATTCCCAAATTTTTGAAATCTAAAACTTAACATTTATACTCTAGAACCCGAAACCTACCCTGTCACAAGTTGATTCTAGGGTCTACTCATGTTTCACACGTTTTATTAATTAAAAGATTACAAGAAGTCAACATCTCTAATGATCATTATTTGCTATTATAACCTTGTCTGTTTGTTCTCAAATTTTGATATGTTGTTCCTAAAGATGTGTCCTAGATAGACCCCTAGTGCAAGGATGAGTTTATGCCGTCATAAACGATTCATTGGGTCAATTTGGATTGGACGATTTATGACTCAAGTTAAACTCAATTTGACCTACCCCTTTGATAGGTTTAGAAATAACTCGTGTGGTACTTACCATAGCTCATATTTAAACACATGAAGAATATGAAACAATAACAAAGTAAAATTTTTAGTCATTAATACGTCGAAAATGGAAACTCGAAGTAGTGATTCTAGATTACGTACTCATAATCGAATGTTTTGGAATTTCACGAGATTGCGCGAAGATATAGAACAAGAAAAGCACAAAAATTTGTTCCAAATTCCAGGTTCCAAACCTACTTATCAAAACAAGTTCTCCAATTTTTTGAATCTGGAACTTATCTTGCGTACTCTCAAACCAGACTAATTCCAATGGGTCCGATTTTTGCTTTGATTCTTGGTTCCACCCTCAAACCATGCTCGTCCCTAATTTTCATGGTGAAAAAAGAGAGAAAAAAGTTCTCCTCCAATTATCATCGTGCAATTTCCTAATTCACCATTATACCTAATTTAATTTGGCCAAACGAGAGATTGGTTAATATGTTTTCGAATGTGTGTAAGTTACCTGTGCAATACCTACTCTTGCTTATATTAAGATAAACATATACATATGCCTATGAACTATGTTAAATGCTATGCTAATGTGAATGTAGAGGATAATTACCAAATCAGTCTTAAATCTATTGTTCGAATGCTAATTTAGTCTTAAACTCTTCAAGTTTACCAACATAGTCTTCAATCTTCAATTTCTAGTGGCAGTTTGCTAAGAGGACTAAATTAAAATTTTGCACAAATATTTAGAATTATGTTAATAAAATTGAAATGTTTAGGATAGAATTGAAATCCGTATAGTACGTTTATAACTAAGTTAGTATTTTCCCGTGAATGTAATATTGAAGATGGGAAGGCTCATATGCCACTGGAAAAATATAGTTTGTTAAAGAGCTAAAATTTTCAGTTTTTTCTTTCCCAAATGCCTCGAAAATAGATTCAAGAAACACAATAAGTAATTGAGGCACGTTTGCAAAACGGAAATTATCCACACCTTTAGAGATAAGATAATAAAAATAATAAAGCTCGCAAATTAAAGAAATCAGAAAGTTCGTGATTTTTTTAATAAATAAAAGTTACTAACTCAATAGAGAAAGATTCGACAACAAAAAAAAATTAATAGAGAAAGCTTTAAACACAATTACTTGCACATTTCCAAAAATTACAATCATTCTTTGGAAATTACCATTCACGAACATCTAACCCTATTACCAAACATGACCAAAAAAATAAAATAAAATCCAGCAAGCACTTACTGACAAAAAATAAAATAGCAGATAATAAAATCCAGAGAGCACTTAGTGACAAAAAATAGAATAAAATCCACACAATCTCTCTCTCCCCCAGCTGTCCATTATCAATGCCCTTGAGATTGTAAATGACTTTGTCAAAGACTCACCCCACTTTTTTCCCCTTTTATTCCTCTATTATCTTTACATCCTTCCCAGTTATAATTTGTATATTTTCCTTGGCCCTCATATACGAATAACAACACAAAAAATACGCTAGCAATCATGTATGCATATAAACAAAACAGACATTCGAAAAATTAAGAAAAATCACCCTATCAAAAAATACTTCGATAAAACTAAATAGTAGAAATGCAAGATGAAAAATACACAAGAAAATCGCGAGAAAGTTACTTTGCAACTTTTCTTAAAAGGTTGTTGTAAGATATATTAGAATTGAAATGGGGGAATATAACATAGATTATCGATCCACACATTTATTAATGGCTATAATATTTGTTAAATAAATATCTAAGGTTAGTAAAAAAGAGAGGAAAATAATTAAAATGCCATAAAAGTATCAGATTCTCTTTGCTTTAAATAATAGTACAGCCAGTATAGATATATATAGTATAAATATATATATCACATCAAATCACATATTATTAAATGACACCATAATTAATAATGACAAATAATACAAAAATACAAAAAAAAAAAAATACACATCTACCTCATCATCATCACCCCCCCCTCTCTCTCTCTCTCTCTACACCAAATCCAGCCCTAACCAACAGCGAAGGCACACCCCCCGGGGATAATTTAGCAAACACCCCTTCACTTTCCGATTTAATTAAATTAAAATTAAAATCAAAATCAAAATGTTATATATAGATAAACTTTATATTAACGCCCGCGCCCCCCGTTTACTTTCACTCAATCTCATAATCCTCGGTGGCCACCTTTCTAACATGGAAGGGGGAGGTGAGGGATTCAAACCCCCACCTTCTCAGGGAGGGATGGGAAGGAGACGCGCAAGTTTCAGGAGTAGGTTTCGACTCTCACGCCTTGCAAAAGGTAGGGCAAAAGTCTGAGAATGAGTGTAGAATAAATATAGAGTAGACTGACAAAAAAAAAATCTCATAATAATTTTATTTATTTATTTTTCCTCCGTTTTATTAACTCCCTTTTTTGGGGGCCCTTTTCCTCTAAAGACCACGTCCCCCAATCGGCGATCCACCGGCATCCCCCGGCCCGCACTATGGACCGCAAGAGCTGCTCCGCTATGCCGCCCCGAAGTTTGCCGCCCTCCCCCACCGTGCACAGTGAGTCCTCCATTCGCCCCCCCAACCTCTTTGCTGCGGCCACCTTGAAAAGCAATTCCTTCAGTGTGTTTTGTTTGCGCATGGGTGCCGGTACCTAGGTCCCCAACGGCCTTGCCCTACTCCCATGCCCGGCCTTGTCCTGCTCCCATGCCCAAGTCACTAGCAAACAAGGCTAGGTCCATAGAAGTCGGGACAGAGAACTCAATGCTCATGTCAAAGTCCCTAAAGACCATGTGCAGGACCTCGTGCTGGTGCTTGGGTCCCCAACAGCCAAGCCCAAGTCCATAGAGACTAAGCTTAGCTCTCTCGAGATCAGACCCAAGACTCCGATGCCAATGCTTAGGTACCTAATACCCATGCTTGGATGCTTGGCTCTTGCACCCAAGTCACCAACATCTGAGCCTAGGTCCATCAAGGTCAGTCATGCTTCCTCAACACCTGTGGTCGGGTTCTTAGTGGCCGAGCCTAAGAATCCCTACTCGTGCGATCAAGACTCTAGTAGTCAACATGGTCGAGTTCTTAGTGGCCAGGCCTAAGAATCCCTACTCATGCAATCAAGACTCTAGCAGTCAACATCTCTTGTATAACATGAATAGTGGATATCTGTTTAGGAAAATAAAATGAAATTTCTTTTCCAAATAATGAAAATAATATTTCATCTAAATATCGAAAACTATTCATACTTTCTTGGAAAGTGACTTCTTGAAAATATTTTCCAAATGCCAAATTTTTCTCGAAATGAACGAATTTTTAATGTCATTTTATACTCTTATAATCTTTTTTTACCCCCTAAAAGAAGGATCATTTGATGAGGTGGCTTTTTTACAGCAATATAATCACTTGGAAGGGTTTCCAGATAGTGATTTGTTGATTATGGGCCGAAGTAAATGTCGATTGATTAAAAAGCCTACACGTAATTGTGTTGTAAGGAAACCTGGCCCATATCAGGAAAGTTTGAATTGAACTCTTGCTAATAGGTCTGCAAGACCTCTTCTCCTTATTGAACTTGAGGTCCACTTTGACGTTGGAGAAGGGCTTATAGCTTTTCTTTGCATATAAACCTTGTTGAGTTTGGTCCTGATGCATTGGGAGTGCGCTTAATATATGTAAAATTTGCGAGAGACACGGAAAGCATTGAAAATCTTCCATTAAAAAATTTAAAAGTGTGAGAGAATTCATTTGCTGCGATTAGTTCTTGCAATTTCAAGTGTTATCTTAAATAATTAGGAAACACTAGAGAGTGTTCAAGCAATTGTAATCCTCTCTTTGCCATTTATAATGGAACCATCTCTCGTTGATCTCTGCTTGTGGAGTAGGCAAGCCGCCAAACCATGTTCAGGCTTTATTTTTGTAATTTATTTCTTACTTGATTGCTCCATTTGTTCACACTTCCATATTAGTTATAACAAAGTGGCATTAGAACCTAAGTTTATTGTTGATTGGAGGCTTGAATCGCTTTGTTTGTTCATGCTTCCGTGTTATTCATAAGAAATTACCATTAGAAACTAAATTATTGTATATTGGTTGTTCCGGGTATTTTGTTCATCTGGGACAATCATTATGGTACATGTGATATTCGAGTTAGAGCAATCCACAATTTTAATTTTTTGCGTGTTAAGATGTGTACTTTATTGGAGACATGGGATTTGGATTGAGCATTGAAGGGAGACAATAAAATTCCCCAAACTATGAAAGCTACAATAAAGGTGACAATTTGAAAAAAGCTACAAGTTTTATTCTACTGGAGACACAAGATTCCTCAGCAGGTAAGCAAACCAAGTCTAGGTACACGAGATGTGTACGTGGGACCCCGACGGCCTTGCCTTGCTCCCACACCTAAGTCACCGGCGAACAAGACTAGGTCCATCAAGGTCGGACCTGAGAACTCAATGCTCCCATCAAAGTCTCCAGCGGCCCATGCCCAAGACCTCGGTACTAGTACATGGGTCCTCAACCGCCATGCTTGGGAAACTAACTTCCACACTCAAGTCACTAGCTCCCGAGCTCCCTCAACAGCCAACCTCCCTCAAGATCATGCCAAAGACCTAGGTATCTATGCCTAGGTCCTTGATACCCTTGCTTGGATACTACTCATGCCGCCAGGACACTGGCGGTTGGAAATCTCTTATATCCTATGAATAAGGCATGACTTTTCAGGAAAATTAAATCAAGTTTTTCTTTCCAATTGATATAATTTTCAATTTATTTTTTAATTTCAGTCAAATACAAAAAAAAAAAATTTATTTGGAAAAATTTCTTGAAAAATATTTTTGGAAAATATCAAATTTTTCGCAAAATAAATGGAGCTTTGATTTCATTTGATTTTTCTTTCCAATCTCTTCTTCTTTTTACCCGAAGGATGGATCGTCGGATGAGGACGCTTCTTTTACAGCTAATATAATCACCTGGAAGGGTTCCCAGATGCTGATTTGGGGATTGCGAGTCGAAGCAAGTGTCGTTTGATTAGAAAGCCTGCGCACAATTGAATTGTAAGGGAACCTGGCCCATATCAAGAAAGTCCGACTTGAACTCTTGCTGGCAGGCCCGCAAGACCTTTTCTCGTTGAAGTTGAGGTCCATCGTCGGAGATGGGCTTATACAACTTTTTTTTGTATATAACTCTTGTCGAGTTCGGTCTGGACACAAAGTGAGTGCGCCTAATATGTGTAAAACTGGCGAGAGACAGAGTGCATTGAAACCCTTCTAGCTAGAAATTTAAGAGTGAGAGAACTCATTTGCGGTGATTGATTCTTGCGAGTTCAAGTGACATCTAAGATTAGGAAACGCTTGAGATTTGTCTATTCAAGCAATTGTAATCTTCTTTTTGCCATTATAATGGAACCATCTCATTGACTCTCCTCGTGGAGTAGCCAAAGCGCCAAATCATGCTCAGGTCTTATTTTTGCAATTTATTTCTTGCTCTAATGGCTTCATTTGTTCACACTTCCGCATTAGTCGTGACAAAGTGGCAATGGAAACTAAGTTTAAATTTCACTTGAGGCTTGAATCGCTTCATGTGTTCGTGCTTCCATGTTAGTTGTAACAAAGCAACATTAGAAAATAAGTTTATTGTTGATCAGTTGTTCCAGGAATTTTGTCCATCTACGATAATCATTATGGTCTTTATGATATTTGAATTAGAGAAATTCATAATTTTAATTTTGTATACGTTAAGATGCGCACTTTATTGGAGACATGGGATTTTGGATTGAGCATTTAAGGGAGATGATAAATTTCCCCGAACTATGAAAGCTGCAAAAAGAGCTGATATTTTGAAAAAGCTGCAGGTTTTGTTCTGCCGAATTTAGAAAACAATATTTTGGTTGAAGTGGCTTATGGATTTAATGTAGCTGCAGTTTGGCTGCAATGCCGTCCCGAAGATACTTTTCCCGATTCAACGTTTCTTAACTTTCCAGATTAATGAGGAACATCAATCCAAGATCACCTTTATAAGTTCAATAGTAATTAATGACATGAAGAATGTGGATGAGAACGTATCGACCGATGATGGAGGAAGCGTGAACTGGTGAACCTGCTACTTTACTCGAGTCTGCGAGCATTTGGGAGCCCCGCATATATGTTTAGGACGGCAAAGCTAGAACCGAGGACAAAAAAGTGCGTATGCCTATGCACTAGGGATGAAAGGTTACAGGCCGTGGCGTTGGGATCCTCAAATCGCCCGGATTTCATCGTCAGCAAAGATGTTGCAAGGAGACGTGGTAGCCAGTAGTATTCTTCAAAAGCGATGTCAGGTGTACAGCTTCAGCAATGGATTGGTGCAACGAGAGAGGAGATTGGAGTCGCTTGAGTGGAACCAAACATGGTAATCAGTGATATCTGGCAGAAGATAGGGTGCAAGTGGGCATTCAGAAAGGCGCACGGTAGTTTTGATTCACGAGTGACCAGATATAAGACCCGCTTGGCAAAGGGGTTTGTTGCACGAGATATTATCACTTGTGGTGAGGCATAGTTCAATCAGGGTGGCGTTGGGACTAGTTGCGGCGGACGACTTGGAGTTGGAGTAGCTCAATGTTAAGACGGCGTTTCTAGACAAGGAATTAGAGGAGCAAATATTCAGGCAATAGCCAGCAGGCTTTGTCGTTTCGGTTCATTAAGGCAATGCATGCTTATAGTGGTACAGAAAATTTGATTCCATTCAACATTATATAAGAGTGCTCATGATCATTGCATGTACTCTAGGAGGTTATATGATGGTAGTTAAATTTATTTAATGTTATATGCTGATGATATATTGATAGCAACTACAAACGTGTTTCACATTGATAAGTTGAGACACCAATTGAGAAGTAATTTTGAGATGAAAAATTTAGGTGCACCAAGAAAGATAGTTGGTATGAAGATCTAAAGAGATAGGTTTGTAGCGACGCTTTTGGCTATAACAAGGTGATTACATATGTAAAGTTCTAAGGCGACTTACTATGCAAAATATCAAACCAATGATTTTCTCACTAGTTGCATACTTCACGGTTTCACCTGACCTTAGACCAAAATCAGATGACGAGATGGAATATAAGTCCCACTCAAGCCAAAGGGGTCTCAAAAGCATTTCTCGGTGGGCTATGTAAGACTATTTAGTTAGAAAGCTCGAGTTTGGCCTGAAGGCATGCCTGAACAAAGACTTAGGTTCAATGTAAATACCTAAGTAAGTCTAGTCCCACCCATTGATCGCTTATGTTGGCAAGTCGAAAGGTACCATTATCTATAGTGGAAAATCCACATGTAATTAGCGATTTTTTTGTATAAAAAAAAGTATCTATATTTATATTATCTTCATTGTATCCATAACTTTTCATATAAAAGAAATAATTAAAAACGTATTGAAATTCACTAAGTTATCATAACTAAAGATATGTTTGGACATCCCAAAAACTAGTGGCTAGTTTTGATCGAGCACCATCACAAATAATAAATTAATCGGCCGAACAAGTCATTTGTTTTTTTCCCCTGATCCAACGGTGCATACTCCTTCATCAACAATGAACGGTCCAGAATGACCACGGACGAATGTTCATTTTCAAGCCAACCAAACCATCGGAAAAGGCCCAACCTCATATTATCATATGACCATTTTTGAAATAATGTTAAAAGATGGATTATTATATATACCATGCCTGCACCAAAGAAAAAGCGAAAAAAAAAAAAACACGTAACCCTCTTTGCTTGTACTCTTTATTCTTCTTTTTCTCTTCTTTTTCGAATGAATCTGCTTTAGTATCCCCACTTAAATATTGTGCATGGAGTTAAATAATATATATATATAACAAGAAACCAATGTACAATAAGATTAATTACATGATTAATTAAAATCTTCAAAAATGTTCCCAAAGCAAATACCAATATGGAATTGAAGGCACTTCTTAATAAAATGGATCATTTCAATTTTCGAACAATCTTTATTGTCATTATCACTATCATTATCACCAGGGGAGACTAGTTCTAGGGTTCGTCCAGCTTCCATCTTGTATCTACCCTTTAGAACCGATTCCCAAATTTTTGAAATCTAGAACTATCATACATATTTTGAAACCCGGAACCTAATATGTTACAAGTTTCAAGGTCAGCTATAAAGTCTATCTAGGTTTCCCATGCATAATTAATTGAACGATTGTAGTAAACACCTCTAGTAATCACTATTTGTTGTTATAATTAACTAACTACAACTCACATTTGGACACACAACAAATATTAAACATTAACAAATTCAAAGTCTTAGTCAAGCATATGTCGGAAATGAATACTTAGAGTAGTGGTTCTAGATTACATAAGAATTTCGCAAAATTGCGCGAAGACATGAAACAAAAAAAAAAAAAAAACACAAAAACTTATTACAAGTTCTAGATTCTACAACCTACCTATTTATTAAAACAAGTTCCCCAATTTTTTGAACCTAGAAGTTACCTTACGTACCCTAAAACCAAACCAATTCCAACAAGTTTGGTTTTTGCTCCGATTCCTAGTCCTATCATCAAACCATGCTCACCCCTAATTTTCATGGTGAAAAAAGGAAAAAAGGAAAAAAAAAAAAAAAAAAAAACTTCTCCAATTATCATCTTGCAATTTCCTAGTTCACCATTATACCTAATTTAATTAGGCCCGATTAAAGACAGGTTAATTAGGTTTCGATTGTGTGTAAATTACCTATACAATAGTTAGTCTTGCTTATATTAAGATAAACATAGACATATGCCTATGAACTATGTTTAAATATATTGTTTGAATGCCAATTTAGTCTTAAACTTTCGAGTTTTCTAACATAGTCCTCAACCTTCGATTTCTAGTGCCAATTTGCCGAAAGGACTATCATCAAATCTTACGCAAATATTTAGAATTATGTGGGGAAATCTGAAAAATTTAAGAGTGACTAAATTGATACTTTCCTATGAATGTAATATAGAAGATGGATGGCTGAAATGCCTCAAAAATGGACTCGAGAAAAACAAAGACCAATTGTGGCGCATTTGCAAAACAAAAATTACCTACACCTTTAGAGATAATATAATAAAAATTAGTAACGGTTGCAAAAGAACGAAATCAGATACTTCGTGGTTTTCTTTTACAAGTTACTAATTTAATAACAAAGCTTTACACACAATTACTTGCACATTTCCAAAAATTACAATCATCCTTTGGAAGTTACCATTCCTATTACCAAACGTGACCAAGAAAATAAAATCCAGCAAGCACTTACTGACAAAAATAAAATAGCAGATAATAAAATCTGGAGAGCACTTAATGACAAAAATAAAATAAAATCCACACAACCTCTCTCTCCATCCCAGCTGTCCATTACCAATACACTTGAGATTGTAAATGACTTTGTCAAAGACTCACCCCACTTTTTGCCCCTTTTATTCCTCCATTATCTTATACATCCTTCCCAATTATAATTTATATATTTTCTTTCGCCCTCGTATACAAACAACACAACAAAAAATACGCTGGCAATGATGTACGCGTATAAACGAAAGAGACATTCCAATAATTAAGAAACATCACCATATCAAAAAGTACTTCGATAAAACTAAATAATAGAAATGTAAGATGAAAAATTCACAAAAAGAAAATTATGAGAAAATTACTTTGTAGTTTTTCTTGAAAAGTTGTTGTAAGATAGATTAGATTCGAAATGGGAGAATATAAGGTAAATTATCAATTCACGCATTTATTAATGGCTATGATATTTGTAAAATAAGTATGTAAGGTTATTTAAAAAAAAGAGGAAATTAATTAAAATGCCATCAAAGTATCATATTTTCTTTGCTTTAAATAATAATATAGCCAGTATAGATATATATATGGTATAAAATATATATATATATATATCACATCAAATGGCATATTATTAAATGACACCATAATTAATAACGAGAAATTAAAAAAAAAAAAAAAAAAGTACACATTTACCTCATCATCATCACCCCTCTCTCTCTCTCTCTCTCTCTCTCTCTCCAAACCCAGCCCTAACCAACAGCAAATGCACCCCCCGCACATTTTAGCAAACACCCCACTTCACTTTCCGATTTAATTAAATTAAAATTAAATTAAAATCAAAATGTTATATATAAATAAACTTTATATTAACGCCCGCCCCTCCCCGTTTACTTTCACTCAATCTCATAATAAATTTTTTTTATTTTTCCTCCGTTTTATTAACTCCCTTTTTTTGGGGCCCTTTTCCTCTAAAGACCACATCCTCCCCATCGGCGATCCACCGGCATCTCCCGGTCCGCGCCGCCGATCGCCGGAGCTGCTCCGCCGCGCCGCCCCGAAGCTCGCCGCCCTCCCCCCACCGTGCACGGTGAGTCCTCCATTCGCGGCCCCCCCGTCTCTGTCTGCTGCGGCCGCCTTGAAAAGCGGTTCCTTCAGTGTGTTTTGTGTGCGCGTGGGCGTGCGTGCGTGCTTTTGGTGGTGCGTAACCCCACCGAGATTCGCGAGCTCAACTCGACCTCGATTCGCTCGAGCTCCGGATCGCAGTGCCGCGATCCGAGCCCCCCTCGAGCTCGAGTCTCAGCTGGAGTCACTGTGAGTGTTGATTATCTGCTTAATCTCCACCGTAATCTTCTCGGTTAATCTCTGGCCGATTCGCGGTTGGGCTGGATACGGCGGAATTCGCTGTTGTCCGGCTTCCATCCGGTGATTCTGTGCCAGGATCTTGGTGATTTGGCGCCCTAGTTGATTTTGAACTGCGAAATGATGCTTGTTGCTGTTGATTACAGTCGCTCGGGTCGATTTCCCCGTGAATGCTCGGTTCCGCTAGGGTTTTGTGTTGCTTCGTCCTTCGCTCGGTGCTAGTGGAGTATCGGTGTAATTGAGGTCAAGTAGAAGTCGTTGACACTCGAGCTTTTGGCGTTTTGACTTTCGAGGTAGGGTAGAGAAGTACTACGCGAGTCTTTCTAGGGTTTTGAGCTGGTGCTGGTCACTGCTCTGTACGGCTTAACTGTTTTCCAGTTCTGTCTCTGTGACTTTAGGTATTACGTCAAAGCCCGCTGACTCTTCCTTGGTCTTTTCCGACGTTGAGATTATCTGGATGCGATGCATGATTAGTCGGTTTGATTGCATGGGGAAATGATAAAGCAACTCGATTAGAGTTTTGTAGCTGTATTTATTGCGCAGTATGCTGTGCCGGAATGAGAAAGCAACTCAATTAGAGTTTCGTAGCTGTATTTACTGTGCAGTATGCTTTGCCGGAATGAGAAAGCAACTCAATTAGAGTTTCGTAGCTGTATTTACTGTGCAGTATGCTTTGCCGGAATGAGAAAGCAACTCAATTAGAGTTTCGTAGCCGTATTAATTGCGCAGTATGCTGTGCCGTAACAGTTGGCTTGAGTTGGCGTTATAGTCCCTTGATTTCTTGCTATTGTGTTTTGGTAATAGTTGGATTTTTGAGATATCAATTTTCTTTTATCTGACTTTTATTTTTCTTTTGGAATTTTAGTTATCAAGTGGACTGGAGAATATAAACTCCAGATTCAAAGCAAGTTGTGGTAGTACCGCCAGCAGATAATTTCGTTATTTAGCCTCGTGGTAAGCAGTACATTCAACTGAATTAAGTTAGATTTGATTGTTGTAACGCTTGTTTTAATACGAATTAGACTTTAATGTTAACCAAAGTGTTTGCAGACTTGATAAGGTGGCTCTAAATGGAAGTCAAGCTTGTTTCTGTATCAAGATGCTGAAGTGACCGTGGCTTCCATTCAACCACTACTGTTCTAAAGCAATTCACTACATGGAAACAAACAAAGAAGAGGCCCTTAAGGCAAAAGAAATTGCTGAGAAGCGATTTGCTGAAAAAGACTTTGCTGCTGCAAAAACTTATGCCTTGAAGGCTAAAAAGCTGTGGCCTGATCTGGATGGTATATCTCAGATGGTGGCCACTTTCGACGTTTATGTGGCTTCTGCAGTACACTTTAATGGTGAGGTAGATTATTATTCGGTTCTTGGGTTAAAGCCTACCGCAGATAAATATGCAGTGAAGAGACAGTACAGGAAGTTGGCTGTTCTCCTTCACCCTGATAAAAACAAATGTGTTGGAGCTGATGGTGCTTTTAAACTTGTTTCTGAGGCATGGACTCTTTTGTCGGACAATGCTAAGAGAGGCTCTTATGATCTAAAGAGAAATCAACACTTGGCACCGTTGGTTTCACAGACAAGTTTATCTTCAGTACACGGGGCTGGTTATACAACGCATGGTAACTGCTTCAGTCCACCCACAGCTCAACCTACACTTGATACTTTCTGGACTGTTTGCACATCTTGTAAAGTCCAGTATGAGTATCTTCGTAAGTATGTCAACAAGAGACTTTCATGTAAAAATTGCCGGGGTATTTTTGTTGCTGTGGAAACCGGTACTGCTCCAGTTACTGGGTCTTTTCCCTATAGTCCTTATACTTATCTACCTGGTAATGGATATGGAAGCCACAGATCTGATGGCGTGTCCTACGTCCCAACAAATGCCACTTATTTTGTGGGAAATGGAGTGTCAGGATATCACACTGGACAGGGCTATGATTACACCTCAAACGTGTCCTTCCAGTGGAACTCGCCCTCCGGGAGTTCCACTGTAGTTGTTGGCCCTAATGGGTCTACAGCCAAATCAAGTGATGCAGTTAATCCAGCCAATGGTAAGGTTCATAAAGCAAGACACAGAAGCAGTGAAAAGCATGCTACTAAGAATACTCTGGCAGACATTGGTCCAAATTTGTCTGGTGGTGTTAATGGATCATCAGGGTTGAACACGGTTAGACCTGACAAACCTGACAAGAGAAGAAAGGTTGTGGTTGGATCCGAGTTTAGGAATGGCTCTGAACTAACGGGGTTAAAGTCGTCTCCAGAAATCAAAAAGGAGTTTGATCCTAAGTTGTCGAACTCAAATGAACTTCCAGCTAGACGTTGCTCTGCTATGCCAGCATTTGATGCTAGGAAATTGCTGATGGACAAGGCTAGGACAGAAATCCAGAAGAAATTGGAAGAGATGAAGCAGGAAGCCGCAGCAGCTGCAGCGGCAAAGGAGGCTGCAAGGTTACGGGCTGAAGCTGCTAGTCAGTCCAAGTTAGTTAGTCATTCAAAAGCTAGTAGAAGTGGACCAGTCACAATAACAGTCCCTGACCCTGATTTCCATGATTTCGACAAGGACCGATCTGAGGAATGTTTCAAGCCCAAGCAAATATGGGCTATTTATGATGAAGAAGATGGCATGCCTCGACTTTATTGTCTGATCCGTCAGATCATCTCGGTAAAGCCATTCAAGATCCTGATCAGTTACTTGAGTTCTAAAACTGATTCTGAATTTGGGTCAGTTAACTGGATAGATCGTGGATTTACCAAATCATGTGGTCATTTTAGGGCATGGACCTCTGATATTGTTGATCAAGTGAACATCTTCTCTCATCTACTGGGTAAGGAAAAAGCTGGCCGTGGAGGTTGTGTTCGCATATACCCAAGAAGTGGAGATGTATGGGCTGTTTATCGTAATTGGTCTCCCCATTGGGACCGATCCACACCAGCTGACGTGAGGCATCAATATGAGATGGTAGAGGTGGTCGATGATTATTCTGAAGAGCTCGGTGTCTGTGTTACCCCCCTTGTAAAATTGGAAGGGTACAAGACGGTATACCAGAGGAATACAAGCAAGGATGCACTTAGGTGGATCCCAAGGAGAGAGATGTTACGCTTTTCACACCGGGTCCCATCTTGGTCTCTGAAGAGAGAAACAAGCAGTAACTTGCCTGATGGCTGCTGGGATCTGGACCCTGCTGCAACTCCTGATGAACTCCTTCACGCTGGAATTGAAGTCCCTGCCTAATGCATCTACAGAGAGAGGCAAAGAAGGATCAGGTGGAACCTATACTGTTAGCATTCTTTAGACAAGGTTACCTTAAGGTGTACAAATATTCAGACACATGGCCAAAAGGCCATTGTAACATTAACCCCAAGATGGTTTTCGAGGGTTCTTTGTTGTGCCTTTCTTGACTGTTGACTGTTTGTTCGTGGAAAAATCCACTTTGTGGTCGGTCTGATAACACATAGGATACATGCAAGCAAGTGGGTTTTGCCAAAGCCTGGAGGGAGTGAACAGCATTCGAATTCCGTCACGGTTGAGAAGCTCCATTCCAGTTATCTGCAGCATTCACCTCAAGGTCCGTAGGAGTATCTACAGCCCTTATTGTTCTGGGAATACTGAAGAATCCCGTCATAGATCTTTATATTTCGAGTTTCACTGACAAGTTTGATTGGGCATATTATGTCATTTTTAATGTCAAGAATTTAGATACCGTTCAGAACTTGGATTACGGATTATTTAAGGTTTATCTGTGTACCAATAGTTGTTGGAGGATGCAGGATATCATTTGAATTGAAATTTTAGGGGCAGCAACTCCACTTCGATTGTTACTATGCTATGATGTCGAATCTTAGAAGTCTGTCATTCAGTCTGCCGTTAGCTCTTGAGTCATTCATTAGTGATTTTAGTGTGCTTTCTTCTTTTTTGAATTAACCCCGATGTCGGCTACAGTTTTCCATGTTCAAATTGAAACTAGAATAGTCTCTTAATTTTTCTTTTTCCTGGAAAGGTAACTTCAGATTCGTAGTTAGAGTTATGACTATTATTTCACATGAGGCATAGTTCCTCGTCTTTCTTTCGAGTCTTTCAATACTGCAATTTTCGTGTTCTCTGTAATTGTTCTATGTATAGAGCATAACTAGTTGAAACCGAAAAAGGAATTTCACATTTCTTGGCAATGGAAAGAAACTCTTGCAAGCATGATTTAGGTACACTTCCAGCAAGAACATTCCTATGACCGATTACTCAGGAGCTAGTTTAACTCAGCTTAAAAATTCCGTATTTCTGAGGAGAAATCGACCATACATTGGGAAAAGAAAATGAAGTAGAACAATAACGAAGCTCTCTGGTTTGGATTTCCTCCAAGTAAACCTGGAGACCGGATCATCCTGCCTTGGCCCATTGATCCGCATGCCTCCGAATCATGGAAGGTAGTCGTAGTGGCAAGAACCATGACCTGCGAATCGAACAGCTTATAAAGTCAGCAGAACAGTGACAGGTTTTCTCCGGATCCGCCCGATGATTACGCTTCGTCCCTTTTAATCGAGAGCACTGATGAGATTTATGCAATTGTTGATTTCTGGCCGTTTGTCTTCTCTCGATCTTTAGAAAGCAGAGTGAAAAGAAAAAAAAGAAAAAGTCGAGCGTTGGGCCATGATATAAGAAGTCAGCTCGACAATGCATGGGATTCCGGACGCGGCCATTTAAAACTCCCAAGGCACACTCTTCCTGGGCACATCGACTTTTGCTTCTTTTCTCTAGATCCCATGTGAAGGAGCGAGTACCAGTAAAGCTTCCCGGATCGTCCCTCAGTATGAAATTAATTATAAAATGTAAAGCATGATTTGTACGCTCTTTGAATTGAACAGACAAAGGAATATCTCATCTTCTGCCACTTCAGCTACCAAAATCTTCACGCAAGTGGTATTATGCTAGAAGATTGTTACTTTCGCTGTAATGACATATGACCCTTCACAAAGCGGAGACTACTTTCAATAGTAAACACTCATGTTTTCCAGTTAGATCTGTATGGAAGAACCGATTTGGAAGCAAAGAGAGGAGATCAAGATGCTTACTGGGATCAAGCTCGGTGGTCATGGCGGCGCTGCGGAAGTAGCAAGATCCCCCCGAGTGCTTGAACTTCTGGTAGTAGCTGTTGAAGGCATAGGAAGCATGCGCCCTCACAGTGTTGGGGAGATAGCAAGGCTGGTTCACCTGGATCGCCGTGCAATCAACCCCTCCCTGTGCACATGCCCAGTCCAGTGCTGCTTGCAGCTCGTCGTCCAGGGTCTGCTCGTCGGCCATGCACCATTGCTCGAACTCGCCAGCTGAGTGAAACGCCATCAAGAACAGAGAAATTGAGATCAGAAGAGGCTCTCTTGCTATGCCTTGCCGTATCAGATGAGCAAATGGAGGCATCAGAGATGTGAATCAGATAGCGGAAGCTCAGTGAGATGTTCGTCTATTTGTCTGGCTTAACTTTACCGGTGTTTGGAAGAGCAAAACGACCATGAAGGGTATACAGTTTCAAGATCCTCGATTGCCATGAATTTCTTGTGACGCAATATTGAGAAACTCACCTGATTTGCGTGGAACAGTTGCCAAGAAGAGGGCAGCTACCAGAACCCATTGCAGTGAAATCGACATGCCTCTTTCTGGTGTGTGTGGGTGTGTGTTTGAGAGAGAGAGAGAGAGAGGGGGGTTCAGTGGGGACAAATATGTGAACTATCTCCAGAGAGGTCTTATGGCCACATTCTATTGAAGCTTAGAGGTATCCAGAGCAAGAATGTCATATTATTATAAGAAGGGCAAGACGCGAGATCAGAGAAAATAAAAATTTATCAAATTCCAATTATAACATGGACTCCAGCTAGGAGATTTTTATATTCCAATCCAAGATTGCGAATTCATTCGGAGAACAATTAGATGCATGTGACAAAGTTATCACCATGTGTCCCTGTACACAGTTCATGAGGAGGTGTTCCCTTTTCAACTTTCTTTAGCACTTGAACTTCTCCAGTTCACATTGATGGGGTTTTGGCCTATTCCTTCTTCTTTCTTATCTTATTTTTCCTTTCTAGAAAAATGAATAAGCTCACAGCCTGCTAGGGCCAGAATGAACACGAACTTTGTTGCATTGCCAGGTGAAATGCCAAATCCCTTGTAAAGATGGAGCTTGTAAAGCAGTCGCAGGAGAGAAAATCTTGTTGATAAGCTGCCCTTGTATGAACACAACGATCTACATAACGTACGCACTGCCTCCGCAAGGTCGCATTATTTACCTGTGTCCATCTCATTCTGAGGTAGATGAAATCTGTGGACAGGTTTGCCTCTTCTTTTGATGAGTCGGGCAGACATTCCTTTTCAATGATTTCAAAACGGCGATCTTTGCAAAGAAGTAGATGGCAAATAGGATTCATAGCGTCTACTTAACTTCCTACAAACAATGTATCGGGACTGAATTGCTATCCGAAGTCAGGATCCTATGTTCAACAAAAACATGCGGCTTAAACGTTGTTACAATCCTTTTTGTTGTATGAATGGCCAGTCCTAAATTTTGGGTTCTTCTCCTGTTTTAATCAAACAGGCTTATGCACTTTCCTCGTGTTTGAACTGCCCACCAACTAGCCCCAGGAGATATGCACCTTCATCAGCTCATGAACCTTGGAATATATAAGCAAGCTTCATTCTGAAAGACATGCTCAAAATCTGCAGTTCAGAAGAACTCGCATAGAATAGAGATGGGCTTGTTGCTCTTCAACCTTCTTCAGATTTGTGCTTTCGCTGAATCTCGGCGCACAGGGAAAATAAGTGGATTGACCGGCACGAAGCCATCGCCAACATGAGAATGAAGTCCTACCACGTCTTTGTCATCCTTCTCCAAATTCTAAGCACTTACCCCGACGCACTTCATGGCTCTGATATCGCCTTCATAATGCCAAACTACCAGCAACAATCTCCAAGATTTCATCCTCAGCCATTATCCCCATGCCACTCCTGATGACCCCTCTGATTATTCCCCAAGGGGACACTCATGCCCGCATGCCTTGCCAACCGGATGATCAAAATCACTAACGACGGGAGGTCAGGCATGTTAGTGAACAACGCCAGGATTGTGAACCCAGACGTCTGTCTGATTCTCTGACTCGGTGCCACGGTATTAGCGACACGCTCATGTTGGACGCTTTCGCTGAGTTGAAAAGGTTCAATAGACGAAACCAAGCCAAATTTGCTGCTGACTGTTTGGCCGAAAAGAACGACTCCCCTCCATTGATCCTGGCAATTAGCTTCTAGTAATTTCTGTTCTGTCGAATAAGATAGATGTGCATTTTATCCATGGCACGCTTAAATTCGTCCCAGTGACGGTGATAAAGTAACATTGGCAATAATGCTCAAAAGAACTTTCAAACCCGGAACCTTGGACAAACCCACTACTCTGCAAATTTGTGTACTCTTGGGAAGCTTTAGTCTTTTATCAAAGCATATTCAACGATTGGAAACGGCAAAGATTCTTTCTTCTTTATTACTTTACAGTGGTGCTACAGACGTGAATGTTGAGAACATATTCCAGGTGGCCTTGCTGTCTCAAAATCTAGTTCTTGCGCAAGCAATCCGGACAGAATAAATCCATCATTTGAGACATTGCTCAAGAAAAAGCAAAGGATCATGGTAGGAATCAGCTGAAATCATTGGGATTCCAATTTTCAGTAAAAGCATGTCCGGTATACCATTTTACAAAGTTCTTGACCCAAAAACGTAATTGGTCCGTTTGAAATCTAATACTGACCACACGAGGTCGTATGCATATGTGAGGTTGACTCTCCATTCATCAAACAGTGCACAACCGAAATCAATTAGAAAATTGCACAGTGAGCATATCATCCCTATCATCAACGACACCCCAGGGCTGCATCTCCTACATCGCTTAATCACTCAAAGTAGTGCTCTGCAGTTGGCTTTCCAAATCATCAGAGCAATGGCAACTTAAATCGGACTCGAACCGTTTGAGTGAATTTCTGATACCATCGCAAGCTTGAACAAAACCCTCTGAAGTTCCTTTAATATTCTCCACCTCCACCTGTAAATCATTGAGATGAGTCAACATTTTCCCTGAAGCCACCATCATGGCCAAGACCTCTTGCGGAGGGTAAAGGCAAGCACCGAGCTCGTCGATTTGTACTCCTATTCCTTGGCACAGCTTCAATAACTTCTCCAGAGAATCCACAAAAGCACCGCTGTCATCTGAATTTTCCATCTTGAGCAAACCTGTGATGACGCGTATTAACTCCTTGATGACTGTGAGGGTGTCGGACACCACCACAGTTGCCGCATTAGCAACTTTCATCTCTTCAGGTGATAAGTCATTGCCTATGTCACCTTCACTTGAATTATCATCAACTTGAGTATCGCCTTCTTCTTTTATAGAGGAGACATCAGAAGTTTCATTACTGGGGTCCAGGCAAGCTGGCTTGAGCTCTTTCATCTCGCGAAGGACATCTTTCATGGTAACTGCAACCTGCGACATGGCTCGCCCAATTGCAGTTATATTTGTTGCTGGAGCTTTCTTAAGAGCAGAACATGCCTCCCATACTGTACCAACTAGCACTGGAATGGAAGCCGCCTGTTCCTCACCATTGCTAGAACCTGTTGATAAATGAGTTCTAAAATATTCAGACTATTACCATAGATTGCAGGACAACATGCACAAGTGAGCTAGTTAAGCGACATGTGCAAGTGCCAAAGACCCACCAAAAAAAAAAAAACATTGTGCTTCTGAATTCGTACCCTTAAATACTAGAGAAAAAAATATGAGGACAACTGAAAATAACATTAGGCATTTTCAGATGACCCTGCTTTCAAAAACAATTCCCAAAACAATAAACTATTTACCAGTTAGACAAGCAAGTCTACATTGATATATGTCTTCGGAAACAAAAACAGTTCCTAAAAACAGCTTCAGACAAGCTCTTAATTTCTTTCAAATGAATGTACCCACGAAACCCTTTTCCCGGAATTTTCAATTATGTACTCCCTGAATCCCATCACAAGTTACTTTGCATCATTGTCACCTCTCCAGGAACTCAACAAGTTTTCCTAATGGGATGGAGCATCAAATAAATCAAGGCTCAATAGCGAATGCCATGCTAAATCAAGATGTTACCGGCCTTAGTCTCTCAATCATTTTATCAAGGACCCGAACTTCAATCCTATCCATTGGGTGTAGGATGCATGAATATGAGAGAGCGAAAGAAAGAGATGCGACCAGGATTTACCATAAGAATGGACACACGTGCTGAGCAACTTAAAGCTACAATCAACAACTTTCTTCACTGATTCATGGATATTGGAAGAAAGAGTCGGTCCAGCACCAACCATGCTTCCATGGGACAACAGCAGAAAACCCTGAAGTGCATTAAAGTAAGTTGTCATGCTTTCCTCCATTGCTTTAGCTTGAGGTTTTTGTCCCATCCACAACATTCCGACTGCACGGTCAAAACAGGCACCAATAAGTATGAAAGAGCCAATATCGTTTGCTCCCTAAGAATTGACTTCCATCACAAAGCCTATTGGTCAAGAACTACTCAAGATACTAGCAAAAACAGTTTGTCCTCTTTCTTTCTTTAAAAAACAGATAGCTTGTCCTTTGAAAACCACAATGGTGATATATGTCATTCCAGCACTTTTTCTTGACCATTCCCTTTCCGCATTTAGCTACTGAATTTATAGTTAATTTAACCAGATAAAATCCAGCCCTCTCCATGCACGTTATCATCTTACCCTTCAACCATTACTCGAACCAAATCAGTCTTTGGAAAAACCCAAAGGGTGAAATAAAATTTGCCAAAGTTCCAAGACCCGCAATGAATACTAATCTAGACAGCAGCCTAAGGTAGAAAGATGGATTTGCAGACATAAGCTCCATACACCATCAACTAAATCTACTTGAAAAAATAAATGACGGGTTCATCCTGGTATGTTGAGAGAATGACGCCCCCCCAAGTGCACAAGAAAAGGAACAGCATAAGGCATAGATCAGAAAGGCCCATGCTGAAGGTGAAGCATCGCCACCATAACCATACATACGTATCAAGAAAACTACGAGGTCACCGATCATTATCAGAGCAAGCAAAGAGAAAGAGCACGTTCACGAGCTGCCAACATTGACGAGAATCACACAGAAGCAGAAATTACGAGCTCGCAGCAAGAAGACAGACAGAGACAGAGAAAGAGACAGTACCCACAGTGGCTTGCTTGGAGACTTGGTCGCCGATCTTGACGACCTCTTCCCAACTCACCCGTTCGAGAGAACGAGAGGGTTTTTGGCTCAACACCTGCACAGGGTTTACGCACGCAGGCACCCATACCATCCGCCATCGTTAAGGAAAAGAAGGAACCCAAGAGAAAAAATCGAATCTTTTTCTTGGAAATGGAAGAGAGGAGAGAGAGGAGAGTGGACCTGGAAGGTGTCGTGGATGTTGTCGAGGTGGGTATTCAAGACGCGAGCCAGGTGCTCGTGATCTCCCCCTGTTCCTCCCATTCTCTCTCTCTCTCTCTCTCTCTCTCTCTCTCTATGTCTACTGGGAAAGTTAGGGCATGGAGGAGTGACGATTATGATGATGATGGCTGCATATATAGAGCCATGTAAACGTTCTCCAGGTTCGGTTCATCCTGGTTAATCGCCAATCTGATCAGTTTTTTTACTCGATTTGAGAGGAAAGCTTTTTTGATAAAATACAGAATGTGATCAGTGAGTTTATTTTTTTTATAGAGATAATCAGTCTGAATAATTATAAATATATTCATCGACTCATACTTAATAATAATTATAAAATATGACTCTCAGGTAATATTGTCATAAAATTTATCCTTACCCACTTTTCTTTACGTGGCAATCATTTTGCTCGAGCGTCTCTTTCTATTTCGATGATATGGCAAATGAGTTTTCAAAGCTGTAGTAATACTATCACAAAAATTAATCTACTTTTCTTTATATCATAGTCACGTTGCTCATCATCTTCTTTTATCTTGATAGTATAACGATCTGAGTTTTCAGAGTTATACAAACACAAAGTCCAATTCGAAACTGAGTAGGATCCTTTCTTGTTTGGACTCGATATATATATACTTGAGGTACGCTCATTTCCGAAGGAGGCAAATTACTCTAGAAGGGTTCTGTATTTTATGCATTCTCGTCCTTGAAAATGGGATTATGTCCACATCGAGATCCAAATTAGATTGACTTCCTCAGTTTCTCCAAAGGCTGCCAACAACATCAGGTTGCACCTGCAACTTTCTCTGTTTCATCCATATTATGAGGTAGTCACACACTCTAGAGCAGGGAGTCCGTGATGATCGGCTATTTGTAACCTGATCAATGGTGACTGTGCTCCTTGGGTGGAAAGAAAGAAGAGGAAAGGAAAGGAAAAAAAGAGAACATGTCTTGAAATGAACAAGAAAACGAGCCAATCACAAAACCGCCGAACACGTATTATTATTATTTGCCATTGTATATGTATTGTTATCACTTACCCCCCTCTGTTCACGCAGCATATAATAAAGAACAAGAGTAGAAGATGTATTGATTTCCTCTAAAGATGGAGAGAAGTATCGACGTCTGAATAATCAGGACTTCTAAACGAAGTCGCAGACGCTGCATTTGGCCATATGTCAGGAGATGGCATCATGTCCATGGTCCGAAACTTGCCGTGGCTCCGCTGCGTGTGCGAATTGAGGCCTGGCGAGAGGAAACAATCTTCAGGGGCCGGTCTTGATTGGAGATGAGGATGACTCGTCTGATACTGGAAACAAGCCCTGGAGCAGTCGGGGCTCGCGTTGTGGTTGGGCTGGACCGGTTCTGGGATCCATCTCATGTGCTCCCTCTGCTCTCTCCTCTCCTTGGCTCTCTGAAGCTCCTTGAACCTTTCTTGAAGTAAGGCCAGGGAGGACCGGACCATCTTCGTATCGCCGCTCTGCCTCGCCATTGTCGGAGGGGTTTAGAACTTCTTGTGATTTCTCGGCCTCACTCCTCAAAAGCAGAGGCTGAAATATAAGGGCAGGATCGGCAGGGTGGAAACTAAGTCCAAGAGAAAAAATTCAAGATTCCGGTGGAGGTTCATGGAGGGAATGAGGAGGCAAAATGAATTCTTAGGAGGGCCGGGGGGAGTAGTTGCAAGAGAAAGAATCCAAATGAAGATGGAGCTAGCATTTGGAGGTGCCTCTGCAAGGGAATAAGCAGATTATGGGTGGTTGTCACAGCCATCTAATTTTGTCATCAACAACCCCCTAGCTTCGAAGAAAGAGCACTTTTTTTGTTCTGTTAGGGAGTTCATTAATCCTATTTATTGGACTGGTTCTCTTGTTTTCTTCTTCATTCTGGATTATGAGAGAGAGAATGCATGAGATTTGATGGGGTCCTTGAGAAGGAGACAATGAACATAGTTTTAAGTGTGTCATCTTCTGATTAGAGCCATGCTTTAGGGACGTGAGGAGTGAGGCCTACCATTATATGGCTTCTTTCGCTTGTTGCCGTCAAGAGCATCACCTGAGAAGGCCAGAGAAATGAACCGGCAGGGCTTGGAATGGGACCTCTGCAGAATACACGTGAGACGTGAGATCAGAATGTGGAGAATCAAGTCGTGAAAATCAAGGATGGGAAATAGATTTTGATTTATCAATGTCGCTAGAGATGAACCAGAAGGCCAGAAACCAAACAGATGACATGAGAAGAAGTTACCGTTCAACCATATCTTGGATAAATTGCAGTTCAATGCAAGAACTAACGTGTTCCTTCTTTCATTTCATCTTGAATGGATAGATTACCCGATTTTCTCTAAAAAAGAATGGGGAAAGAGAGCACTATGTAAGAAGTCGATAGTCATCGAAAACCCGACTGAGGATAACTCAATACAGACTCCGACACTGACTTCAGAAGTTTAGTCCACCTAAAGAATTGAAGAATGCATAACCACAAGGCAGCCCAAACATTATGGGCAAAAGAAGTTCACACGTAGCACAGGGAACAAGCTTAGATAACAGAATGTGTTCTCGCTGGACAATTTTTACTCACTTTGAATGGACAATGTTTCATCAGTAGAGTACCAAAAGGTACCACCCTATACAATGATACAAAACTTGAAACAAATTCTGATGACAACTCTATCTCTGTGATACAACAGCCCAGAAACTTCATCAACCTATCTTATCAAACGGTAGACTTCTGATTCTCAAATACCCCTCAGATCACCCAAATGGACAACCTTGCCAAAATTGAAGAGTAGATTACCAGTGCTTGATGCACCACTTATTTGCATAACCTATACTTGAATAAAGAATAGGAGAGTCAACTCAACAAGGAAAACCTCCATCCTTACTATGGAGCACCTTTATAAAATTAGACCAGAGTGCGGTGATTATTTTCCTGATCACTTCTTTTACTGAGGCTTGACTAGGATGATTAAACATCTACCAATGTACAATAAAGAATTCATCAATGATGGTGATTTGAGCTCTGCTTCTCCTCCTCCTCCTTGTCCTCCTCCTCCTCGTCCTCCTCCTCCCCCACTTGTCTCTTCTTCTTCTACGGCAGGGCCACATAAACTGTACTTCATTACCTCAACATTCATCTCTGCTGTCTGCCAGGCAAGAGGAAAGCTTCAAATGGCCAAGAAACACAGTTTCATCCTGCAGAATGGAGGCAAGTACGTCAACATTCCCATATCTAAGCTTGATTTCCATCTGTCATGGCAAAGCTATACTGAAATTTGCACGATTTCACAATCGTGCTGAAATGGACAAATGAAGGTAAGGCACCATATTGTTCAGTTTACATTGTAATTGTGGTGTACTATCGGCAGAGCCACTCTGGTGAATATATATTGTTGCAAACATTTCTCCTCCAAAATGTTAACCCCAAATACTTCCTCCTTGAGCTTAGCAAAAAGAGCTTATAGAAGTGAGTGATACAAAACCAAAAGCAACCACAAAAGGGATGAGAGACACTTAACTTGAAGTAAAAGAAGGAAGAGAGTAAAAAAACTACTTTTGGGAATGATAAAAAATAATTGCAGATCTTCGACATTGAAATCAAGCACATCTACTAGGATTAATCATACTAAAAACTATGCAATCTTCACCACTACTAATATTACAAACTCTACCATCTTCTCTAAACAAATCTGAACTTGAGATGGCTTAAACTTCAACTCACAGTAAAAGATTGGGTTAACAATGATAGAAGCATTGCTTTAGACAAGAGAATTCATCTTAAAAGTATGAGAAGTCAAAAACCAATCATTAAAACCTCCACTGTGCTTCACTATTTGTGAACTTATAGCATAAAAACTTCAAAAGCAAAATGGAAAACTTTCAAGAGCAAACATAAATTTCATTTGAAGTGAAGTCAGCAGGTACTTATAATCTCTAATCTACAAATCAACTATTCAACAAGATGTATCTAAAGACATGAGTGTCCATAAACTTGGGATGAGACATTTCATAAACCGGTTAATAGCCAAATATTTCCTATGAAGAACCTGTAACAGATCCTGCTCTCTACTCTAACTTTGGACCAGGACAGTTCATTATAACTTAGGTCAACCGTGTGCTGAAGTAGTAGAATGTGTTAGCTTCTTCATTTCTCCAGTATACAAATGTTCACAAGGAAGCCATATGAGGTACTTCACTAGTCCTGCTGCTTAAGAAAGATGGAGAATTTGTTTACATTGCTGCCCTGAGGTCCAATCAAACAAGGGTGTAATAAGAATATTCCACAAGGCTCAAACTGCTAAAGGCAGTCTGTGGCAGGATTGAGCAGGGTCCTTTGAAATTCTATAACTCAATTATCAGGTCTGGCCAGGTGCAAAACTCAAAAGTTTTCCCTAACTCATCAAATGCAAATCCCTGATGAAGTACGGATGAAATTTAGGGTTGGCCAGAACCTAGACAGAGTAAGAATAATATTTTGGGATTGGGCACCGATCGATGGGCTAGGGTAGGTACTATAGAAGAGCCGATTGTCCAAATCACACTTTTGATCACTCCAGGTCGGCCCGCCAAATGAAACAATACTTTTTTCGAGTCTACTTAAACAGTGGACTTGACCACTCAAAATAGTCACGTACATTGTCTGTAATCCAGCCAATAGTAACTGATTCATTTTCCATGCAGGGGCTAGGCACTCACAAAGTCACTCTAGAAACCTGTGCTCCATCTTTTTCAGTGTCTAAAGAAGTTCATTTCATTTCATACAAGAAATTCACCAACCACTATCAGAGATATTTTTCCTGGATAGATAACAACTATCAGACATTTATGCTTCAATTTATTTTCTGGTCTTCTTTGGCATCAAATTACATATCTCTGCATTTACTACATTCCAGGTTGTCAAGAAAAATGTTAGATGTTTAAGGTCTTCTTATAACATGCACAAATTGTTTCCAATTGCAAAAAATGCCCGAGAAAAATCAATAAATTTGAACGCCTCCTAGCGACCGAATTGTACCACGTAAAAGTAAAAGCATTAAATTGCACAACCAGAAAATTTAGAATTTTCTTTTCTTTTCTTTTTTATCAGCAAAATTTGGCCAGAAAAAAGAATAAGCGCACGGTTAGTGTCCACATTATGATGCCCAATTTTCTCAAACTTAGCCGGTAAAAAGTAGACATGATTTTGAAGGTCAAGATAACAGGTGCCTCATATGAATATATCTCAAGTAGTATGATACCTGCAATATGACACCCACCTTAAGCCAGTGCTTGACATAGGGCAACTGTTCCAAATCTAGCTTGACCACAATCACCTCTCCAAGATATGCAAGTTTCTCCAATCCTATCAATTCGTTGCAAAGGTGGCAGATGTGCAGTTGACAGAATTGTCAGGTGAACTACAGTTAATGAGAGGATTCAGATGTTTGTAAGAAGAAAATCCCAGAGTCAAGTAGATAAAGAAGAGAGAAGCAGAAGTTACAGCTTACCATATCCAGAATGTGGTCGCCATGAAAATTAGAAGCAGCTCCATGCCAAAAAGCAAAATTACCATGGCCAGTTGGGCTCATGGAGTGGGCAGCACTGTCATTTCAAAGAACCTCCCTTCTGGTGAATGCTGATGTTATCGCGGGACAATCTTATTTTTATTGCTGTACCTGAAAGCTTTCATTTTCTCAGTTATACAATCAGCTTCTTCTGACTTGTCTATTTTGGATAGTTCTCTTGCCAGTATTAAGTATGTATGAAAGCTAATCATGTAATTTTTGGATTCTATGATGTGGAGGAACTCCATGCAGAAATCTGTATTTCCTTGCTTCAGCAAGCCATCAATTAATACTGTCCAAACAATCTCATCTACATTCAACTCTTTCTCAAGCATCCTCTCAAATAATGCTTTTGCCTCAGCAAAGCGACCTACCCTGCATAGAGCAGAGATGACTGCCTTAAATGTCAACAGGCGACACTCAAAGCCTCTAACCGCCATCAAATCAAAGATTCTCAAGGCAGGATCAACTTGGGAATCTCTACAATGCGAAATTAACAATAACTGATATGCCTCCTTGTTGGGATACAAGCCTTTCTGCTCCATGCTTTCTACCAACTGATCTGCCTCTGCACATCTACCTTCCCTACACAAGCCCTTTATTAACTCACTGTACATGTTGGTTGTGGGTTCAAATCTGATCTCAGACAAGCGATTCAAGAGCACAAACACGTTGATAGCAGAGTAACTCTCATCAGTGACACAAGTGTAAGTAGCTTCCTGTTGTGCAACAGCCTTTTCTGAGAACAACTGGCATTCCTTTTGCAAACCTTTAAGCAAAACAGCAAAAGTTCGAAAGTTTGGTTCACAGCCTCTAGCTACCATAAGCTTAAAAAGCAAGAATGCATAATCTAGTTTGCCAATCATGACGAATCCATCAATTAAAGAGGTGAATGTTATGTGGTCAGGAGAAAAACCCTTCCCTTCCATCTCTTCCAATAGTTTCTCAGCACTCTCTGGCTTACCCACCTGACACAAGCCAAAAATTAGTGAACTGTAAGTTAACAAATTCGGCAAGCAATTTCCTCTTTCCATTTCGTGAAAAATCTGAAATGCACGATCGATCCCTCCATTTCGAGAGAGCCCGTCAATTAACGATGTATAGGTAATAACATTTGGTTGAAGTCCTTGATCTTCCATCATACTAATTAGCTTTTCAGCTTCAGCACTGCGATTTGCTTTGCTCAAACCACTAATAATGGCGTTGTATGTTTCAATACTAGGCAAGCAATCTTTTTCCCCCATCTTTTCAAATATGTGCAAAGCATTATCTACCTTCCCCTCCTTACAGCATCCATCAATCAAAGCTGTGTAAATGACATGATTAGGACTGATCCCCTGTCCCACAACGTCATTGAAAAGATCAAAAGCTGAACTTAACTTGCCAGCTTTACAAAACCCAGTTATCAATTCACTGTACGTCCACTCATCTGCTGCACATCCATTCTCCTTCATAAAACCCAATAGTCTAGTCGCATTGTTAAGTGAACCCTGTTTGAGGTACCCACCAATGAGTGTGTTATATGTTATCACATTTGGAAAAGGACCAAATTTGAGCATCTTATCAAAAAGAACCATTGCTTTGTCCATCTCATCAACTAAGCATAAACCCCTTATTATTTCATTAAAGGTCTGAATGTTGGGTGCACAACCAAGTCTCTCCATTCTACGAACAATTATTGATGCATCATCAAATCTTCCACTTAGACATAGCAGATTTATTAAGGCATTGAACGTGATAGTGTTTGGCTTCAGACCTAGCTTCAGTATTTTATGGTACATTCCAACTGCCAATTCATACAGTCCTGCATCAGAGAACCCACTAATAAAAGCTGTATAAGTCTGAATATTTGGACTGCAGCCTCTCTTCTTCATGCTACTCACGAGCTCCATTACTTCTTTCACTTGTCCAACCTCACATAAAGTGGTGATCGGAACCGTGTAAGTATAAACAGTTGGTTCAATTCCTTTCTCAATCATTTCATCGACCATATCAAGTGCCTCACCCACCCTTCCTACCTTGCACAACCCATTGATCAGATTCGAATATGTAACAGAATTCGGATCACAACCCTCCCTGGTCATCCTATCAAAAACCTCAAAAGCTGAATCTATATCCCCATTCCTACAATGCCCAAGAATCAAGGACGTATAAGTAAAAGTATCTGCACGCATGTCATACTGAAAAATCTTACTGAATATCAACATAGCTTCTTGAACCATGCCCTTCCTAGACAACATATTAATCATCGTGTTGAATGTCAAGAGACTAGGTTTAATACCATCATTAAGCATCTGAGTGTACGTGTTCTGAGCAAAACCAATCATCCCAAACTTTCCCAGCTGCAACAAAAGAGTATTATAGCTGTACAACGTCAAAGCAAGACCCTTTCTACCAATCTCATTCAAATACTCAAGAGCCCGCCTCAGCTCCCCCTCGCTTCTACAAGCCTGGATCATCATGATCCTAACCTTATCCGCGGGCGCCAAGTACCGGTCCCGGACAAGCCTATCCAACATCGATACAAAGCAGCGCGCATCGTGTTTGTAGAAATGCCGCTTAGACATCCAGAAAAAGAATTGCAGGGCGGAGCCGGTGTTCTCATGCCATTGCACGATTTCGGACACATGGTGGGGCTTCAACTCCGCGCTGACACGGATGAGCTCGGGATTCTTCTGCCAGTGGCCGACGCGCAGAAAGCTCAAAACTTTGGACACCAGGCCGGCGGGAGAGCCCGTTTTCGAGGAGGAGCAGAGCGGGGAGCTCGGATTGAGCGCGGAACGAAGGCTTTGCAGGCGAACCAGAGATGGGTTCTTGGGTTTGAGCGGGTTTAACATTGCGGGCGATTCGGGTTCATGGGTTCGTCCCGTTCTTGAAGTTCAGCACGAAGAATCCCGATTGGTGGCGGGGTGGTTTGCCAGAGCTGTCGTCGATCTTGGAAATTGGTAACATCCGGATCTTGGGTTTGGATTTGCGCTCGGTGGGGTTGCGTAGATGGGATTTGAGTACGTGGGCATTGCAAGATGCTGGGGACGTGGTTACAGCGACGCCACCAGTGCCTGGGATTCGCTTATATGTTGCCCATGAGAGAGGACCAGAGCAGGTTTCTCTCTACGGGAAGGAAGGGAGGAAGGACCGGTCTCCTATTTTGGACGATAACCGGCCGGTCCTGAGTGCCTAGGGTTGCTCCCAAGTCCCAAGCAGAAAAGCAACATGAAACGGAAATTTCCCATTTCTTCCTAAGATTAATATCATTGAAAATCTAAAATCGATATATGGATTTTCGTCTTGAAAAATACCTCATACCAGTAGCTACATGACACATTTCCACTAAAGATCAGAAAATTAGTACTCCTAACATAAGTCTATACAATAGCCCCGCTAAAGTCGTTAGAAAAGCACCGTTTTTTGTGCAATGAAAATTAATTTGAGAGAAATCAACCATGATACCGGTTTGAGTAAATGTACCACGAGTAAGGATGAGCATAGCCCCATAATAGAATCTAGAATCTAAAAACCGAACCGATGGGAACTAATCTAATCTTACGTTCTAAAATATACAAAATAGATTTCAAGTTTCAAAAATTGTAAAACTTATTTCGATGGATAATTCCAAATTCTAGGTTGGTGAAACTTGGAACGTGAAACAAATTTTTGTATATTTATTGGTTTATATCTTCATGTGATCCTACAATATTTCATAGTGTTCGATAATGAGTGTGTAATCTGGATCTACTAATGAGTTTTAATTTAATAACTAAGACTTTTATTTTGTTAATGTTTCATATTTTTTATGTCTAAATATAAGTTATAGTCAATGAATTATAACAGCAAGTAGTGATTATTAAAGGCGATAATTTACTTCAATCATTTAATTAATAATACAAATGAAAATTAAGTAGGCACTGAAACTTATGACAAAGTAGCTTCCAGGTTACCAAAAATAAGAAGCATGTTCCAAAGGATAGGTTTCAAGTTCTATGTGAAATCTATACGAAACCTAGAACCATTCACCCCTAATCACGATTATATCAATTTTGGAATTTTTGTGATTGGATAAATGCGTCATTAAGATACCAAGTTGTGATTTTTAATGGTATAAACATTTTTCATTCTCCAATAAAATTTGAAAGTATAGATTTTACTTCGTTACTTTCTTTAAATTATACTATTTGAGTTCCCTTCAATGAAATAATTCTATAGACCTTTAAAAGCAACTTATTCTTAATGTAAATTCTCATATAAATTTTTAGTGATTTTTTAAATTTGAATAATATTATAAATTATTATGGCAAAGTGAAAAATACCGAAAAAGTGACAAAAAGTCCCAAACATTTTTCCTTTGTGCCGATTTAGTCCTAAACCTTTTTTTTTTTGTGCCGATTCGAGTCCTAAACCTTTTTATGTTGTGCTAATTCAATCATTTCCGGCCAATTTTAACCAGATTTTGCTGACTGGACGCCGACCAGCTGACGTAGCCTTATCGATACTAACGTGGACAATTTTTAATAATATTTTAATATTTTTTTGTCTTTTTCCTCCAGCCGGTCGCCGGTCCGCAACCGAAACTAGAAGCAACGGCCGCAAGGGCGAGGCCGACTTCACCGGCCACCTCGCCGGATCCGGCGAGGGCGAGCTCGACCTCGCCAAATCCGGCAAGGGACGGCCATGGGCGAGGCTCGCCTCACCGGATCCGACGAGGTCGACCTCGGCCTCGCCGACCGTCGCCTCAAGCCGGTCGCCGAACCGGCGACCGACTAGAGGAAAAAAAGACAAAAACAATAATAATAATAATAATAAATAATATTAAAATATTAAAATATTATTAAAAGTTGTCCATGTCGGTGCCGATAAGGCGACGTTAGCCGGCAGCGTCCGGTCGGCAAATCCAGCCAAAATTGACCGGAAAGGACTGAATTAGCACAACGTAAAAAAGTTTAGGACTGAATTAGCACCAAAAAAAGGTTTTTGGACTAAATCGGCACAGAGGCAAAAAGTTTAGGACTTTTTTGACACTTTTTTCCGAAAAATACCAATTCTCATTATTCATAAATCCAGACAAATAATCCCAACAATGTGGATATGAATTATTTTTGGTAACCAATAATCGTGATTATTCCAAAGTATGAAAAAGAAGATAAGTTATATTCATTGCCCACCAACCAACAAAGAGAGTGGGAGACTAAAAGTCCATTTGCAAGCCAAAAGCACAATCCCATCAAGAATAATGCCTACAGAGATCCACCATCAAAAGCCTACAGAGGTTGATACAGCAATCCTCCGATAGCAGCAACGAAGCACCAGGGTAAGCTCAAATTTCAGTTTAGCAAGCGCCGCATGCATAATCTCCTCTGCAGCTCGGTAGTAATTCCACTGCTTAAGTTCGTCGCACCCCAAAACAATGTTTAACTGTACACCTCACAGTTCGAATCACAGCATCCACGGGAAAAGAAGTCTGAGAATGCTGCTTGGACTTTTTAGCTCGCCCAATCTAACAGATACAGCAACTGCAAACCAACTTTATCAGACACTCATGAAAATTCTGCCCTTAGGGGACTGCTGCAACCAAAGCTAGCTCACTGTTCCAATCACCAGTATTACGATGAAGGTAACACAACTGTAGAGCTTAATCCCATTCCTGATGTGAACAACCACACTCAAAGAAGAGATGGGACCTAGTATAAATCACAATTATTAGAAAGGAGATATAGAAAATGAGCATAACTTGTGGACGACCACTTGCCAATCCTCTTAAAAAGTAGGCGACTTTTCTAGTGTGGCAAGCCATGCGAGGAAAGAACCAAAGCAAATTATGCCATTTAACTTTATGGCCTCTGTTCCATAGCGATATTCAGTTCAACACCAAGAGTAATAGATGCTAAAGATGAGCAAATGACTTTATCACCCATGCAAGAGTTGGGAAATATCAGACGACAAATAGCTGATTGTATAGCTACAAGATCTTCAGATCTAGCATTTGGCCAACTCCATTCAGACTTGCAAGTAACGGCCACGGCTTTGGCATATTTGGAAGAGTAGGATCATATTCATATACCTCTCTCACAGGATATATTATATAATATATCCTGAGGTATCCCATTGGGATGCCACAAATCATTCCACAACGAAATACTCTCCTCCCTTCCCAACTGGATCTTTGATATGGGGTTTCAAAATATGCCTCACCTTCATCATTTTCCTCCAAGCTTAGGTGGCATCTGTAGGAGAGCTCACAGACCAGATACGACCCTGGGCTAAGAGGGTAACCATATAGCCAAGAATCCATAAGCAGCCAAACTCCATGAAATTCTCCATGAGCACATTAAAATACAAGCAAGATTCCATCAATGCCAGACCTCCTTCATATTTGGGAGACAAAGAAAATGCCATTTAACTGTAGCATCTACTCTGGCTTCTGCCATGAGCCCAGCGTTTTTGCTTCACAAGCTTGATAACCTCCTTTGGCAACAAGAAAAGCTGATACCAATAGTTAGTAAGACTAAAGATCACAGACTTAATCAGTTGCACTCAGACCAGCAAAAGACAGCCATTTAACAGTCCAACCCTCAGACCTCGAAGTGATTCCATCTGCAATAATTATGCAGAGTCTGCCAGAAAATGCAACACCCAGATATTTAACAGGTGATAATCCTCCTTTCTTGATCCCACAGCAAGCTATTAATTTCTCCACTTGCTCAGCAGTACAACCAGAAGTATAAACCTAAGTCTCCGGAGGATTAATTTTCAGCCCAGAAATGCTTCTGAAGTATTGAAGCAGACGAATTTCTCTCAAGAAAGCCATGTCACCTACAAAGAACAGCATTTAATCATTGGCAAAGCATACATGACTGAGTTGGATTTTACTACAATAAGGATGAAAACTAAAATCTTTCCAGCCTTTGCAGCATCATGTAACAGCCAACAGAGGACCTCCATGTCAAGGACAAAAAGATAAAGGAGAGAGAGGATCTCCCTGCCTCCATCCTTCATTTGACTACAATACACCCTTAATCTCAGCAACAGTCAGTGGCTCAATGAGAACTGAAGAATCTCATTTCGTGCCGATAAATAAATACCAGAGTAATCATCATCGGGAGATCCCAAACTACTTCAAGAGACAAACTACTTCATTATATGCATCTTATTACAGTCGTCAATCATACATCACAAGGAAACATTATGACTTCCAATAGATTGATTGCACATAACACGAGAGAGGCAATGCCTTGGAAGTGACGAGCATTCCTTATCTGATTGTTTAACAAGAGGCACTTGTTAGGAAACCCCCATTTTACAAAGAAGAGATAGAGCACAAGAAGGCACCCAGGAGTAAAATCCTCAATATATAAAGCCTATGCTAGCCATATATGCCGTATAATATGGCAAAAGACACTTCTCTGGAGTGGAAGCCTCTGACAATTTCCCTCATCACCAATCGTTCCGCCCTTATCATCACCAAATAAACCCACGACTCCAGAAGGATATGATGCATGAGAAATTGGCCCGAAATGTGCTCCGATTAAGTCCATAAGTCAACCGCATCTTCCATGAAAGCCGATCATCTTTCCATCAACTTGTGGAAATCAGATAAACTGTCCCTTTTTGGATCCAAACAGTCCGCATGTCTTCCTATTGCTATGGATATAGGAGCTTTGTCATTTCTAATATGGCATGATATAGAAATTAGGTATTCATTTGGATGATCCAATCTCACCTGCAAGAAATGAAAGAGTTATTTGTGTGTGTGGGAAAATCGGCATATTCACTTTGTTTATTTACAGGAAGAGGAATTTTCGTGGATGGACAAAATCTGCTATAAATAATATTTCTTAGTCCAAATCCTAATAGTTTAAGCCTTTTTTGGAAAAATGGTCTATCTAAGATATGGTATAAAAATACAAGTCCATGGTTCAAATTCGAGCACTCTCTCTTAAGTTTCTCTTGACTACACTTCATGGTATTCTGTGTGTGTTGCTATACAGTTGTCTCATTGATGTGATTACCTTCATATCGTGCCTTACGCTTGTAAGGAAGTGGCTTACGCGTGAGGAAAGTGTTACAACATGGTGTGAAGGATCTGAAATATATTTGACAGGTGGGGCATTTTTCTTGGGGTTAAAAGGGGGGATAAGATTGAAAACACTGGACAAGATTGGGATTAATGTCGTAATTTGCCCAAATTAGAATTAGGGTTCTCTCCAGAAGCGAGACAGATGCCAGTTCCACTTCAAGAAAACCCAACCAACAACAGAACAGAACGAAAGGAAAAATGGGCACACCATGGAATAAGCCCAGTCCTTTGAACCAAACACAATGTCGGTTCTTTCCACATGCTCATCATTAGACAGCGAAGATATGCTGGATATGAGGGTTGCTTACCAACTTCTCCAATATATAATGCCATTAATCTTTGGACTTGCCGACTTGCCACTGTGGAAGGAACCGAGTGTTTTGAGACCCCAAAAATACTTTCCTGCATAGTGCACTAGACTTTTAGACAACTCCTCGGGACCTTCCTCGGGATCCAGTCCTTTGGCAAGGAGCTTGTCGTCTACTTTGAGAACGTCGAGCAAGTCACCGTCTTTTCCAAGGCGACCGTAAATGACTCCAGCCGCCATGGTCTTACCTATTCCTCCTACTCCATGTACCTCAACACAACGGGAGGGAGGTAAAGGAGGAAAAGGGGGAGGAGGGGACATGATTTCTGACGCGTTCATAGTGATTTGTTGTCAGAAACTTCATTTGAGAGGTCATATATAAGTGTTTGGTCGAGACATTGGACACAGTGGACAGACTTCTCCTTTACAAAAGTCGTGAAGATCACCTCCTTTAGCCTTGGCCAAGGAAAGAATGATTCGAAGAACCGACGGGAAAAGAATCCTGTGTCATAGAAAATAACAATCTGAACGAAACATAAATAAAGAATCCCTCAAGATGAAGGGAGAACTCATGAAAGAATCCTCAATCACCTCTTCTTTTCTTCACTTTGGATCCTTTAAATAAAGCATGTAAGAACCATCTTTCCCTAGAGAAATCTCTCTGCCATCTCTCTCTTTCCCTCTTTCTTTCACCTTTGTACTGCTCTATGTTTAATCTTCCACAGCGATTTCGGGGACTTCCAACCGCACCTTACTTTCGACATCTTAATTGTGACCCGCCAATCCGGCGAGATTGGATTTGGGGTCGATATGAATTTAGGTCCTGTATCGGGTCTTTTCCAATGGGTCAAAGCTTTGATTGACACAGACCCACTTCTATTCAAGCTGGCTCGTGCCCATTTTTTGGCCCATTTCTCCCGTTGATCAAGAAATCACTCCAGCATTTGATATATAAATATTTCACGCAACAAGCCATAGTGTCTTGCACTTTGTTCAAAATGACATGATATTGTTCTTCTAATATTAGGGTAAATGCATTTAAAACATTTACAAGAATTAACAGAAAACACGCAGCATGTTATCCGTGCAGATGCGTGATGGTTCTCCGAGAAGGGACCAACGGAAGCACCTTGCAAGATGCAAAGAAGCCAAAGAGCTTGCTCTTACTTTCACTGTCCTTCTACGAGGCAATCTTGATGTCAGCAAAACCATGCCAGGCATCATGGTTCTAGTTTTAGTGAAACAACCCTTGATTGTCTGTTGCGCTTCGCTGCCTTCACAGAGACTATCGGGAGGCACGACGGAGCCCACCACGGCCTCCGGACCTTCTGATCGCCTTTCAAGCATGCCACTGGAAAAAGTAATTGAACCTCAGAACATGTAAGGAAACTGAGGCGTAGCCTAGAGTGCATATAACATATAAACGGATAAATATGCTCGCGTGTCAATTTGTCAAATGTCATTATGCATAGCAAGAAGAGACCGGGAGAATTCTACATGAGGTGCACCCGTGACAGCAGATAACATAATTCAAGATCATCACATGTTACCACCGAATGAGAATATCTGGCTACAGACAAAAGAAAATAATCGGAACTACTAACAACGCCACTACTGAAAAAGATTTGCCCCTACTTAACCTTAGTCAAACGTATTCCCTCAAAGAGATACCTGCCCTCATAAAGGAACCACCCCTAAGAATAAATATGATTCCTGAATATGCATCAAAATGAAGCAAAAAGATATCCACAGCTCCAAAGTCAAAAACAACACTACTTATCAAACAAAAAATTCCGAAACCCCATTCACGGTTCATATTGACGGTGATTTAACATGTGAAGCAAACGATACTACTGTCAGGATAATGCACGTGGAAAACATAGAATGAGACTGCAGGGGGGGGAGGGAGAGAGAGAGTGTGAGGACCCTTAATCCGCCGGAGTTCTTTACAGAGCGTAATGAAGTCCCCCCATTTCATGTGGCACTTTCTGATAAACCGAAGTATCTGCTCAGTCGTGAACGTGGACATGCTTTCCAGATATTCACCATTGACCCCATTTTCTTTAAAAATCTGGCGGTAGATTCCCAAATTTATCTCTTCCAACCACCTACCAACATCCTGAAAAGTAAATAAGAAATGGAAGAGCCACAGAAGAATCGCCATTGAAATATGTGGCGTTTTTGTGAGGGCATATTGAAGAAAAAAAAGGTATGTATCTTGTTTGACCAAACTCAAGTATTGCACTAATAAATCAAAACTTTTGAGCACAGGGATAGAAGGACACAAGTTTTTCAACTTGAAGATTGTGTCCCAGGCATACAGCCTAACTAATCTAATAATCATAACACCTACATCAATATTCTTTACACATATCATTAGAGAAACATGCGGGCACAAGGTTACCAACAACAAAATCAGATAAATTCTAAATCTATCGGTAAGACCTTTGCATTTCATCCAAGTTGAGTCCTCATAAAACTTATCTTCAAATCGATTTGACAAGCAAGGTCATCTCCTTTGCCAGATTTAACACTCGAGGGTAGAGTTATGATTCTTGCAAAATTTCCAAATGAACCATCGATTGCTCCAATTTAGGTGCATGACAGAGCAAACGAACCACACATCCTGTCTGCAGTTAATTTTGGTTTTGCTTGCACTCAAGTTCCATTTTGAGCAACGCTAGAATGAACTAAAGTAGACATATCTGTCGCTGGAAAACCACAACTTTTGCCATGCCAAACAAAAAACTATGATTTGCTAATCCAGAGACCTCCTAAGTCGCTCTGCTGATTAACCTCATGGGTGAACAGAGGAATTCCCCTATTTCTCATTAGGAGTCCCTTAATCACTCCATTATATTGCTTGTCTGTCCGACAGAGAGGATTAAATTTGAACATTCATGACAAACTTGCAGGCAGATTATGTCTATAATGTAAAGAAAATTTGGATTTGTAGAGTCTAAAAACCCAGCATCTTTCTTTACCAAAAAAAAAAAAAAAAAAAAAAAAAAAACCAGCATCTTGCGACGTAGATAGTAATGCTTCAAAGATATATGCAGAGCGCAAACTAAAGCGCCACATATTGGCGATGGCAATAAGTTCAATTGTTGTGTCAGGGCTTCACTTTTGTATCAATTACTTGTTGCAATCACAACACTATAAATGCCCATACCAAACTGCTGCTAAGAAAATGGGCTCTTGAAATCCAAAGGCATCACCTGTCCTGGAATTCGCATTAGGTATGGTGCTCCAACAAAACCATTGGACGATCTAGAGTCAGGTGCAATAGGGTGAGTGTAGAATGCCAACATGACAAGCGCAGTTTATAGACGAATGCTCCCATTTGCTTGCGACATCACCAAACCAAGAAATCCCCCCAGTGCAAACCGACAAATGAAAATTCTGGCTAATTTATTTCAAAAGATAAATGAGGTGTGCCATGCGATTAGGCTCTGAAAACAAAACCAAAGCCCCTATTTTACACAATTGAACTCCCTCTCCCCCCCAAACCCCGGGGTGGGTTCACTAATCACTAAAAATCCAAATTCCAATTCCTTGTACAAGGGCAACATCTCGAAATGAAAGAAACAGAACTCCTTTTCTTCTCGGAAGGGAAAAGAAAACGAGAAGAATCCACAACCCAAAACTCTCATGGACATGAAAATTTATACCATGTCTCCCAAAAGACAAGAAAAGAAGAGAAACTGCAGGCAAAGTCAACCGAAAAGCTAATCAATCAAGAACCCTCAGAAAAATGAGTACCTCAACAGTCCAGATGAAGAAATCGAGAGGCTCGGGCGACTGCGCTTTGCTCATCTCCCAAATCAATTCTGCACGACGAAGATCACAACATCAATTCAAACCCCAACCTTTCACTCCTGGAATGACACGATGACGACCAGCAAACAGCAACAAAATCAATACCCAGTATTCATAGGCAACGACACATCCAGAATCAGGAAAGCAAGAACTCAAAAACAGAAACCACCCCACGAAATTAAAACGAGGAGGCAGTAAAAAAGCTGGAGGCTTTTTTCGTTTCATTTCACATACACGCCCCCACTCTACCTTTCTCATCGCTCTGCAACAGCCAAACAGCAGCTGGGAAATCAAAGAAAAAGCGAGTAGAGAAAGATCAGTCAACTTACCTCGACAGTCGAATTCTGGGAAGCTTTCCGCATTTGGGACTGAGAATCCAAGAAAAAAAGAGACCGAGAGAGAGAAGAGAGAGAGAGAGAGAGAGAGAGAGTAAAGGGAAGGCGCAAAGGAAGGAAGAGAGAGAGAGAGAGAGAGATGCACGCACAGAAGCTCACGCTCGTGCATCTACTTGTGATGTACGTGTACGTGGTCAAACCCATACGAGTCCTCCATCCATCCTCTTGTACTGACAGGTTCACTGCGTATCCATGAAATCGTGACGCAATCTCATGAACATGCAGGCTCGATCTAGTAAATCCGCAGTTTACTGAAAATGCCCTTGACAGAATTTCTGTTCCGAAAATTAATTTATTTTAAGAAATAATTTTTTTATTTTTATCTCATGAAATAATTTTTGAGTAAAATAATACGTTTGGTAACTATACAAAAATTATATTCTCAAAGTAGAAAAAATAATAGAAATGTGTTTGATATAATCCGTAATTTTTTTTATAATGTAGACTTTTTTTAAAATTTTTTATATTTTTTGTAGATTTTTCTTTTTTCCTTCTCTTCTTCTTATTGCTCCTCCTCAAGCCAGCGGCCGGCAGCCGGCGACGAATGACAAGCAACGGCCGATGGCGAGGAAAAAGCAAAAAGAAAGGAAAATGATTTATTTTTATAAATTGTTCTCAAAAACAAAAAGTTATTTTTTTCTATTTCTTATTTCTATTTCAAACCTATTTCCCGCTACTTTTCTATTCGAGGAAATAAAAAAAAATTTAATTGACGTTACTAAATGAATTTATATTCTTTCTTATTCCAGAGAACAAAATAGTATAAATTTTGAGAAATAAAAACGTTACCAAATAGAGCTTAAAAATTGCAAATCAAATACATCATAACCTAAGATCTATGTGGATGTTGTGAGTGCGAATTTACTTTACATTAAATAATAAGGAGAGACCTAACGTTTCGATCGATTCTATCTGTATCGCTGAAGTGGCGAGCTTGATTCGGTATTCGAACAAATTGGAGATGACAAAAGAGAAAAAGGGGTTGTGCATTATGCTTCCAATTAAATAGAGGAAGTGCAGTCAAAGTCAATGGCCACCATGGAGATGCATGTGCAGCATGTGGTGCCTTAGAGCCTCAAGCCGCGGTTCCCGTAATTGTCGGCACGCCAGGGCCACACCGTTCCTAACATGTTTGACCCCGACTTTATATTAATTTTGAGATTTGAGAATGATTACTTCGCAAAAGCATGTAGTCAGTTGGTCCGATTCGGGCAAAATTAAGCGTCGCTGAGCCTCGCCGGAGATGGAAAATTAAGCTGAACGTGGTTGTACGGCAATTTAATTCATCTATTCTTATTATAAAGTCCAACCGCAAAAATACAAATTAAATTATTGTGTAAAGGGAGAATGTCTAAATGTAAAGATTTCTCGAAACTCGTATTTAAACAATGCGAGATTATTATTTTTAAAATTTTCTAGCATTATTTTTGTTACCCAATAAAATTATTCATTGTAGCAATATTGTTCAAATCATGAATTACATGATAACCAAATATATGAATGTGGCAAAGTGGCACGAAAGCATTATAAAATTAGAGGTGAGTATGGCTTTAGGGTAAAACCGAGAATTGAATCAGTTACAAGTTTTATTATGATTCGGTCCAATTCTCGATTTCATATATTTTTTGAACATGTACCATGCAAGTTCATTTCTTGATTCTTAGGTAGAAATCGAATGGGGACCAAACCACTTACGATATTGGTGAGAGCCGTGAGGCAGAAGCAAAACAAATGTGTTTTTGAGTCTCGTTTGCTTTCTATTTATTGGTATCAACATTTGTGGCCTTATTCAGTTGAAGTGCGGTGCACGGGAGAGGTGAGCTCCTGTGCTCCGTTTTATGCCATCTGCATGCATTTAGTGTTTGTGATATTCACCGCGAGCATATTATAGATTATTGGATTTGCTTAACTAAAAGTTAAACAAGAAAAAAGTTGTTAATTCCGAGTTAGACTTTAGAACTGACTTTGGAATTTGTGATAGAGTCTGTCTCAAATTCAATGGTATATAAAGTGGGTTCTTAGTTCTAAAAAAAATGGATAATTGATTTTAGTGGATAGGTTTTAAGTTTTAAGCAAAATCTTGAATTGCTTACCCTTAAGGCAATAAATGAGCTCTCTTTCTCAATGCACTTTATTTTTGGCATGCGTTATCATGGCAAAAATAATTGTTGCTAAGAAGAAACGCTTTGAGAAAGTTTATGACCAATTCTTTGAATTAACCTGATAGCAAATTTTTCTAAAAAAAATAGAATGTGTACTTCTTTAGATTGCATTCCCATATCTCATCAATGATTGAGTGATGCTGTGGAAGTAAAATAATCCTATTACTTGGTTTATCAGACTTTCGAGCATCCAATAACAAAGAAAATGCAAATTGAGGAAAAAAAGACGCGACTTCAATCGACATTATTATATTAACATGTCACGTGATACCATATGATTGGTGGAAATTGGCACGCTAAACTCTCTCATCATAATTAATACTTAATAGGAGGATTGGAGACTCGTGGCCACATGGATGGGCCTGCTTGATAGGCCTTGGGCTGGTAGACAGGAGTGGCCTTAGAAATTTTTTTGGATGAAAGGTTCTGCATTAAATGAACAGGAATGGCAAATCAAAATTCCAAATTGCACTCTTCTCCAATCAACTATCACCAGGAAGGGCCTAAGTGTAATTTGGCTTGCTAATATCTAGTGATCAAAGAATAATAGATTTCACTTTGAACATTCATATCCATATCCGAGTTTATCATGTTAAAAGTCAATGTAGGGATTGTTAAATTTGATAAAGAAATTAAACTAATATTAGGAATCTAAATTACGCAAACCTTTTTTTTTTTTTTAACGCAAGTCATATCCATCATTATATGCTGTAGCCGAACGCAGAGATGGATATGATAGGATGAATTTACTTTAATTTAATTACCGTAACATACTGACCAAAAAAATAATAATAATTACTGTAACATCAACAATCAATGCTGGTTTTCTTCCCAAAAATAGAAAGATCTTTTGAAGGGATTTTGCGGAAACCCATGAGATTTGACACCACCAGTCCAAGTCACAGGTGTGCTAAAAAGAAGACGAATTGCAATTATTTCATAACATGCATAAGAACATGGTGGGAGCTGCGACTATGATTAGCATCCAATAATTCTGGTAAAGTATCCTATTTGATTGGATAAGATTAAAAGAGAAAGGAAAGAAAAGAAAGGAGGGGATAATGAGGTCAGCTTTCATAATGAGTTTCTTATGGTGAACGATCGATCGTGACAAGTGTGTCGAATGGGAGCCCTCAATGATTTTGCTTGCTTTGATTGCTCATTTGGACTTTATATTAAAAAAATACAATAAAAATCCCCATATACCCATAAGCTATATAATATATGTAGCTAATGCTTAGCATCTAGTAGTGTCTTTGATTGTGATTTTTAATATTGCTCGGGCTCTGAAATATATGAGGATGATGAACTTTGTCCTTATATTGCTTTATTTCTTACGAAAGGATAATATAAGTGCAATAACGCGATAAAAAATTTCTAATAAATAAAAAAAATCGAATTAAAACCATTGATCTAAATAGCATTTCATGTATGGCGACTACTCATCCTGAACCTATGGGGCCAAGAAATCAATCATAGGGTCATCACTTTACAAACTACTACCTCCATAAACCCAAATGTAGGTTTTATTACAATTTTACCCTAAACCTTTCTTCATCTCATAAAAAACCCATAACTTTACGTTTAAAAAACCCTTAACTTTTGGTCCAATTCCAATTTTATCTTCGACTTTAATTACCAATTTTTACTTTGGTTCCAACTCTAAGAGCATTAACCCTCCTTCCGAAATTTCTTTTAACGACCAAGAGATAGAAAGCTCTAGAGCACGAGCTCTCCGACCGCAAAGGATGGAAGATTCCCAAACGCAATAATTGACGAGATGGAATGAAGACTCATTTAAAAGTAAGAGCATTTGAAGAATGTCAACCTTAATTGCCATAGGTTTTACCCAAATTTTAGATTCGTAACAACATCATTTGGGCTAACATGGAAATTCATTTCCCAATGTTGTCTTCTTTGATTTAAAGTTTGGGAAAAACTAGAGCAGCGATATGGAAAATGCCACATCTAGGGGTGAGCAAAATGGATTGATGGAAACCAGGAATTGCCCAAACTGGACCAAACTAGCCGATTATGTCCAATTCTCGAGAGTGTCGGTATAAATCCAAGGGAGGAATTGGATTGAACAAGACTACCCGAGCCAGTTGTTATTCATTTATCATTTGTATTTCTTAAAAAACCCTCACACACATCTCCTCTTTTGATCTTTCCCTTCCACCTCACGACACTCAGCCTACTCTCTTCGTTTGGTTTTTCTTTTCTTTTCTTTTCTCTATGTCTCTTTCACCTCTTATGGATTTCAATGCATGAGATACTCGATCGATTTTATTGGATCGCCCAAAAACCGAACCAGATTGGGAATCGATCCCCTTATCACTAAGGGCAATTTTGGACAAAGTGTTGATGGAGGTAAATATGAGACTCAAGTAAGAGTTTGTAATTCTTTATGTGACAAAAAAAAAATGTGGTAGACTTAGAACATGACCTAAAGCTGATGATTTTTTACGAGACAAAAAAAGATTTAGGATAAAACTAGGATTCGATCAAAAGTTGAGGATTTTCTATATATACAATAAGATCGTGTTATGCTACATAATTTGTTATGATCAACCAAATTCCAAGAGGAGGATCTTGTCATTTCTTTCTTGGGTTACCTCATTTGTAACTCTTCGGATGTATTTCTTACTTTTACAAAAAAAAAAAAAAAAAAAAAAAAAAATCTTTGGATGTATAATTTCACGATTCCCTAAAATTAGATCACTAAAACAAGATTAAGCAGCGATTGACTGAGAGATCCTCTTGTTATCTATGTTGCTCTAGCGAGGTCCATCTTGGAGACAGAGCAGTCATGCACGACATTCATAATGATATATTTTATACTTCTTCGAAATGAACGAGGAAATATCAGTAAAATAACCCAACGAGGAAGAAAAAATTAAGATAATAAAATAAAATAGAGATTGACTCGACATCGAATTTCGGCATCCAACTGCTTAAGTAACCTTTTGAACACGGCATTAACAATTCTCAACTCTTGGAATTGGAGCTGCCAATTCGTCGCTGATTTCGAGGCTTGTTAATTTATAATTAATTATCTCCTCGTTTTGATTTAATTTAATTTAATTTAATTTAATTTAATCTAGTTTAATTTAATTCGTTAACTGTGTTTTGCCCTTAAACCTACCAATGCCAGCACAACACCGGCACTGCCTCCAATGAAACAGATTTCTTAATTCTTTTTTTTCTTTATACTTTTTAATTAAGTTATTTTTAGTATCACAGAAACATAAAATTCATTGGGACATTTTATTATATTGATAAATTCATTGTGACGACAGCAAACATGCAACTTCGAACCGATTACGTTGTTATTGGACGTAAATCAAGAAAATTCTTGTTTGTCGTGCGAAATCATTCTATGCTCATGAGACAATTCAAATCATATAGAAAAATAAATTATTACTTTTTTCCAAAGAAACATAGGATTTTGCAGAGATGGTGTAAATGTAAGTTACAGGAGAAAATGTGTGAAAAAATATCCATGTCATCGTTAGAAATATCATGATAACTAAAACGGATAATTACTAATCATGACTTTTCATAACATATGACCAAGGGCTCCTTTGCTTTTCTTGTGATTTCAATTATTCATCTCAATATACATATACTAATCACTAGCTATTTCATACAAGTTCTCAATACACTAAACCTCGACTCAACTAACAATTAACACAACGTATGACCTCGGGTTATTTTTATTTTATTTTTTGTGATTTCGATTATTCGCCTCGATATACATAGATTAATTACCAACTATTTCATATAGGGTCTCAACACACTAAACTAAACCCCGACTCAACTAACATTTAACATGACTCCAAATAATAAAGTCAAATAACGAATCCCCTATGTATCATTACTGAACATACAATTTTTATTGATAATTGGGTTTTATTAAAGGGTGGCCTAGAGGTCGGTACTCATAGAAAATTCGATATATATACTCTACAATCAAGATATTTATTTGTATACATTTAGTTTTCGTTGGAATGTACATATTGACCTTTGTCAACAATGTGTACCTGGTGAAATCCCCATTATTTGCTAATAAAAAGAGTCGCTTGATTTAATTTATTAAACTTGAACATAATCTCCAAAATGCGAACCACTAAACTGCTCCCCTCTAATCATGTCGACCATAAACCTTTTTTTTTTTTGGGGGGTCCATCAATTCGGGTTGGCTTGCACTACTGTTCAATGAAATCTTATGCCCTTTTCGGAAAATCAATTAATAAAAAAAAATGCAATTTAACGTCTCCATCAAAGCTTGGATAATCCGGCATCATCATCACTACTGTTTAAGATATAATTGTTTTTTAGGAAATGTCCGTATGTACGTGCTAGCTACCAACATAATCGATAATTAAAAGCTCCTTTTTCTTTATGGTCGGTTTATAATTAATATAAATGCGATCCTCGGAATTGTCTTATGTCACGGTACTTAGTGTTAAACCACCATCACGACAACATAAATTCCATACCGAATGGTGACGTGGCGGCACGAGGAAAAGGACCCTTTTTTCTTTTTAATAAAATAATTTTAACTATTGCGGAAAAAAAAAAAAAGAGAAGCTTTTTCGAAATTGGAAATAACCGCGTAAAGAGGATTATTACTATATACTTGCCGGGAGACCGGCAAATCAGGCAAGCTTTTTAACAAATTCAATAGCGAGATAATCTCCCGGTTAATCGGGAAAATCCCAACGTATTAGGAAATTTGATATGGGGATTGCGTTTTGTCCAATTTGCCCTTTTCTCTTGTTTCTCCTCTAACCCATTTCGAAGATTAATAAAAAAAAATCAAGATTAAAATCCGAAACAAAAACATTTTAGGGTTACTCACTCGTGTTAATCCCACTTCTCCAGATCTCCTTTTTCTAACAACAAAAAAACAAAAACTCCGATCATTTGTGGTCGGTCTTCCATCTTCCGATAGGGCCGGTCCCGACGTGCGAACTTTTATATTATGTTGCAAACTATTATAAGTTGGTTTTTTACTTTTTATTTTTTCGGGGGATGATAATTATTTGCGTGGTTAGCTGTGAAATTCACGGGCTGAGGCAATTATTATCGACCGCTAATCACGGAAGACGTGATGATGCGCGCGGTCCGGACCGGGCCGCCGTCGAACCGGACCGGGAAGATGGAAGCCAACCGAATCTCCGGGGCCACGTTTGGATGCGGAAACCGCGAAAAGAGGGGACAGAAAAGGGAGAGAAATTCTGCAGATGAGGTGGGTCCCACCGGATTTACCCTGCGCGGTCCTGATTCTCTGCATATCCACGTAACGATCCAAAGAAATCCCGAAATACGAATACGGCGCGGGCGGGAGCACCGGGCGCCCCCCTGGACCCGCACCGCGGGCCGCAAAAAACCCAAGAGGAAAAACCGTGCAGGACCCGGTGGGGGCTCCGGCCCGACACGTGGCGCGCATGCAAGCGCCTCGGGCGGGGGGTGGGGGTTTTGCGTTTCCCCCTTCTGGCGGGAATCCAACGGAACCGGCAAAGAGGGAGGAAAACAGCTTCTCGAAGTTGGGAGCATCGCAGCCGCTGATTCCTCCCTCCGTGGGCCCCTCCTTCCTTTCTGATCTCCTGCGCCGCGGCTACCGTGCACCCTCGTTGCTTCCGACCTTTCGCAAAGAGAAAGAGGCATGTATTGGCTCACGGACTGGACTGCTGTATATACTGATATAAATTCGGGGATTACATCATCGACTATATTAAAAATTTATACATCATATTACATGTCAAAGTTCAGAGATTATTTGTATTATCTTTCTTATTTAATGCTAAAAATTTATTATTATTCAAATTTTACGACCATTCATATGTAATTAAATGAAATGCCATATCGAGTATGATAATATATAATATAGTAAATTCAACTGTTAGAATAGAGACTCACGTCACTCGATCATCGTTGTTATTGATTAGATGTAAGATTATCGTTTTCTCTTTGCGTTGTTTGTAACGTGTATTAAACCGTTCTCTCACATGTTTTAAATTCCTACTTTTTAATTGTCGCCTCTCTAGTGGTTGAGTAGAAATTGGTGTATGAACACATTTCATTGGTCCTTTTCAAGAAATTGGTGTATGAACACATTTCATTGGTCCTTTTCAATTGTCCGTCACAAAATTAATGGAACAATTTGAATAGATAGTAGACTCGTGTTGACCTATCTTCACAGTGGTCAATCGAATGTAAAGACTATCATTTTGTTTTTTCAATTTTTTCTTATATTGCATGTTCGACCATTTTGTTTCTTGTTCTCAATTCTAGTTTTCACTGCTTCGAGAGTAGAAAATGCCCAAAAGAATACGTCATGTCGATGTTTTATTGTGCGCTCGGAGAACAAAAATTAGCACGTGTCTCAAATCTATGTTACTCAGCACTCTAAATAACATCTGTAATTGAATCAATCGCCATAATTAAAAAAAAAAAAAAAAAGATATCGCAATAATCAACGGCCAGGATTCGCTCACACCGATTCAGAAAACGGTGGGCTCGCCGCACCGTAGCATCGCCCGCTCGAGAGACACGGACAAGGAGAGCCGACAGATTTTCAGTTCGTCCGCCCTGTAGCCACACATAGAAATTCACGAACTCCTCTGAGAGAGAGAGATGGCAACCTCGAGGTTCGGCGGCCGCGGAGGGGGCATTCCCGTCAATCCGCCCCCGCGTGCCCGTTTCGGAAATCCAGGCGCATCCCCACTAAAAATCCCCCCGTAATTTTCTCTCGCGGGGGGCGACGGAGTTCAAAGTACACCCTGTAAATCACCCGCCCGCGCTCTCATTATCTCTCTCCGAATTTATTAATTTTTTTTAATTCCCCTCCCCATCTAACGCTCGAAACGAAACGATGATGATGATGATGATGATGATGATGATGAATTGCCAGAGAAATCATCCCTTTCTCAAGAAATCCATGGTTGATTTCTTGAGTGACAGCAACAGGGGGAGGAAGAGAGAGACAGAGAGGGATGATGGGTGATTAAAGAAATGCAAGTGGCAGTTAATTAGCAATCAAAGACATGATTTTTCTTCTCCTTTTTCTTTTTTTTTTTCCTGCTCACGTTTATTTACTTCTTTCTTCATTTTTTTTTTTGATTAATTCGAGATAAAGTCATGGGCGTTGCTGGGTGCGTGCGCGGGTGGCTTATATAAAGGGGAGCGTGAGGTGGGTTGGGGTCTCGTTTTGGAGCAAAAAGACATGGCGCTCTCTTTATAGCTATCCATTTATTGTCAGTTTTGGTATTTTTGGGTTTTTGGGTTTTCTTCTTTTCGGTTCGCCTCCCTTATTTTAAAAAAGGCGTGTAGTTGTCGCTGACTCGCTTGCTGCTGCGGAGGGGTTGAAGTCCGGGAAACACAGTTAAAAATAGCACCCCACCAAAAAAAAAAGAGAGAGAGAGAGAGAGAGAGACAGAGAGAGAGGGAGGGAAGAGGTTGAGGGCCATGGATTGGCTTGCCTGAATTTAAAGTTTTTTTCTCTCCATAGAAGGCCCCCGGTTGAAGAGTTTGTGGTGAGTACGTGTTATGTATCGTCGGGTGTTTTTCGCACTGAAAGCAAGGGAAAAATAAGGCTCCAGACTTGGGAATTTTTGTGTTGTTTCCCCTGCATTTTTCTCTGTTTCTGAGGGTTAATTGGTTTGGAATACGTGGGTTTTGGGGGTGGTTTTCCTCTGAATTTGGTCGTGTGTGCATATACGTGTGTATATGTATCTCTGTATTCATCTTCTGGTGTCATTGTTGGGCCTATTGTTTGATTATTCTGGAAATGGGTTGTGTTTTTCTTCCAAAACATTGCCTTTTTTTTCTCTTTTTTTGGGGAGAAGCAGTGATTTTGGGATGAGAAACGGTAACCCTTTCGTGTTTTGTCTTTGTTGTGTGAGTTTGACTTCATGTTGCTTCTGTTCTTGGCGCGTGGATAATTTTTAATTCTGTTGTGTTGCAGTTCTCGCGGGGTAAAAAAGAGAGGAGTTTTGATTTTCATTTGTCATTTATTTTTCTGTGGTTTGGAATTGTTCTCAGGATGTTAGAGAGTGGGAAGCCTTTGGGAAGCCTTTCGGTTCCGGCAGACAATTGTGGTCCGGTTATGTTCGTGTCTTGTTTTCGTCTTTCAAACTAGAAAATTTAACCTTTACTGTTCCTTCGTGTTGGGTCACTTGCGGAGATGTCTATAATTTGATCAGTTTTTCATAGAAAAGGAGATGAAAAGGAGATGATAGAGTAGGGGAAATTGTGAGTTTTTAAGTCAAAACAGGAAAAAGAAAGTGGTTGAGTTTTTTTTTTTTTTTTTGGCGTTGTTGCTATGGTTCTCAGAGAAATGGGAAAAAAAATCCCATCTTTTGTTCTGCATAAAATATTGAGGCCTTCTTCTTTCCTTTTCCTGATAGCTATTAGTTAGACGTCATAAATTTACGCTTCAGAAGTTTATTTTTGCCTCTTTTTCGAGTAATGAACTGCCAAAATTGTGTAATTTTCAAGACTTTTATTTTTCTGAAAGTTTTTGATCTGGATTTCTCTTGGTTATAATCTTTTCCCTGCGTCTGTTAATTTCCTTGGATAGGAAAAGAACAGAGAGAATGAATATGTTGATTTCATATAGCATAATGCCTTTCCGGGGCAAAAAAAAAAAAAAAATGAAATTGCTCATTGGTGTTTTCACTATAATCATCAACTTCGACACGCCAAATGTCGTGGAATAGCTTTGAATGCATTTTTGTGGGATTATAGTAATATCTTGGTTGCCAGATCTGCAACTGTTTCAACTTTTTTTTTTTTTCCTTTTGCTGTATCTGTTGTTTGCACTCGTGCATACTCTCTAAAGTTCTAGCTTTTTGCAGGGTTTGCGATGGACTTTTCGGAGTCCACCAAAGTTGTGTACGACAGGATCCAGAAACTCGAGCCCGAGAATGTCTCGAAGATCATTGGATATCTTCTTTTGCAAGATCATGGCGAACGCGAGATGATCAGGCTCGCCTTCAGCCCTGATAATGCGATCCACTCCTTGATTGCCAAAGCAAAATCCGAACTGGGATTGTCTAAACCAGCAGTATCTGTGAATAAGTTACCCCATGTAAATTCTGCACCAACGGTTATTATTCAGTCTGCCGCAGAAATTCCTGTGCAATTCACTCCGTTTTCGCCAGTGTCAGCCCCTGCACTTTCACCTCCGTCGTCTCTCCGAATCACCAGTCCATACTGGGAATCGCAGGTTCCTGGTGGTCACGTGCCTGATGATTTTCATCTCATAAACCAAGTTCGCCACTTGGGTTTGGAGGACCCTGCTGAGTTTGCCAACTTCAGCGGTTCGGAGTTTATGGGGAATTATTATTTCCCCGAGGCTGCAATTTGTGCAAAATCGAGTCGTAGGTCTCCGAGTTTACCAGATTTTCCTGTTAAGATTTGCCATTACTTCAATAAGGGGTTTTGCAAGCATGGGAACAATTGTCGGTACTTTCACGGCCATCTTATGCCGGAGAGCTTTTCGCAGCATTTTAATGCAAATTACAATGAGATAGGAAATGAGGACCATGCATTTATTCAAGGATCTCTTGACAAACTGGAAATGGAGCTTGCTGATCTTTTGAAATCAAGAGGAGGAATGCCTGTTTCAATCGCTTCTTTACCCATGTTGTATTATGAGAAGTATGGGAGGACACTTCAGGCCGAGGGGTATCTAACAGAGAGCCAAAGACATGGCAAGGCTGGTTTTAGTTTGTCGAAGCTTCTTTCTCGGCTTAAGAACAGCATTTGTCTTATTGACAGGTACTTCCTATGAATTTAGAGGTTTTTAGACTTTTCATGCGAGTGTTCTACCTTTTAACGTTGTTCCTAAAATCTCACAGACCACATGGCCAACACTCTGTGATTTTGGCGGAGGATGCTCTAAAGTACTCGGACTATACGATTGAAAGATGTGATCCAGGTGTAAACTCTGGGTCCCGGCAAATATATCTTACGTTTCCGGCGGAGAGTGTTTTTACTGAACAAGACGTTTCGCATTACTTCAAGTATGGAATCGCATTTTCTGCGTACTTTTCTGCCAGAAGCACCTCACATTGTGAATAACCCATTGGTTACTTTGATGCAGTAATTTCGGACCTGTTCAAGACGTTAGGATTCCTTGCCAACAGAAAAGGATGTTCGGATTCGTCACTTTTGTCTTTGCAGAAACGGCCAAGCAGGTTTTGGCCAAGGGAAATCCTCACTTTATATGTAATGCTCGTGTTCTTGTGAAACCGTACAAGGAGAAGTCGAGGCTTTTTGACAGGTGAGCTTACGTATTTCAAACGTTGTTTTGGTGGGTTTTTTTTGCCATTCGGCATTGTAGTCGTTTGTGTAGTCATTTGTTATCCGTGTTTAATTGGTGGTTTGTTGCTTGATGGTGCATTTCTTTCGGGGTGCACTTTTAGGGGTCATGTCGTGATATATATTAAGTAAAACAACAATCATTAATTTGAATCATTAATTTAAATAATCATGCATTCTTTTACCTTTTCGTATCCTCTTTAAGAATAAACAAAATAAAACCATCACCATTTGAATGAACTTTTCATAAGTGCTTGACCTATTAATATCCAGCTGTTTTGAGTTCTGCGGCAGTGCTGTGCGCTCCCTTTCTTTATTTACCATTATCTACATTATTCTAGTGTACAATGGATACATACATATATTATTTTTCCACTTTATAGTAGTTGGTTGACCAACTATAGAACATATGCCGCTTTGGTTGCTAAAAAGGAACAAAATTTTTACTATAACTACATATGAATCGAGCATTAATTCTTGCTTTCAGTTGGCATTGTCGGTTGTTGTTTCCTTTTTCACTGGTTTTTATGTGAAGTGTACTGTATAAGAACTGTATCAAAAGGTGCTTTCCCTTTATCTCGTGATCTCTTTTGACGATTTGAAATTTACTTATGTGCAGAAGGTATATGGAGAAAATGCAGAATCTCACATTTAATTACAATCAGCACCTTATAGAAGGGGAGACTGATATTCAGTCAAGTGAGTAGATGATACCGTTGACGGTGCATGTTTCTTTTGTGCAGAATCTTCTTGATCTATGCGTTCTCATCGGTTTGTGTGTCTCCAAAACTATTGTTTTTCAGTGACAAGAAGTTGTGATAATTCAAGGTTTCTTAGGAAGGAGGTCATCCAAGAGCATGAAACTGCACTTGAACTCGAGAGGAGACGCTTTGCAGAATTTCATATGGCACCAAAAGCTTTGCCCCGCCCTGTATTCTTTGGGCACTCAATGGACCAATTGAACCCATCAGAAGGTCTGCAATGCATCTTTATGCCTCTTTTCTTAACTCCTCTCTATTCTCTCAAATATTCATTTCTCCCCCCTATCTTTGACGATGTCCTTTAATTTCTGATGACTCGTTCTTTCTGAGTAGGCCATGAAGAACCAGCAGTGTCGTCACCTGCTGATCATTTTAATCACTTCCTAGATCTCGTACAAAATGGTTCGAGCAACACCAGCAAAATCTCGCTGCGGGTCACTAATTGCACCGAACAGGATAGGTAAAAAGTCTACTATGATTCTCTGACATTCTGAAACAGAGTTCATGACTATACTGCTGAAAATCGCGATCTTATCTTTTTATTACCACATGACTTCGCTGTAGCAGAGATCGAAATTAAAACTTGGTCATTTTGATTGGTTTGCGTCTAATTATATAGCATGTCTAATAACCTCTCTCTCTTTTTTTCCCACTTTGTAGCAGCCAAGGAATCAATCTTCCTGACAGCCCATTCGCATCTGCAATAGGGACTGGAATTTCAACAGTTACATAGACAACCAGGGAAAAAAAAAGAAAAAAAAAAAAGCAACTATAGAGGACCGAAGAACTCGAATACCATGTGGCGAGTTCGAGATACAACTGGACTTTTCTCAAGTAGATCAGGCAAAAGAAATTGATGCACAGAGAAGAAGCTAATTTCATGACAAGGGTTTTATACTGAGTCAAAGTTACAAGCTTTTCATCAGAGCTTGTGGGTGTGTTAGAGGAGAAGTTTAGTAATAGTAGAGTCTTGCTGTTATAGTTGAAGAAAGGAAGTAAAAGAAATTGTGCAGAGAAAGAAGAATGTGAGAAGCTGTTGTTTTTAAGTAAATATTTGCCTACAGAGAATTGAAAGAAAGGATGTTTATGCTTTGGTACATAAAAGAAGGAATCACAAATATTATAGCTTTGCAATGATATACACTTTTCTCTTTGGGTCACCATCAGTGATCATGTGCATTTTGTTTACTTCCCCATCTTTTGCGCATGGCTTTGTGGGGGGTCCCGATGATCATTCGATAGATCTTTGCTTTTCTTAATTCTTTCGCATTGACCCTACATTACCAACCCGAACGTGGGTCCAGCCATGTTCATGCAAATGCAAGTTTCCCGGTAATCAGTTGCGTCGTCACTCAGAAGTCGGTCTTAATTGATCCGTGATGTTTATTTGCGACACAAGAGGGAAGAAGATAACAGCTATGAAGAATCTTGATGGGTTCATGTGTCAGGTAAGACAGCACCTGAAATGGAAAATGCCTGTCTGATCTGTTCGTGCGGCGTGGCTTCCGCATAAGATTAGATCGATGTCGTGCGTGGGGGACGGATGATAGATAGATAGCCCACAAAAAATGTTTGTAAAGCTGTAAAGCTTCACCCAACCGAAATGGACCCTGAAATGGAGGACAGAGAGGCGGTGGTGGGGTTTTAGGATTCGAGCAGAGTTGGATGTCTAGTCTCTGTCTTTGCCTTTTTCCACCTCTTTGACGGAGGAGGAGGGAGGACAAGGGAAAGGGAAAAAGGACACGGTGGTTGCGATGTGATGATCAGTCTGCTGCTCCCGCTCATAGGAAGATTGACTTTTCTCCGGGTCGCTGGGGCTTAAAGGTCTGCGTAGCTCTCCATTCGGCGCTTGACTTAAAAACTGTTGCGTGAATGCGACGGGAGGCGTGCCTCTTCCCGTGATTTTGCGGAAGATTTTCTTGACCCAGAAATGGCAATTTGCGGATTTCGATTGATGGCCTAGTTGGGTGCACTTTTGGGAAGTTCTTGCTGTATCGACAGGGACGGGTGGGCTGGTGAAAACGATGGGGGCATCTCGCGGATAAGCAGTGGGATAAAGGGGATGAGAACGTTGTCGGTTCTTGACGATAGAGAACTCCTCGTGGATTTCAGGGTAAGCCCAAGTTAAGAACCCAAAATGAGGAGAGGCCTCAGGAACGCTATAGGTGCAAAAGTGGGTTCCTTCCCATCTGCCTTCGATTGGGCTTTAAGCTGTTCAGGACAGTTTGTGTCTTGACAGGACTAATCTCTACATTTTAAAAGAAAGGTAATAACTTTGTGATTGATCGGGACATTTTTTGTTCAGAAATATTTTTTTTTTATATTTTTATTCTTTATATATGCTATTGAATAAAAGAAAACGTTTGTTAACTGTACAAAATTTATATTTCGGGAATAAAAATGTATTTGATACAACACCTAAATATTTTTGTGCACTTATAATTTCTTTTACTTCTTAAAATAATTTTATTACTTTTTTTTCTCTCTCTCTTTTTTGTCCTTTTCTTCTTCTCCTTCTCCCTTTGATTGGTTGCAATTAGTTGCCAGTCTTGACCAATCCAGCGACCTCGTCGAAGCGTTATCGGCCCATGACAAGGTCGAACTTGCCTAACTGATCGTGAGGTTGACCTTATGATGGCTCGGCCAAGTTGAGCCTTGTCCAGCCAAGGTGAGGCCAAGCGTTGCCTAGCCATGGTGAGGCTCATGGTGACCTCACCAATGATTGGTGATGCTCCGGTGAGGTCATCAGGCCTTGTTGGTTGGTTGCCAGCCATCGTCAAGGGCAACATCGGGCTTGGGGAAGAAAAGGAGGGAGAGAAAAAGAAAGAAAAGAAAAAAGAATAGTGAAGAAAGAAAATTGGGTTTGATTCTTGAGTTGTTTCCGGAAACAATGAAGTAAATTCTTCTTTTTTTTTTATTTTTTGTTTTTGTTTCAAATCTATTCTTGAGAACCAATTTATTGTCGACAACAAAAACTTATACAAATGGATTTTTGCTCTATTTTTGTTCTGAGGAACAAAAAAATAGAGAAATAAAAGTGTTATTAAACACACTTTTAGTTTGCAGCTTGGACATGTTTTCATCTCACGCACTCTTAGTTTGCACGCTGGACATGTTTTCATCTCATTTTTGACCCGAGGGATCGATCTGGTCGACCTAATTACCGGTTCCTGGTTTTGAAACCGGTACTAAACTAGTACTAATAACTCTGGAGCGAAGCTGCAATCGGGAATGGTTGGCGCATGAGGACCTAACAAATGGGTGGCCGAGACCAGAGAGCGAAGGCGCGGCTCGTGGCATGTTCTGTCCCCAGTCGCGGGTATGTCCCGGGGTTAGATCCGAGGGAACGCGGGACTTTGTCTGTCGTCTAGGATGCCCCTCCCCTTTAAATATCTCATTCCCCCGTTCGCCAAAAGATAAATGCAAAGTGCGATGGCATTCCGTGCAGGCCTGCTGAATTTTGACATGCTTAACAAGCCCAATTCCATTGATCAACGTGACCATTTCGATTTAGTAATAAGAGATTTAGAGTCTATTCGTTTCACGAAAAATATCACATTTTCGAAAAATATTTTCTAGGGAGTCATTTTTTAATAAAATAACTATATCTTCTAGTATTTGGCTAAAACTTGAAATTAGAGTGGAAATTTATTGTTCATTATCTAATTTCATTTTTTTGGGAAAAATTACCAAAAAAATTTAATTTTAATATTTTTAATTGACCAGAAAATTTAATTTTAATATATTTTAAAAAAATAGATTTTTAATTATTTTTTAAAAATCGAATTTTTAATATTTTAAATTCAATTTAAAAAAGAAAAAGAAAACATATAAATAAAGAAGAAGAGGGATAACAAAGAAAATAACAAATAGTTCGAATTTTAAAAAAAAAAAAAAAAAAGGAAGAAGGAGGAGGAGGAAGAAGTAAAGGCATAAAATGGGTATAAGATAAGAGAGATTACGTGAGAAAAATAATTTTCACTTATTTTTCACCTTTTTAAAGTGAAAATTATTTTCATCTAATTTAGAAGACTCTTGAAGATACCACTGCAGATATTGATCCTGATTGATCTTGATTCCTGTCAATTATAGGAAATGTTTTGTATTGGAATATCATGTATATCTTTAGGATATCATGTATACTTTTATTCCTCAAATATTTAGACATCTTGTATATTAAGTAGGATGTAATTACACACTGAGATCATTCAATGAAAAGCATTACACAAATTCCCCAAAATCCCTATAGTTTTCTACTTTTCTGACATAGTATCAAAGCCTCTCGGCTTGGCCTAGCTTCCGCAATGCCTTTTTTTCTTTAGAGAGGAATCATGTCAAAAGTTGAAGATTCAACTTCTGGTGTTTCGGAGGAGAATAGCAGTCCCTCGACGATCGAGAAGGGAGAACGTTCTGCGCAGAAAACCAAACAAACCTGTCAGAAATTGAAGATCAATCGGGTCTTATACAACCCAACTCAGGATTCAATTCTGGCAATGTTTTCACAGGTTCATACATTCAATGGGTACCTGTATCAGTTTAGCCGAATCAAGCTAGCCCAGCTCAGATCGAGCCTAGAAGGAGTGATGAGTCACAAGAGAATCCTTTGCATCAAGTTGGAGCGGGTTCTGGATACGAGGCAAACTAGGCATTCCCGAGTCAGCCTGGGTCGGGTCCACCGAGTTTCGGGAGCAATCCCTACCCGAATTACGGACCTGGTTTTTTTCCTCTTGCAGGTCTCACCGGACTCGGCGGACGGCCGGAACTTGGAGATCCGTTGTTCATTGCCACCGTCGACAGTCCGCAGCTGCGTCTGATCTCTCAGCAACTCTTAGGACCGGAAAATTATTCCCTGTGGTCTTGCGAACTTCGGCGAGCACTTGTAACCAAGGATAAAGACGGGTTTTTGGACGGCATGGTCCCGATCCCGTCCGACGAGCGACTTGCACGACAGTGGCGCAAGTGCAATCAGCTCGTTCGGACTTGGATAGGGAATTGTCTCACGGCAGATGTTGCCGCCGGCGTGCCACCAATCGAAGATGCAAAAATTTTTTGGGAAGATTTGCGCGAAATGTACGGTAAACTTGATAGAGCCAAAATTTTCACACTGACTCAAACATTATTAGATTTGAAACAGGGGAATTTATCGATCTCGGCCATCTACAACAAACTCTCTGCCCTATGGAACGAACTTGAAATGGCAGAGGAGAAATTGGAGGGACCCGAGACGACCTTGGCTCAATATCGAGCCATGAAGGACCGTGAGAAAGTAACAAGGTTCCTATTGATTCTAAATGAGTCATACTTACCTTTTTGCAGCCAGATCTTGGCCATGGACTCGATTCCCCTGCTCGGCCGTATCTACCAACTTGCTGTTCAAGAGGAATCTCAGAGGTTGGCGTCGTCGGAGTACGCCAAGACGGCTGACCGCGTCGTGCTTGCGGCCAAGGCTTCGTCAGAGCTCCGAGTGACGATGTCAAGGCTCGGCCATGGAGGGTAGTCGAAGAAACCAGGTGCGCTGGGTTTTCAGGTGCGGTAGGGTTTTCAGCCGAAGAAGAAGATGGCTTTTATTTCACCCACACGGACGGCTAGGATTACTTCGGGAAATTGGACGGCTCGGGTAGCTCGCGAGGGTCGAATGGCCAGATTCAATGCCTGGATCCGACGGTGGAGGCTCCTTCGCGAGATCTGACAGTGGAGGGTCCTTCGCGCGATCAAACGGCTCTCCTTTGATCCTTGCAGCGCCCAGATCCGACGGCTCAGCCTCCTCCTTTTTAAGGCGATCCAACGGCCAGAATTCAACCGGATCATCAAATAGGAATAATTCAAACAAATGGAAAGGTAAATTTTGTGATTATTGCAAAAAACCTTACCATACTAAAGAAAATTGTTGGAAATTACATGGAAGACCAGGGGAAAAGAAAGAATGGGATTTTTCTGTTTTTGCAAATGCTAAGGTGAATCAACCCATCAACCATGCTCAACTTCAACAAATCATGAGGGCCCTAAATTAGATGGGAATTCAAGAAAAAATGCCTAGCTATGCAAGTATTTCCTACTGTTTGATGAGTAATATTTCGAGCAACGCATGGATTATTGATTCAGGTGCTAGTGACCATATATATAGTCTGTGACGAATGTTTCTTCTCAAGATTAGACAACTCCTTAACTCGTACTTCCGTTCGTCTTCCAAATGGCACTGATGTTTCAGTTGATAAAACTGGGAATGTTGAGCTTAGTCCTTCTATCACGCTAAAAAATGTCCTTTTCATTCCCAATTTTCAATTCAATTTCATCTCCGTATCTAAAATTTGTGAAGACAATCTCTGTCGGGTCATTTTTGATTCTGACGTCTGTCTCTTTCAGGCCCCTTTGACTGAGACACTGATGGGCTCGGGTAGAAGTTTTGAGGGACTTTATTTCTGGACATCGTTTCCAAGGGATCTTTCTTCCAATAAGAGCATATTATGTAATGCCAATTATAATAAAAATATCTCTTTATCTCATCAGCGTCTAGGCCATAGTGCTGCTTTTCCTCATCCCAAGTGTCCTATATGCCCATTGGCTAAACAATCTCGAATTCCTTTTCCACAAAGTACATCACGTGCTCCTACAGCTTTCTCACTATTACACATGGAAATCTGGGGCCCATATCACACACCTCATCGTGATGGGTCGCGCTTCTTTCTTACCATTGTGGATGACCATACTCGAGCAACTTGGGTTTTTCTTATGCAATCCAAGGGCCAAGTACTTTCACATATCAAAAATTTTCTCATCCTAATCAAAAATCAGTTTAACATATCCGTGCAACGAATTCGCACTGATAATGCTCATGAATTTTTTAATCATGAATGTTCTTCATTGTTCATTTCCAAAGGCATTCTTCACGAAAGTTCTTGTGTTTATACTCCTCAACAAAATGGGATTGTAGAACGAAAACATCGTCATCTGTTAGAGGTTGCTCGAGCCCTTAAATATCATCAAGCTTCAATTCCAGAAAAGTTAAGGGAGACGTGTGGTCACGGCGGCATACCCGATCAATAGAATGCCATCTCGAATTTTAAATGGAATGACCCCATTTGAATTGTTGTTTGGGAAACGTCCCGACATTCGTCATCTTCGTGTTTTTGGGTGTTTATGCTATGTATCTACCACGGGGCCTCGGGACAAATTGGGTCCCCGTGCCCTTTCTTGCATATTTATGGGATATCCTACCCTTCAAAAGGGATATTTGGTTCTTGATCCATCTACAGGAAGATTCTTCGTCAGTAGAGATGTCATCTTCCATGAAGATGTTTACCCTTTCAAGAATAGGGAATCTTCATATCAACAAGACAATTCCTCTTCGTCTTCTCGTCCCTTTTTAAATGAAGATGATATTTCACAGGCACCGGTGATTATGCTTCCACAAATAATATCACCTGCAGCATCTCCAGATGTCAATACACAGGTTGCATCAAATGGGGACAATACAATTCCTAATCTTCCTTCATCAACCGTACTTGAAAGACCTGGCTCTTCGGAATCCTCTATTCTAGAAGATAATATTGTTGCGGACTCACAAGATGATGTTCCACATGAAGCAGCTGATCTTCGACGATCAAGATGCACAATTAGACCACCAACATGGACAACGGATTACGTATGTTCTTCTTCAAAAAAGGGTAGTCTACGGTATCCTATTTCCTCCTATGTCAGTTTTGCTAATCTCTCCCCTGAACATAAATGCTGTGTTAGTAGGATTTCGAGCAACAGAACCTTCATCTTATGATGAAGTGCGCAGATCCTCGTTGGCAACGAGCTATGAAAGATGAGCTGCAAGCTCTCATGGAGAACAAGACTTGGGATATTGTTCGTTTACCTCCTCATCGTAGACCCATAGGCTGCAAGTGGGTATACAAGATTAAATACAAAGCAGATGGATCCATTGAGGGTTACAAAGCCAGATTAGTCGCGAAAAGATTCACCCAAAAGGAAGGGTTTGGTTATACGGAAACTTTCTCCCCTGTTGCAAAGGAAGTTACAGTAAGATCTTTTCAGTCTATTGCCGCCTTTCGTGACTGGCCTCTTCACCAAATGGACGTCCACAATGCCTCTTTGCATGGGGATCTTGAACAAGAAATTTACATGGATGTTCCACCGGGATTTCGCAGACAGGGGGAGGCAATGTGTGCCATCTTCGCAAATCCCTATATGGACTCAAGCAGGCTTCTCGTCAATGGTATGCCAAGTTTACCCATGCACTTGTAACTGCAAAGTTCCAACAATCTAAACATGACTATGCTTTATTCACATGGACACAAGGTATGTCGTCGATCTACTTACTTATATATGTTGACGATATACTCATTATGGGAAATGATGCGCTTGCCATTAAGAGATTCAAGGAGTATTTGCATTCTACTTTTCATATTAAGGATTTGAGATCTCCCAGATACTCCCTTGGGATAGAAATTGCACGCTCAAATAAGGGCATTTGTCTTAGTAACGGAAATTTGTCTTAGAAATTGTATCAGAAGCAGGTTTGTCAGGATCTAAGCCAGCCGTTATTCCAATCGACTAAAATATCAGGTTAACAACAGCTGAATATGACAAAGGATTGTCACCCACAAACAAGGATTCTTTGCTTAAAGATCCCTCTGCTTATCAAAGACTTGTTGGAAAACTTATCTATTTGACCATGACCAGGCCAGATATAAGTTATGCAGTCCAAATTCTTAGTCAAATTATGCATGCTCCGAAACAGTCCCACATGAATGCAGCATTGAAGGTCATAAAATACTTGAAAGGGTGTCCTGGATTGGGAATATTACTGTCTCGAGACAACAATATGGAGATGATGGCGTATTGTGACACGGATTATGCTTCTTGTCCCATGAGTAGAAGATTAGTCATGAGATTCTGTATAAAATTTGGGGATTCTTTAATTTCATGGAAGACGAAGAAACAATCAACCATCTCTTTATCATCCGCCAAGGCAGAATATCGAGCAATGGCAAAGACTAGTTGTCAGATAGTTTGGATAAGAGGTCTTCTTCAAGACCTTGGTATACAGATAAAGGAGCCTATTGTCCTATTTTGTGATAATGATGCTGCACTTAAGCTTGCAATGAACCCAGTATTCCACGAGAGGACAAAACATATAGAAGTTGACTGCCACCTCATCCGAGACAAGATCCAGAGTGGGGTGATTAGAACAAGAGGAATACGAACAGCAGAGCAACCCGCATACATTTTTACTAAGGCCTTGTCTCAGAAACATCATTCGTATCTTCTAAACAAGCTAGGCGTCTTTGATGTGTATAGACCGCCAAGCTTGAGGGGGAGTGTTGAAGATACCACTGCAGATACTGATCCTGATTGATCTTGATTCCTGTCAATTATAGGAAATGTTTTGTATTGGAATATTATGTATATCTTCAGGATATCATGTATACTTTTATTCCTCAAATATTTAGACATCTTGTATATTAAATAGGATGTAATTACACACTGAGATCATTTAATGAAAAGCATTACACAAATTCCCCAAAATCCCTATAATTTTCTACTTTTCTGACATCCTTCATGGAAAATATTTTTCCGAAGAAATTTATTTTTCATGAAGTGAATTTTTTCGAAAGCTACTTTTTGTGAAATGAACGTAACTTATAGTACAAGTAGAAGCTGAACACGAAAATGGCGACACTGCTACCAGAATAACATCAAGCAATCTGCACATTAAAGAACCATGGAATGCCGATGTATCCACTCACGTCCAATCCTCAACTGTGCTCCAAGTGAGAAAATATTCAGTGGTTTGTAACCACCACGTCACTTGCCTACCTGGCGTGCGTGCTCCATTCAAATTGCGCCACGTGTCCATGACGTGGAATTGAAAAATTTGAATCCTAGCGCGCCTTTCTCTCTCCTGCAAACTGAGTAAAGGACTGACACAAGTAACAATTAATGCGTTGGCTTCTCTCTCTCCTCTTTCTACGGATGAGGTCCTCCTTCACGACCTCTCTCTTCTGCAACGAAGGCCTGCACCTCCATCCTCTCTTCCTCTCCCTTCCTCCTTCTTTTTCACCTTTCCAGCTCCGACTCCAAAAACCACCAACCGACCTCTCGAACTCTCCTTTGTCTTCTACACTTAGTTCGATCCTGATTTCTGACTCGGATACGTCGCCAAATATTTTGAAGTGGAACTAGGTTGCAAGGAGGAGGTTTGATATTTCGGTAGTGGCGTCGAGTTTTGGAGTTTCGGTGACGGCTGCTAGGGATATTGTGGCGGAGGAGCCTCTCTCTCTCTCTCTCTCTCTCTCTCTCTCTCTCTCGTTTTTTTCTTCGGCAGAGGAGAGTTCGACTATGTTCCGGCGTATTCCTTTCCTTGGCCGGACTGGCTGGTTTCTCTAGTTTCGGTGGAAGCTTATGTTTGGTGTGGCTCGGACTTGTCGCTGCAATGGTGGCCGCATCGATGGCATCGAATGGAATGAAGCGGACTTGGCTTGGTTGGGCGGAGCAGTGACGTCGTGGCGGCATGAAGCAATGACCATCAAGGCCTAACGGTGGACAAGGCTGGGCAAAGTGAACATCGAATATTGACCATATCTGCTCTTTATTATTTGGAATTTTGTTTTTAATGGCTAAGATTGTCTTTCAAAAGTTGGAAAGAATTCTTCTGTTTTCCTTGGTTGAGTATAAGGGGGTGCCTTATTGATTTACTTTTGGCATATCTAATACTCTTTCCATGTACGCTTTGATCATTTGAAGAAGATTTGTTGCTATATGCTTCCTTGTGTTGACCGTATTTATATGGCCAAATCCTTGACGAGAGGAAATCACGTGCCCACAAATTTAGCCCATATTCTCAAGAAAAATATTTGTCGTATCTCCAATGACGCATTCCTTAAATATGCGCTCTTCCTTTTTTCTGACAGTGCCCCCAACATGACCTCTATTGTTGATGAGCCTAATCTGTAACTTTTGATTTTTAAAATATTATGACTTCTTTTTAATCATGTATCGTTGGTGAAATTTTAATCTGGAATAGCTTTGTGGAAGGCCAAAGTATTAACTTGAACTACTGATCATCCCCTTTAAGTATCACTTTTTGTAGCTCTTGTTGCAGCAGTATCACCACCGTTCTTTATGACTAAGGGAAAGCGAATTCCAAATTCTTTTCAGCATTTTTGTGTATAAGTCCCAAAATCAAGCTCCATGATTCAATCCTGCTTAGAAATACTTCTTAACATTGAGCAAGGAAGATTTTTTCTGGATAATCCTCACGTTAAGAAAAAGGAAAAGCAAATATAAAACGAGAAAAAAATAAAAATTAGAAGATGGGCTCCGACTGAAAAACAGAACGAAGGATAGAACTGTTTTGCATCACCATTTGCAAATACAGACCCCCTGGATGATGAAGCACACATACGAGAAATTTAAGCACATGATATATCTTCACGCCCATATATGCTGCTGTCCATAGTCCTCTCTCTCCCTCCGCCTCTATATTTGTTGCGGCCGTCGCCAGAACCCCAAAAACTTAGTGTCAATACCAAAATATCCAGCCTCCTCCTTGTAGCGTAATTCATGCTTCAAAATCATTGGCGACGTATCCGAGCCCGAAATCAGGATCAAACTAAAAGTAGAAGACGAAGGAGAGTTTGAGAGGCCGGTCAGTGGTTTTTGGAGCCAGAGCCGGAAAGACGAGGAGGAGGTGGAAAGGCGAAGAAGAAGCACGCACGACAAGTCCGAGCCACACCAAACATAAGCTTCCAGCGAAACTAGAGAAACCAGCCAGTCCGGCCAAGGAAAGGAATACGCCAGAACATAGTCGAAGGCTAATGGCTCTGCCATACTCCTCTCTCTCCTCTGCCAAAGAAAAAAACGAGAGAGAGAGAGAGAGAGAGAGAGAGAGAGAGAGAGGCTCCTCTGCCACAATATCCCTCGCAGCCATCGCCGGAACTCCAAAACTCGGCGCCACTACCGAAATATCAAACCTCCTCCTTGCAGCCTAGTTCCACTTCAAAATCTCTGGCGACGTATTCGAGTCAGAAATCGGGATCGAACTAAGTGTAGAAGACAAAGGAGAGTTCAAGAGGCCGGTTTGTGGTTTTTGGAGCCGGAGTTGGAAAGGCAAAGAAGGAAAAAGGGAAGGAAGAGAGGATGGAGGTGCAGGCCTTCATTGCAGAAGAGAGAGGTCGTGAAGGAGGACCTCATCCGTAGAAAGAGGAGAGAGAGAAGGCAACGCATTAATTGTTACTTGTGTCAGTCCTTTACTCAGTTTGCAGGAGAGAGAAAGGCACGCTAGTATTCAAATTTTTTAATTCCACGTCATGGACACGTGGTGCAATTTGAATGGAGCACGTACACCAGGTAGGCGAGTGATGTGGTGATTACAAACCACTGAATATTTTCTCGTGCTCCAAAGTCCAGTGGGCATAATGCGATCGTAGAGTATGGATAAAAGAGACGATTCTTGTTAGCCCACTTGTTGGATACGTTGGGCTTTGCTTGTTCAAAATCTAATTCGCGGTTCTTGGTTAATCTAAAAATTATACTTTCGACTCACTAATGCCAAATTATTGGAAAACTGCTTGTTAATGTGGTTGTGGATTTTTTTTTTCTTTTCCAAATTTTCGACTGCGACCATGTGTCGAATTTACTTATTAATTCATTAGCAAATTCTAAAAGTGAACATATTCCATAATTAAAGTTAGGGAAAGCAAATCTGTTGCATTATTGCTGATTGAGTTTTTTGAAAACTATTATGTTGATCGTGATTCGTACTACATGGCACGATAGGTGCTGATATAGATATATTTTACAAATTTTTTCTTTTCTATGTTATTTTTATTTTATTTTTGATTATGGTTGGCAAGAGCTCATCGCCAAGACCTTACTAGATTCGACAAAGGTGAACCTCACTTGGCTGCGAGGGTTGAGCTTGCTGAATTTGGCAAGGGCGGCCCCGACCTACCGCCTATCATGGCTTGGGCAAGGGCTGTGACTATCACCAACTACCGACGAAACCACAATAAAAAAGAAAAAAATAGTAAAAATTCAAAAAAAATATTTAAAATGTTTTAAAATTTGCGCACATTGGTACTAGTCATACCAAATGGGATGACTAGCATTTAAGTTAGCGATTTTTAGTCAAAATTGGATGGATTGACTTAATTGCAACAATGCAAAAAGTTTGTGACTAAATTCGTCTAATTGAAGATCTTTATACTAAGGGCGCGTTTGGTAACGATTTTGTTAGAGAATAAATTCTAATAAAAAATTATTCTTTTTGATTATATTCCCGGAATAATTTTTAAGTATTTTAAGTCGTTTGATAACTATCTAAAATTTCGATTATGGAATAGAATTGCGTTTAGTACTATGCTTAAAATTTCTACTCCAAATCATTTCTTTTAATTTTAAAATAATTTTATTACTTTTTTCGTTTTTTTCCTTTTTCTCTCATATTCTTCTTCTTCAAGTGACCGGTCGCTGGTTTGATGACCAGCTAGACGAGGGCTGGCGATATCACTGGCGCGGCTGGCTCTTGGTGAGGCTCGCCTAGCCTTGTCGGTGGCTAGGCTTGCCTTTGGCAAGCTCGTAGGATCGATTCTTGCCGGCGACCGGTGGCGGTGGGCAACGGATGGCGATGAACGACAACCGCGGCGGTGGATGAAGAAGAAGAAATATGAAGAAGAAAAAGAGAAAAAAGGAAGAAAAAGATAAGAAAAAGAGAAAATATGGGTTTGATTCTAGGATTGTTTCCAAGAATAATAATCAATTTTTTTTTATATTCTTAATTCTATTCTAAATTTACCTCCGAGAACAAAAAAATAGAAATAATGTTCCAAAGAACGAAGATTTTACTGCATATGATTACGTTCTAAAATTACTTTCGGGAACAAAAGAATAGAATTTGGCATTGTTTGGCGGTTATCAAACAAGCCTAAATTAGTTGATTTTTCTAGTACTTTGCCATCCAAGTTACCATTACTTTTTCGAAATTCTTTAACTCTCATTATCTGTTTTTAATTCAACATGAAGCATGAAGATTGTTGAATATATATATATATATATATATATATATATATATATATTCACATATAATTTGCGACTTCTATAGTCTCTTGAAATTTAGAACCTCTTTTAAAAAAAAATTCATATTTTAGAGAAAAGAAATCATTTACCAAAAAGCGATAAATAATTTTTTTGTGTAACTTAAGCCGGCCGAAAGGAGAAAGGAAAAAAAGAAAAGAAAAAAGAAAAGAGAAGCCTCTAAATTAATATTATCATCATACCAAATTAATAATCTCATAAAAAATCGTAATTCCAGTAGGAATCAAACGCGTCACCGCACAGGTATAACGCCAGTCCTCGCGTCGGCGGCCACCGCCCATCATCATCTTCTTCATCAATTGGGGCCAGAATCGGAACCCTAATCGCACCTCCCTCCCCGAAATTCCCTCAAAGCTCCGATCTTTCTCTCTCCGGCAACGATGCTCCTCTCTCCCGGCCACTCCCCCGCCACCTCTCCTCGCCGTCCCCCTCGCCGGCCCCCGCCGAACCCCTAAACCAGCACCCCCCGCCGCCGCCGCCGTCCTCCTCCGCCGCCGCCGCCCCGAACCCCCGGAAGCGGCCCGCGGTCCTCGACGAGGACGCCTACGTGTCGGCCATCGAGGGGATCATCGAGCGCGACTTCTTCCCCGACATATCCAAGCTCCGCGACCGCCTCGACTGGCTCGAGGCCGTCCGGACCGGCGACCCCATCCAGATCCGCGACGCCCAGCTGAAGATCATGGAGCGCCGCGGCCGGAGGGTGGCCGGCGGCGGCTCGAGCGCCCGGGGCCGGACGCAGACGCAGACCCCCGGCTCGACCTTCGCGCGCAATTTCACTCCTCTCGACGAGTTCGACGGTAAGACCCCCAGGACTCCGGGCGCTCTGGGTGGGGACGGGGTAGGTGGTTTAGAAGCTGGGGAGGGCGATTCCGGCGTCGACGTCTCGCTGTCTTTGGACGAGTTCTTTAGGCGGTACACGAGCGAGGACAACGAGAGCTTTTCGAAGATTCTGGAGAAGGTTAATAAGAAGAGGAAGGAGAAGTATGGGTACTTGCTGGAAGGCCAGAAGGAGGGTGTGCAGGCAATTGAGGATGCCAAGATGGACAGAATTACGGATGGGTATGGGACGTCGGATCAGCCGGTGAGTACTTTAGAAGGGTGGAAATACACGCCGAAGAATCTCTTGATGTACCATCCAGCTGATCGGGGGGAGGCTCCGTTGACGGAGGAGGAAATGGCTGTTAGGCTCAACGGTCTGACTAAGGAAGTGAGTTATGCTAATACTAGGTTTCATGGTAAATTAATGGATTCGAGGCCAAAAGATGATGGTACGGTTGAGGTCTTGTATGCGCCGATTGCGGGTGCTTCTCCGATGGCAAAGTCAGCTAGGGATGGGGACAATGTTAAGAAGTACGACCTGGATGACTTGAGGAAGACCCCCAATCCATTTTATGTGGAGTCGGGTAAAAAGGCCGATAATGGATATAGTTTTGTTAGAACTCCTTCACCTATGCCAGGTGCTGATGAGTCACCGTTCATCACGTGGGGTGAAATTGAGGGAACTCCGTTGAGGTTGGAGCCCGAGGACACGCCTATTGATATCGGTGGTAGTGGAGACGGGCCTCACTTCAGGATCCCATCGGCACCAGCACGAGATGTAAAGGCTCATTTGCTTTCTAGAGAGGCTGCTCGAAAGTTGAGGGACAGGTCTAAAATGTTCCAGAAGCCACCTCTGCCATCACCTGTCAGAGGGGGAAGTGCCAGTCCAAGTATGCGGACTCTTTCTCCTGCTGCCCAGAAGTTCGTGAGAAATGCAATTTCTAGGTCGTCATCTTCAGTTGATGAATCACTTCGAGCTAGTTATCGAGGTTCAAGCCCTGCAACTCGGACTCCCAAAAGTGTCAGGAGCATGTCCAGGTTTGGTAGAGATGGGAGTCTGGAGTCCAGATCTCCTTCTGTAAAAGAGGATTTGAACCCTCCTAGGTAATAGGTTGTGTGCTATAAATAAGGAAAATGTGATAGTCTCTGGAAGTCTGGCTTTATGTTATTACTGGAGCATATATGTTCTCTTACTTTCTAAAAGATGTGGCTGTTTCTTGTTTAGTATCTCTATTTTCATAACCATCACATTGTTAAAGATATTTGGTTAAAGGCTACAGTTTCAATGTAAATGCTAAGGATACTTAAGGACCCAGGAAAGCTTCCTTATTTAGCAGTACAGTATGCTGTTGTTTTTTTCCCAGAAAGAAAAGAAGGTAAAACTGAATCCAAAAAAGGTCGACTGGGAGCCTCTGGTTAGATTATCTGCTGATGCATTTTGAAATTCGAGATTGTGATTGGAATAAAACTAGCCACATTTTGCATCATTTGTGGTTGAAGAGCAAGAAAAGGTATATATTAAGAAAGAAAAATAGGTAAGCCGTGTATAATGTTTGTTTTCAACAGCATCTGGTATGGGGAATTTGGAACTTTAATCTGCTCGAGGCTAATACATATGAGCTAATATAACCTTATCACTTTGAATATGGAGTTTTCAGCTTCAGTCATTAGGACTCCTTGCAGCGGTTGGATGTGTAGTCATCTTCATCAACTTAATATATGTCTATGCTGAGGTTGAGGGGCTGCTGAGGTTGAGGGGGCTGTATCTCAGCAGTTGCTATATGTGTGTTTCTGTCGCTTCTGATGATGTTTCTGTCGTCGCTTTTAGAACCATTATGTCAAATGAGCTAAAAGCTACTTTTTTATTTTTTCCTTCTTTCTTCTTCCTTAAATGCTATGGTGCCAGTGTTTAAGATTTTTCCTTAACAGCTGTGGTCATAGCTAGGTTGGCAACCGTCTGTAAAACCAAGTAATGGTGTTGACAATGAATGGAGAAAGATTTTTTGAAAGCTGGGGCTGCTGAAGTTTTAGCAGTGTCACTTGCTTTCCAGGATGTTGCAGTAATCAGTTTTTGAAAGTTTTGCAGATTGTTTAAGAGCATTACATTGTTACCATAGCAAAATTGGTCACAGCGGGAACCGAACAAATGACATTTTCATGTGAATATGAGATTTTCTACCCTTGGTTTTTGCTTATGGTCTTTCTTGAAATGGGACTGCAAGCTAGAATCTACAGATGTGGTGTTTGTGGAGGATTTTGGCATGTGGGGTCGGTAATTTTTTGGCACTAGTGAAGGATGGATGCTGCTTCTGTATTCTTAAGACTCTGCTTCTTTGCAATCATCAATTTAGTAAACTTAGCGAGGGGGTAGGGGCTTTTTACGGTCACCGGAAGTTCGTCATTTGTTTCTTCTGTGGTAGTTTTGCTCGCCTGGGTTGGTACTGAAGGTGGCTGCTTCTGTTCTCATACGTTGCTGGTTTGAAGGTAAAGGTAGGCTTGAAAATTAAAACAGAGGTATTGAGGTCCTAAATGCTGATTCGCATCAGCTATTGGCAGTGGACGCTAGACTGGTCTTCTAAATGAGGAGGTCTTACGTTTGAAGCACGCGCAGCGATGCAAACTAATTGACGATGGACATAATTACGCGTATCTGAATTCTGATCTGAACTACTTGGGCCCATAATCTGCAACCCGCAATGAGCCTCTTGTCTTTGTTTCCGGTAGACAGTATGCAACTAATAACGCCGTACCATTATATTTCTTTTAAAGCTCTCCACCTAAATACAACTTAGGAATCGAGACTCGATCAAGTGGGTTTGGGTGGGGTCGGATCATGCCGGGTCGAGTCAGTGCCGGAGCTTGCAAGTGCTTGCTCAAGCCCTACCTACTGTACATTATTAACTTATCAAATGTCAAATGTCATTCACAGGGTTACAATGACAGTATTAGGGTTGCTGAGACTGAGAGAGAGAGAGAGAGATTGTTTGCCTGCCTTTTGGATAGAAAGAGAGTGGAGGTGGGGGTTGGATGCTTCATAATCACATGATGAGCTCAGAGAGCAAAGGGCTCTTTCTTCCTCTTTCTTTTCACATGTGGATGTGGGTGAGAGCTGTGATTGCTGTGTGAGTGGGTAACACAAGAATTATGCCTCACCGGTATCCCCTTCTCTCTCTCTCTCTCTCTCTCTCTCTCTCTCTCTCTCTCTCATTAAACATTTATTTTGGGGGCTTCCCTAGGATAATTAGTTATTAATTACATTAGAAAAATAGATTACTTGTACATTCCTTGCACTCCTCAACCTGTGTTTGCCCGTAAAAAGCAAGGTGCTTTCTGCAGTAGAGTGGAATGTACCATCATCAACCAACCCTAGCTACCAAATCGAATAATGGAATGGAATGAAACATGAGAAGAAGTCGGTGGTAGTGGACGGAGTTAGGAGACTTAAAAAAGCAAGACGGGTTTGATATTTTTACCTCGTCCTCGACTATATTTCTAAGGCACTAGCGATCCATTTTGATAAAATACATCTTGCTGAGTCGCACCATACGAGAAATGCACGTTTGTAGAAGAGACGAAATGTTTAGGGTGAGTTTGAGAGAACCTTAGCATTTCAGAAAGCTCGAATGGTACTTTCTGTTTTATGAGGTCTTTAATGTGACGAATTTGAGCTATTTACATTCTAAATTTGTTTAAAATTGTAAAAAAAAAAACAATATTTGCAATTTTTATAACAAATCTATAAATGTAATCAAAAAATTGTACACAACAAACATAGTATTGTATTAACAAATTGATGAATGTAAATGAAAATCACATTGAAGTGGGCTCTTTCTCAATTGAAAATGGAGTCAGTTTGTTATAACAAATATGGTCACATATGCCCAGTGGGAGAGAAGGCAAACTCTCCAAAATTATAAGCATCCTCAATTATTTACTAAACCTATAGCAATCTTCGTAAACTCATTATGTCATACAATACGTTATCATTTGAAGTACTAGTCTCTCATTTAAATCAATGGTTCAAATACATATCCAACATTAGGATCTAACTTTACCTTTGTAAAATGAGTACCATTCATGATGTTTCTTTGTATATAATTATGTAAAGTCAGTGCCATTGCCAACGACTTTTAGTTGCTTTTTATACGAGTAGACTGTCATTTTTTTTTTAGAATCTTCAACTTTGTTTTTAATATGCTAAGGGCTCGCTTAATTTTTAATCACAATGGATAATGGGCTTGGTTAAACACTTCTTGATAGCCTATAAACCTAAAGTCTCATTGAAACTCCAACGAATGAAATTAAATTTCTTTATATGCCTCGAAATACACGTTGGAGTATGAATATCCAGTATTCGTTAAATGATATTTACCCGCGCAAATATAATGCAAAACTATATAGAATGTACCACGTATATACTAATGCTTTTGACTTGGTACTTTACCCTATGAATCACCTTTACCCTTGGTAACTCTAAATCTGAAGTAAACAATTAAGGTCAAAACGCATTCATTGGTGTCGCCAATTATAAAATGTCAAAAGCATTCTTGGCAACTTGCAATCAATTCTCTTGATCTCGAAGCACCCAATGATTGCTTTCGAGTGTTGAGCTGTTGTTTGTTGCGTGGGTAAAAAATAAAAGGGTCGCAGATATTAATGTGCATAAATCAGGCGTTCATAAAGAGGCAAAGCCAAGAACAATGTGGTGAATTAAAAATTAACCTCATTGCGGAAGAACAGCTAACATGCCAGCTTCTATCTTATCATTCTTGACAACTCCTACATATATATTATATGTATATATAAACCTGTAATGTCTCTCCTATCCCTCCAAAGATTCTAAGTTACTTAAAAGAGTATTGGCCCAAAAAAAATAGACTTTGCCTATGCTTTGTATATGATATTTCCACATCATTTATATGTGAAATATCATTGGATTTTCTCCCCCTTCTTTTAATACAATATCAGTTGTATTGACAGTCTCACACCTCAATAATAGTTGACAATTCTAAATACTTGCTATTTAAAATACACCATATTAAATACTTTATTAGAAACATGTTTTTTTAAATACACTATCAACTATATGACATGAGTACATGACTCAGCTGCAGTATAAAATTAGCAAATTTGGGTTTGCAATTTCTGTGTGATACTTACGTTAGCTCTAGCGACACAATTAATAGACTAATGCATGATTACTTGAAAGTAACTGGTTTAGTCCATTTTTGCAAAAGATTATGTAAGATCTCATAAGTCGTGCATCCATAATTACACTTAGTGTATATATATATATATATATATATATATATGATATTTCCACTCTTTAACTATAATTACGTTTTGGTTACTTTTTTTGTTTCTTCTCTTATATATTAATTATTGAATTTCATTTTAAAGGGGAGGTGACGGGTTCAAATCCCCACCTTCTTAGGGGGATAGGGTGGGGACATGTAAGTTTTAGGAGTGGGTTTTCGACTCCCACGTCCTGCAAGAGGTAGGGCAAACTCTGAAAGTGAGTGTAAAGTAGAAATAGAGTAAGACGATAAAAAAAAAAAAAAAAAAACTAAAGCATAATAACCGATCCTGAAAAGTGGGCAATTTTACTTTTTTCCGACGATAATTTTGACTGATATGACTTCGAGAGCGGAAAATCAGTTGCCGTGTACAACCGAAGCTTAGAATGAAGAAGGAAAAAGAAACTAATGCCAGCATTTTCTTCTTGAAAATTATTGCGCAAGGCAGGTTACTCTTCCTCCTTAATAAGTCCATGTGCTTGAATTTTCTCAGGCATTGCAGGCTGACTAGACGAGGACTTTTTTTTTTTTTTTTTCTCTATTTCTCTTATAAAATTATATTTGAACCTGAGGCAGATAGAAAGCAGCCCCATTCAAAGTCGCATTTAATTAATGCTTCATCGATTATTATTAGGAGGAGAATTCATCACAAACGTGACGAGCAAGTGATGATGTATGGTATCTTAATGTAAGAAAAGTTCATCAATAGAACCCTCGGGACAAATCTCAAATCGAGAAAATTCGATTTCGCTCGCACCCTCAGTCGAAATTCTCATTGATGGTATTCCAGTCTCAAGCAGTCTGAATTCTTTACTTTTTCAGAGGTGCTATGAGCTTCTTATTTCCATAAAAATCTCCAAAAGTGCCACGATTTCAGACCGTTCGAAAAAGCTATTGGATCAAGTCAAAAACCGATCCATCTCACACTAGAATTCATCTGGAAATTTGTGGATAAATCAAGCCCTTTCGCTTGGATCCATAATTAAATTCAGTGTTGACCTCCGGATTGATCATAAGCTATTTTTATAAAAATTAATATCTCTTTGAATATATTAAAAGATAAGAAGAAAAAGGGACATTGAGATGAAACGTTCTTGCATGCGATCGCAAAAGGGCGTCGTCATGAATAGCTGAGAAAAAGCGTGGCCGGCCATTTGCCACCGAAAAATCCCTGAAAAGAGAGGCTGTTCTTTTGAGTGGGGCGCACGAAGGGGCGGTGCTGACCTAATTTTGCCATATAGATTCAGTCAATTTTTTCAATTTATTAATTTTTTTTTTGCCCCATTTTGTTTGGTGATATAAATGATTTCGTTTATTAAAAATTTCAGCAAAAATTTGGGTTTTTCGCCATTTTCTTCACCCTCTTTTGGAAGCCCAATTGCACAAGACAAGTTGATATCGTGAACCCATGATCTGATGAGTTCCTGGGGTTTGTGCCCCTTTTTCTTTTTTATTGGATTTGTAGATATTCGTACATGTAGAAATATAAAATATGGTTTGATGATAAAATTGTCCGAAAAAACACTCTAAAAAAAAAAAAAAAAAATTTAGAAATAACACACTAGAAATGTTCACAGGGTAAATGAAGTGCAGAAATCCGAACACTTCGGGATCATCTAATAAGTGCAATGACTTTGTCTGCACATCGAGCCAAGAAAAAATTCGAATACATTTTAATGGTAATTTTGAGAAAGATCATTGACTTAATGAATTTAAGCAAAAACAAAGTCAGCCCGATTTAGCCAGAGCGTCAATAAGAGGAAAACTTAAAGTTTCAATGCTAAGGAGTCTCGGGTATTATCTTTATTTCCCAGAAAATTATATATTTTTGGCAGCTAAACCCATAAAAACACTATTAATTTTGGGCACATCTCCTTAAATAAAAAACATGAAGATGGATGGATGCTAGGGTTCAGAAAAAAAAAGAAAAGGGAAATCAGACAGTAGAAGAGAAATCTTTATTACAGAAATTAACGAATTTTGTGTTTGGACGTCCCAAGAGAAAAAGAAAATAACGCAAGAAAATGACCGCCGAAAATGTAAAAAGAGGTGTACGCACGATAGAAGAAAATGACCCTCCAGACAAATTAATATCGACGCAACTCCCTCTCTCCGCGTACGGGAAAAGGGGGAGAGAGAGAGGAAGGAAAAAGTGGGGGCAAAAAGACTGCATTGACCCTTCAAAGTCAACGCAATTCTCAATGTATGCAGCCCCAAAATTCAACATCATCCGCGAGAGATTTCCATACAACCTTGTTTCCTCACAACCTTTGCAATCCAAACATTCTCCTGGCCACTCCCCTTGATTTGTCCCCCCCTCTTTTGATGTGTATTTTTGCCCTTCTCTCCTCCAATGTAATGTGAAAGGCACTCTCGCACGATCATGGTGTCCATGTCTTTGCCTAAAAGAGGCAAGCAATGGAGTGCGCACCGAAATGGAGAGCATCATGCTCTTTTGATCGGAAGGGAGAATTCCGTATTTAAGCCTAGATGAATAACCGGAATCTCGAAATTGGATCTACTAGGGATATGGCATAAGGATGAAAGAGTTGTTTGTAGTCAAGTTTTGCTGGCGAATAAGGTTGATATGGTAAATTGGTGAAATTGCACATTTGTTACCTTGTCTGGAGTGGCTTTCCAACTTCTAGCGTGTTGGATTGTATTAGTGGGCTTGTTAATCTCATGACTGTCCTTTTTATTGAGGAAATATGAATCCATCTTACATATAAACATGTTTGGAAGGTGACACTTAGAACTTGTTTGGCGAGATAAATTTAGGAATGGGGATGTAAAGTCATAATTGCATACCCCCAATGTCGAGTTTTAATTGGACACTAATTACCAAGTTGAGCGATGATAGGATGCATAGTAGTTGGGCTTGTATTCTCGAGAAGATAACACTCATCTTTGATGTAGAGTTGGGATTACATATCAAACTTTTATTGTACCCCACTTACCAAGTTGGGTGATGACATGACATATAGCAATTGAGCTTCATACTGTTTGGAAGGTAACACTCTCATCTTATCTAGTAAGATAAATTTACGGACGTGAAAATAGGATCATGATAACGTACCCCTAAATGTCGTGTTTTTATCATATACCACTTACCAAGATGGGCGATGACGTGGCATGTAGCAACTGGGCTCGTATCACTTATAAGGTAACGCTCGCATCTTGTCTAACGAGATAAATTTAGAAATGGAGACGCAAGGTCGAGATCACATATCCAAAAATGTTGCCACTTGCTAAGTTGGGTGGTGACGGGACAACGTAGCGACCATGCTCATATATTTCTCCGCCCCGAGCCGAGGATCCCGATCCGATCGGGCGATCACGGCCGCTCGTGCCGACCGACTCCCGAGGAGAAGTCAGCAAGATCAACGGCGGAGGCTCCTCGGCCAATGGGATCGCGCGGAGGGGGCCAGATCGGTGTGAGCACGCAAACACGGCCGTCTCTCTCCAATAAGTATAAAAGGGAACGAAAAGCCAACCCTCTCCTCTCTCTCTCTCTCTCTCTCTCTCTTCCTCCATTTTTATCACCAGATCCCGCATAAATACCGAGGAAAAAATTCTCTCTCTTTTTTGCTGCTCTCTCCTCCTCCTTCTTCCTCCTCCACCATTTCGAGTCTTTTTTTCTATTTCCTTAAGAAAGGGGGAAAAAAATCGAATTTTTATCGAGAAATTGTGGAAAAGATTTAATTTTTTTATATTTATTTATTATCAAAGTCTATATATACTCCATTCACCGGATGCTGCAATCCTTCTCCCTTTCTCCTCTGCTCTTCCTCCTCCTCCTCTTCTCTCTCTCTCTGTGAGGAAAAAGAAGGAAGAAAGTGGGAGAAAAAAAAAATAAAAGAAAAAAATAATAGGCAGAAAAAAAAGCTTATTGTTTTCCTGGGCACTTGAATATGCATTTGGAATTTATCGGGGAATAAAAACGATTGATTCACGGACACGGGCGGCTGTGGTCGGGAGGGGGCATATGGAGATCATGCCCTCGGGTCCGGTTGTTGTTGTTGTTGTTGGTGGTGGTGTTGTTCCTGTCAGATCTTAGGCGGTGGTCGTCGCGAGATTCGGCGTCTCCCCCGGGGTCTGAGCTCCGATCGGTGCGAATCTGGAGTTGGGTCGTTTCGATTTTCAGGAATTGTGGGTTGGTTCTTGGATCTTGATGGATGTGGGTTCGGTTGTTGTCTGATTAGGTGGGATTGCGTTCTTGGGTCGGCTGGACGAGGATCTTATGTTTCGGTCTTGAATCTGAAGATTGGTTCTTTTGTTTTTTGATATAAATTTTTTTGCGTTTGGCTTGGCATCGAGCTCGCGGTTCGTACTCATCTGTCGACAGAAGGTATTGATATGCGTTCTGGGATTGGTCGTGTGCGTGCATTTTTTATTGTTCCTTTCCCTTTTTTGAGTGGATGGTGTTCGGGCGAATTCGATTCTGGTTCCTGGGTAGCTTTTGTTTGCTCGATTTGGATGGTTCATCGGTTTTCAATTGTGGATTGAAATCGGGTGGATCTTATACAGACCGTGTGGTTTCTAGTGGAAATGGGTTTTTCATTTCGTCTTTAAAGTGCTCGCCTTTTGCTTTCTTGGTGTTCTAAGTGTTTTGGATTGAGTGGCGTGTGTTTTGATTGATGAGATGGCAATTTTTAATTGTAGAGGCAATGCAATCTGATAATGGGAAGCTATTTATCGGTGGAATATCATGGGACACAAATGAGGAGAGACTGAAAGAGTATTTTGGTGCTTATGGAGAGGTGGTGGAGGCAATCATCATGAAGGATCGAACCACAGGGCGTGCCCGTGGTTTCGGTTTCGTTGTTTTTGCGGATCCGGCTGTTGCCGAGAGAGTCATCAAGGATAAGCACAACATTGATGGCCGGATGGTAAGTGAGTGATCTCCGCAAGTCTACTTATTACTGTGGCATTTCTTTCTTGAGGTTTAATTATGATTTGTTATACCTGATGATGTAAATTCTTCAACTTTCTATTGAGATTACAAGTCCAACATTGTGATTGCAGGATTCTGTATTCAACTAAATTTGAAACTCAATGTAATATTTGTCAACACTTCCTTTTTCGTTTTTCCCCTTCTCCTTCTGTATGAGTACATTCTTTGTCCCATATTAATTCAATTGGCGGTTTCTTTTCTAGTACATTACAGTTACATGAGGTGTATTCTTGATCATCAAGTTCTGTATCCTCAGGTCGAGGCTAAGAAAGCTGTACCTAGGGACGACCAGAACATTCTGAGTAGGAACAGCAGCAGTGTTCATAGTTCTCCTGGCCCTGGCCGTACCAAGAAGATTTTTGTAGGAGGTTTAGCATCCACAGTAACTGAGAGTGACTTTAAGAAGTACTTTGAGCAATTTGGTACGGTCACAGATGTCGTCGTAATGTATGATCACAACACCCAGAGGCCCAGAGGCTTTGGGTTTATCACTTATGACACAGAGGAAGCTGTGGACAAGGCGTTGCTCGGTACCTTTCATGAGCTGAATGGCAAAATGGTTGAGGTGAAGAGAGCAGTTCCCAAGGAGCTATCACCAGGTCCAAGTCGTAGCCCACTTGGTGGGTATAACTATGGGATGAGTCGTGTCAATAACTTTCTTAGTGGATACACTCAGGGATATAACCCAAGTGCCGTGGGAGGATATGGACTTAGGATGGATGGTAGGTTTAGTCCGGTTGCAGGAGGTCGAAGTGGATACCCAGCATTTGGCGTGAATTTTGAGACAGGGCTTAACCCAAATTATGGGGGGACTACAAATTTCAGTAACAACATCAGCTATGGCCGGGGACTGAATCCTTATTACATTGGCAATTCCAATAGATTTAACAGTACAGTTGGATATGATGGAGGCAATGGAGGAAGCTCTTCTTTCTTCAGCTCAGTGACTCGGAATCTCTGGGGAAATGGGGGCCTGAATCAGGCCACGAACCCTACAAGCTCTAACACCAATACGGGAGGAAATTTGAGCATTGGAGGAAGCAGCTTTGGCGGTAGTGCCGTTAATTGGGCCTCTTCACCAATTACTGCTCAAGGTGGTGGTGGTGGAAACAGCGCCTCCAATGATAGTGCGAATTTTGGTTATGGAGGTGGTAGCAACAGCTACGCATTGGGCAGTGTGGGGTATGGAAGAAATAACAGATCTGGTGGGCCCCTGACATCATCATATGGTACATCAAATGGTGCCTACGATGGTGCCTTGGCAGACCTCTATGGAAGTACTTCAGTGTATGGTGATACTACTTGGCGCCCGCCAAATCCTGAGAGGGGAGGATCTGGTTCATTTGGTTATGGAATTGGCAATGCTGCTTCAGATGTTTCAGCTAAAAGTTCTCCAGGTTATGTTGGTGATTACAGCGTCAATAAGAGAGTGAACTAGAGGTAATGTCTCACTTTAAGATCTCCATGTAATTTCTTAAATTTGTTTTAGTACCTCTTAACGATTTCTCAATAAAGACTTCTTTTTTGGGAAAGGAACTTTTATTTTTCCTTTTCATATGTTGAGGGAAGGACAATTCTTTTATCCTGTTGTATTTGTTTGATCATTCTGCTAGGACCCATTTTGGCTTAGTCAGTTGTTTTGGTTCTAATGTCTGCAAAACTTGAACAATATTGCTTTGAGACAAATGGTCTACACTGTTAAAAGAAGTACTCATTATCCATTAATTTCGTCTCCCCTATCTCTATTACAGCCTATCACAAATGCAACCAGTTCTTCCCTTCTTTTGAATCGCTAGCTATCATTCTTCTGCTGTGACTAAGCTTGTTCCTGAAGGAGATGATTCTTTGTCCTCAAATTAAGAAGAAAAATATATTAACTGTTACCTGAGATTCTAATCTGTTGGGAATCAGGATCTTTTCTTAGCATGATCATGAATGATGAAATCCCAGGGATTGATGTGTCCCACTGATACCACCGATCCATTGTCCTAGAAAATTAGTTTACTTAATTAGGTATTACTTTGTTTACTTGCGGGTGCTTGGTATGTGGAAGTTTTACATATGGGCTAAGTACCCTATTATGTCATCGCTGAAGATCCTTTGGACCATCCAATTTGACAGTGTTGGCTGTTAAGTTCTGGTGTTGCTACACTATGATGGCATGATTTATCCTTGGCATCTGGTGATATGCTGATTGCACTGTTTACTCCTTCATTATGTAATGTCTGCATGTGATTCTGTTGTTGGGTGGATAAGTAAGTGCATGAGAAGCTTAATTTTCCCCTGGTGAAGCTTTTCCTACAGCGTATGTGCTGAGAATTTTCTCTGAGGCTTTATCTCCTACTACGGTTGAGTATCGTGAATTTGTGCTGGGCCAGATAGTTGTGTTAAGAAGCTTAATTTGAGCTTTTAGGTAGCAGCTGTATGTGCAGGAGAACTTTCATGAACTTCTGTAATGAATGAAGTTGCACATGTATTCAGAACTGAAAATTGCAAATTGAACCCTTATTTTGTGGTTGTCTTAAAATTCCACTGCAAGAATTTTCAGGGATAATCAGGTTTAATGTAAAATGTGTCTGTCTACTCTTTTGGTGCAATCAGTACCAGCTGTGCTGTGATTCCTGGGTTAACACTTACAAATTCTTCTGACCCTTGATTCTCGATTGGGATGTCAAAACGTTTAAGCTTGTCTCGAGTACTATTTGCCCTTTGCATGTACTTAATATGACCCAAAAGTGGAACTAAGATCCCTCCCTCAAGTGGAACTGAGGTCATGAAACTGTCAAAACTTTCATGAATGAAATGGTCAATATTTTATTTTTTATTTTTTATTTTTCTACTCATGTTTTGAGATAGTACCTTGGAAAATTTTACATAATTTGCAACAAGATTTATCTAATCAATTGATTCAGCTCGGTTTTAAAAGTCTGTGAGTGAGAATGTATTTGCATCTGGATGCAAGGAACACATCTAGATTTACCAAGTACTAGTTTCTGGTTGATTAGTGGATAATACGAAACACCAAGAACTTTTTCATGTCTTGATTGCTTAATATACTAGTGCAGGTTAATCTTTTCCCCCATTGTAGCAGAGCACAGAATGAAAATGTCAACTTGTGAAATCATTAACTTTGTGCTCTTTTTGGCTTAACTTTAACTTTTTTTTGAAATTGTGTTTAAAATGCTAGTTTCTAGTCCATAGTGACATTCAAGTTTTCATGCTAGGAAGCATGTGTCATAGTGCTACTTAATTGTCACCCTCATATTGACAGCTTCTGGCACTTCTGCTGTTGTGCCTCCCTCCCTCCTTCCTTCTCTCTCTCTCTCTCTCTCTCTCTCTCTCTCTCTCTCTCTCTCAGAGGTGGCAACTGCTAATGTATTAGAAATGTTATTTGAAGTGCTTTTATGTTCCAAGTGTCTGTTGCATTGACTTTGTCTGCTCTGCAATCCATGTGTAGTATGCTCATTTCTTTGTTTCCTACTTGGAAGAAGGGAATACGCCATAAGAGCACCCCGTTTAATGAAAGTTGATGGACACCCCATGCTTTCTAAAATGTGCTTTGCACTCCCGTTAAATGTGGAGGATCGGTTCCTTTTTCAAGGGAAATACCCCTTGTGTGTTGGACTGCAGCAGCAAAACCCCCTCCTAATTTCATTAGAGTAGAGAGAGTTCGTGAAATTATCTTTATAATATTACATTCAATTAGGCTCTGGGTTTGTTTAATTCAATCTGGGATTGATTCCGTTATGGCCACACAGGAGAAAATTCTTTCATTTTTCTTTTACTGAAACTGACAATATAGTTAAGGTTCTGTATGCTCATTCAATTATATCTTGATATCCATCTAGTATGATGTATAGAATATATGACAAGGGTGGAGAGTTGGAGGATGTTGATTGATAGGTCATGTCTTAGACGCCCAAATTGTATGTCCAAATGCTTATTTCTACACCAACTAATACTCCATGTTTGTTTATGTTTGTGTAGGGGAAAAGGATAATCTATGGTCTTTCCAAACCATCGTGAGAGTGTTTAATGTACATATGTAATAATAAATTGTAATGTCCCAAAGTCACTTCCGAATTTGCTTTGATCAATTTAGAGGAAGAGAGGTGCATTTTCTTAATGAAGGAAAATGGAGCCAGGATTGGTGATATTAGATTTTGACGTGTTGATGTTAGGGAGGAGATGGTTGTAACATTATACAGGCAATGAGGGCATTGAATACTTGTTGCATCTGAAGTTGAATTGCTTTTATAGTGTGCAGTTGTGGTTGATGGACTTTGTTGTGCTTAAGCATTTATCTATCGGGATAAATCAGTAATTAATGTTGACCATATCATATTAATAATTTATAACCATTTCATGGTCCAAGTTAAAAGTTTGAATCACCTTTTTCACACGAGACATCTTAGCTAGTACTTATTGGTTTTTTCCTGATGGTTGTGTGTAACATCTATGCATATGTGTTTCACAAATGCTTCTGTAGTGGTGTCAATTTCCTGTGAATGAGGTTGATGTCCTTCTGCCCTTGTCTACAGGTTGAAGTTCAGGCAACCTCATATATATAGAAAGTTTATTTCTTGTTGGAAAGTGAAAATCTTTCGAATCACCATTTCATGTTAGAAGTTGCTTTTATTTACAACAGTAATTTTTCGTTACACATAGATCCATCTTTTCTTTCTTCAGTCCAAGTATTTAATAATTGTGTATACAAAATATTTGGCATTTTAATCTAACAAGGTTGCCTTTTCTTTTTCATCAGGCATTGCTTCCTAGGGATATCGTCTCCATACATTCAGAATTTGATAGGTGAAGAAGAGTTTGGGGAAGCTGGTGAACTATGATTTGGGATATCTCTCTAAAACTTTGGTCAAAGAAATTGGTTGTTTAGAGCTAACGGGAGTGTCTTTTGGAAAATTAAACTTACAGATAGAAGTTACACAAGGATTTTGTGTTGAGGCTTGAGTTTTTTGAGGTACAACTTTAGGTTGTTTTCTGCTACTTGAGTGATGTAAAATTAGATTTCGGATATAGTCGGAAAATGTATCATGCATCTTTGGTGAGGTGACGATACATAGAAGCATAGACTGATAAAAATTTTCCCCTAGATTTTTATTTGCTCAATTGTCTGGCAAGGCCGTGAGTTCTTGTCCAGGTTCCTTTCTTTCTGCAGATTGTAACTGGAATTCTTGATTTACTAGTGTGAAAACGTTAAGGGATACCCATGTAGGGTTCCGGGAATAAGCTACTACATAATTCGATTCTTTCTTCCGTGGATACAATTAATGAGACACATTTCAGCTTTATTTGATTGCAAAGTCTAAGTTTGTGCCCTCAAGTAGTCATTTATACACTCCATATTCGCTTGGTTACAACTCTATTTCATCTTGTGGTATGAAGTATTTTCTCAACATAATGCTTATGTGGTTAGCTTGTGGTGATCCAGGATTTCGTGCAGATGAGTTTCTTGTTCTTTTTTTATTTTCAAGTTCATGGGAAAAGTTGTTTTAATCCTTGTGAACTTAACTTTTGCTTTCGTACACATTTCATTCTGTTGACCAGTTTCTGTTGCTGTGATTATTGTGATTGTCATCTAATCTAGTTTCCTCACTGGGTTAGCCAGATCTCTAGGATAAGCATCAGTCGCTGATGTGTTTGTATACATGAGATGTCAACCTTGATTTCTTTTTCATGTGGGGATTTTCCAGCACAGTGCTCTCTCACTGGTAATCATGTGTTTGATGGCCTAACATAGAAGAAAGTGTATGGAACAGAGCAGATTTGTAAGTCGTGATGGATCTCTCAGGTCCCATTGGCTCAGTAGTATTTCCTTCTTAGGGACAATGAGATGATGATGATGGCGACTGAATCTTCTCCTGGTCCAACAGATCATACACTAGCTATGCTTAGGTCCCAATAAGAAGTTTTCTTTACGAAAGACATCTCTCCCTCTCTCTAGCGGTCACCCTTTATTGCACCATCTCTTTGATATTCATCTAATGATGAAGATGACCTAAAGAGAGACCGCCTTGTCTTCGCCGTAATTGATGGCGATTTCCATGCCGAAAGAAGCATCATGATTTTACCAAAAAGAAAGCACTTCTGAAGGTGGAATGTCCTTTGTGCTCTTTTCAGTCTGAAAGCTAAATTTGTGGCCAAAATTCTTGCTCACAACAGCGGATACCATTTTATGTACTTTTTATTAACAAAAACTGGGTGATACAAACCACCGCCTTGGTGGACGAGATGGTTTGGGCTCTTTCTTTCTAACGCAAGGGGAGGACTTCAAATCCCTCACGGTCGCTTGGGGACTTAAGTGTGATGCCGGGGTGGTGGATCCTCCTGTTTACGTGTCACCCCAGGGTTTACTCTCCGGTTGCCCATACCGGTTCCTTAAGTTACCAAAAAAAAAAAAAAAAAAAGCCGGGTGATACAAAATTTGAGCTAGTATTTATCCACTAACTAGTTGGGAATGTCGTCTTCCTTCTGCAATCTCAAATCCTTGTTACATAAATACCGGTCACCTCTCATTGGAGGTTTCGATTCTCTTGAGCAATGTCATCATGGCATAAAAGAGAAGGCTAGATCCATAACGGCGCGCAGCGGAGCATGAGGAACCATATTGCTGATCTCTTGCGATAGGACTTTTTTGGCTGCTGCTGTCGTCGAGTTGCTCTAGAACCTCGTTGAAGTGCTTTGAATGTGCAATTCACTTCTCATCAGTGAGAATCCATTAGCTAAAAAATTGTGTTTTGAACTAAAGTACAGAATCCTCCCATTCAGCTGTCATGTTAAGTGTACTCTAATGCGAGTCGATGAGTGTGGTTCTGAAACCAACTGCGCAAGAGCAAATGCACCAGATCGAAAAGATGGATAGAATCAGTTGCAAAATCACGTACGACATCATCAGCTCTCGCATAATTAGGAATGAGGGTAACAGAGGAAACAGATTTCTTGACATGAAAGCTTGCATCTGATGAGATTCTTTAATCAGACAATACTTATATTTCTCCCAATGCGATCGAATGATTTAGGAAAAATGAAAGAAAAAAAGTTTCACATTACACTCAAGAGTTGCTATCGAACTTTTCTGTGAGTTAATTCAATCTGTAGGTTCCACTCTCTTTCTCAGAACCACCAATCAGTCCCTCTCTCCTCATCTTCTCTTCCTTGGACTTCCTACAGAAAATCACCCAGCTGTTGACCTCTAAAGCTATGCAGGCACCAATCAAAGTGGACAGGCACAGACAATAGCTCAGCTTCTCATAGGACCTGCCCAAGCCCATTGCTTCAAATCCTTGGAAGACATTCACGACTCCTATTACCACACAAGCATACCCAACAAAGTGGTGGTACGATTTCCAGTACTTCCTGAACTTGTTCGTGGTCCGGGGCCTGAAAAGAAGCGCCAGCGTCTGGAGCGCGCCGAGGCAGAATGCCGTGAACCCGAGCTTCCGGTGGAGCCCGTAAACCACTCCCGGAGACAATTCCCCGAGCCTAATCCCGATGCCAAACCCGACGGCTCCTAGGAAGAAAGCAGACAGTTGTATCCCGGCATGAGCATAGAACCACGAGGGTCCTAGCGCCTGCACGTGCCTCAGGTACCGGGCGATCACCGCTCCGGTAGGGAGAAGGATTCCCCAGGCGATGGCGTTTATGATCCCGTGAACCGTCTTTAGAGTTCCAATGTTGCCGTGCTGAGAAGCGGCGGATCCCGACAGGACATCGATCGTGGCGATGGACGAGAGATCGTTCTCGGTGGTTGGGTGAATGGTCGGGGAGTAGCCTTGAACATATAGTCCCCGGTTCCAAACAAAATGGATCCTGGTCTTGTTCGGAGTCAGCTTTAGTGTGACATAAATTTGTATTTGAGCTCCATTGTGGACCGTGGCCAGTTTCCCGCCGTAGAGCGTGGCGGAAGACGACAAGAGGTGGATGTCGTCGATCGGCTGAGAGAGAAGCGGCGCCTTCTGGAGCTTAACCGTTGGGTCCAGGACGAATGGGAGGAGCACGATCTGGCCCGAGTTCGGGTCCGGGAAGGCGATGAGCGCGCGAGTCCCTGTCATCTCGGCGGAGGTGGGGTTGATCCCCCACCCGACCCAACCGGATGGAGAGATGAAGGAGCCGAAGAAGGCGAGGTCGAGGGTCGCGTTGCGGGGGTGGAAGGTCCAGGCCAGGGAAGCCTGCTGGGTGGGGAGGGAGGTGCATTTGTGGAATGACTTGGTGGATGTTGTGGTGGTGCAGTGGGCAGAGAAGGCAGGCTCAGGGCAGGAGGACAGGAGGAGGAGGAGGGAGAGGAGGATCAGATGATGAGGGATTGGCATGGTGAGTTGTGAATTGTGGAAGAGAAGATTTGGGGGTGGGATGATGAAGTTGGAAGATGAGCTGAGTGCTCTCTGAGTGACAAGCTATTGGTGGGCATTTTTATGTGGTGGGTTGGTTGATCCAGGAATTTTTGGGAAGTGAAAGTGACTGCTCATGATGGCAACCCAGTTAAGCTCATTAGAGAAAAGCCTTTCTCAGTGCTTGGCTTTGAAGGTAAGATAGTCCTTAAAAGATGACAATTCTTACCTCTTTTCTACTTCTACAAATGTTCTTTTCATTTGACATGAGTTTCATCATGTTTTGCTTCACTTTGAAGCTAAGCTAAATTATTACATGTCTAAAAAACTCTTTGACCCTTAGGCATGGGAATAAGAGATTTAGCTTTTTTTTAGTAGGCACCGCACCCTAATAGAATATTGTAATTAAGGTGGCGATGACAAGGGTTGATCGTCAAAAACCTTCCTACGGAATCTTGAGTAGGCATTATAGAATTCACCATAAATAATCAATAATGATTACTTAGGATAATTGTGAGATAAATTCAAATGATTCTTCCAATTATGACGTTTTGCAATATGATGATACTACTTTCATTATATTCATTCGGTCATTTATAATTATGCAATATCGAATGTAAAATGCAACTTAATAGACATTACATCGATCGATCTAAATCTTGATAAATCTATATATATCAATGTATTTTCACTATCGATACCATTGACTAACATCTTACGTAATTTCTGCCAAAGATTGGGGAGATGGTGGTAAATTATGTCAGTTTGTCCCAAAAAATAATTAAATCACGTTGATCTTAGTTGCTATTCGATCGGGCTTTCTGCGAGCGACGACGGGTCAAAAAGGCCCGACCCGTCTCGTTCGAAGGCATCATCCGCGGCGGCCGTCGAAGTTCGCACCCCGGTAAACCGAAACGAAGAAGACGAAGAAGAAGGAGAGGGAGAAGAAGATGGGGAAGGAAGCGAGCTTGGAGGGGGAGAGGGTGGTGCTGGTGCCGTACACGGCGGCGCACGTGCCCAAGTACCACGAGTGGATGCAGGACCCGGCCCTCCTCGCCGCCACCGGCTCCGAGCCCCTCTCCCTCGATCAGGAGTTCCAGATGCAGCGTTCTTGGACCCTCGACCCCCTCAGTCGGTCCTCTAATCTCTCTCCGTGCGTCGTGCGTGCTGGGTGTGCGTGTTTTGATCTGGGTTTCTGCATGTATGTGTGTACGTTCGAATCGATTCGTCCTGAATGCTAGTTGAGGCCGGAGGATCTGCATGGGGCGGTTCTTGCGGCTCGAATTGTTGATTAGGGCTTTCAAATTTCGTTTTTTTTTCTTTTAACCCTTGTTTCTGAGCAGTGAGCTGACTGTCGGGGTTTAGGGTTCTTTCTCGGCTGAGTAGGTGGGGTTGTTTCGGGATTGTGTCGTTGCTTCTGCATAATTGACATTGCAAGCATGGTTCTTGCAGAGCAGACGTTTATCATATTGGACAAGGAAATGGTGGACGGGAAATATGTGCAAGGAGATCCCCATGTCGAAGGTGAGCGTTGCAGCTATCCATTTCTTTCAAGTATATTTTCTCGTTAGTTAGACAAGGAAACCCCGAGAAGGGCCGGAAAAATTGGAGCTTTGCGATGCTGTTCTCCAGGGTAAGAAAAAGGAAGGTTCGCCTTACCCATTATTGATCAAATGAAGGGTCTGATAGTCTGCAGTAAAGTGGTGCTTGTGTGGACCTTGTGTATTTAGTTGGGGATGCTTATTTTTCGCGCCGAAAATATCAACTTTGATGTGATTTCTTGTTCAGTCATGAAGGATTTGGGCCTTCCGGTTGAACTAGGATAATACTCTGTTGAATGTAATCAAGCGATGCTGCAGTTTTATAGTTAAAAGAGTTCTAATCTTATGCTTAATCCAGCCATGGTTGGTGATGTGAACATATACATGAATGATTTGGATGATCCCCAGATGGCAGAGATTGAGATAATGATTGCAGAACCCAAGAGGTACTTGATTTTCTTTCCGAGCATTCCTGATAGGATGAGATTGCTAATTGGTAGCTTAACTTGCCTTCTTAGGTGAGGCAACTTGTTGATCTCAATGAGTATCCTGAGCAATCAAATTTATTGGCTTAAATATTGTTCTAGATGTAACAGTCCTCTCAAAGATTTTCTGAAGCTTTTTTTTAACAGTCAGTTACCTAATTGGTCGAATCCTATTTCTAAAATATCAAAGAAACAAGTGCAAGTTTAAAACATGACAAGAATTTCTTTGAAACATATAAGAAAAACTGATGAGTGATGAAACCAAGTGTTGAGCAAATGGCTGGAACTAATTTTAAATGAAATTTTTTTTGTGCCCTTTTTGCAGGGCATTGTGATGAATCATAAACTGCATTGATCACTACTCTTAGCAGTTGCAAACTTTCTTTTGTCTCTTCCATAATATGAATCTACAGAAAGATCATATTTACTACCTTAATTATTTTGAGATCTCTTTGGTTATCTGTTCCTGTTGGTCCTAGGAGTGCATAACTTACTATAAGTGACGTGAGTTTGTCTATTCAGAACATTAGGGAAATCATCCATACTCAATTAGTTTGATATAATTAAATTCTTTGTTGACTTTATATGTTTGAATTGGTATTAGCTGCATTTACTATTGTCTCATATCTTCTAGCTTAGCCGTGGCAAGGGACTTGGAAAGGAATCTGTTCTGATGATGATGGCTTTTGCAATGAAAAACTTTGGGATCCACACTTTTCGTGCAAAAATTGGAGAATCGAACAGAGCATCTCTTCATATGTTCCAGAAATTGGTCTCTCTCTCTTTCTCACTCTCTCCCCTCTCTCTCTCTTGGTGCATGTGCATGCTTGTGGGAGTGTGCGACTTTGGCCCACATCATGGTGATAACACCTTGAGATTGTTGTTGCAGGGCTTTGTGGAGTCGTCTTACAGCGAAATCTTCAAGGAGGTTAGAATCTTTCCCCTGCAGTTGGCACAAATCCTGCTGTATAGTTTTCATTTATTCTGTATGTACTGGTATATGAAAAGTGAGAGTGTTAGTCATCTGTTTGTTGTGCATACATTTTTCGGATTTGTACTTTTATGTTTGAGTGCTGGCACGTGGATGGTCAGTTGGCCGCTGGAAATTTTCTCGAAACAACAGAACTGTTGTCCCAGTTCTATGCTTTTAACTCAATGGCACTCATCGGAATGTTGCTCCATGAAATGTTCATTTCTTTATTTTTGCTTATGAATGAAATGGAATTCTCATATTCTGAGCTGTTTTACAGGTGACCTTGGAATTAGATGTTACAAAGGCGAAGCAGGAGGAGCTACAATGTCTACTTGGTGATGTTAACCACGAATAAGAGCGAACGAATGTGGTCGCCCCTCTTATTTAGCTATGAGCAGTTATCTTCATTTGGGGGAGTGTTGCTGATGTGCGCAATGATTGGCAGTGTAAAGAGTTGAACAGACAAAGTAACAGTTTGTACTACATCGTATTTTTTCTCCCCCATTATGTACATAGCAATTCGCATGCCCCCACAGATTGCTGTTCATCCCTTCATTGACAAGTTTAGAGGCAAAGTAGGCAAGTTATGGCGATATCTTTTCGGCTACATTGAGGGCCACTAGGGCATTTTTAGCAGCAAGCAAGATGAGAGTAAAGTCAGAAACGCCCTCATGAAGATGGCCGGATGGTTCACTGCTAACCAGATTCCACTTGGTAGTTGAGTTCGGTATTGAGTATAGGTTCTTACATTGCCTTCAAGTATAAGAAATCTCAACGTAAACACTAGATGTAGATTGAAAATTAGGGAAGTTCACGCGCAATGAGTTTGGAATGCTGCGGACTTTCTAGGATAGTGTTAGCATCAAGTAAGTGCAAGCAATACGGAGAAAGGTGGCATGGTGTAGCCCTGTCTAGTTTGCTCCGTTCTTGAGTAGCTTTTCTCGTGATTATTCCCATTGGAGATTGGAGATTTACAAATGGTATTTCACGTGGTTGAAAGTCATTTGGGTGCTTTTGGATCATCAAGATCGCTTGTACAGTTAGTCACCCATTTCTCGTGCACTTTCCATCTAGATCAATAAAAGAAGTGCCTTCAAGGATTGTGCCTGAGAGAGGATGAGTCTTTAAGGTGTATCAGCAATCTGAGAAAAACAGGGGGCAGCTGCAGCTTAGGAGCATCGTGCCGTGAGTAGGATTTGGTTGTGTTTCATCGAGAGCTAGTCCTGCATTTGCGGCGACCACCCCATGAGGCATGTGAACGAGTTCTTGATCGATGCTTCGGAAGCAAGGAAGCAAGCTGCATCAAGTTTCATCCGTGCAGAGGGGGGAAAGAACATGCATCCGAAGCATGTCTTGATTCATTGTTCTTGCTCAACTTGTAAACAAAGTTGGCTTCTCAATATGATAATCGACTGCAAAAGCTCCATGTTGGTTCAGCTGAAAGCCAATAAAGCAGCGGGGAAGGGACGTCGTGCTTGTCACTAGCTGCTTTATTGTATTCGTTTTCTAACATCTTGAATTGGGACCTATTTGATTACTCGGGCGATGATGCCATCTCGGCGTAATACAGAATAAAACTGTGGGCGAAAGTTTTAATACAGAATAAACTGCGGGCGAAAGTTTTACTTTTACGCCTGGTTGGAAGCGAGGAAATTGCTTCTTTAATAGTATCACATACTCGAAACGCCTCTTTTTGATGCCATCACTTGGAGATAAGGCGTAGTCAAACTCGCCTTCCTTAAATTCCTCCTCTTGTCGATAAAGCTGATTGGTCATCCCCAAAAAAAAGAAATAAAAATAAAAAACACAGACAGACCAATAAAAAAAAGATAATTTTTAAATATATTTTAAGGTTAATATAATGAAAAGCCTATAACCGATATATCTATGATATATTTATCAAAAACTAATTTTTTATGACAAAGAACTCTAAATTAATACTCTCATGACTAATTTATCTTTCATTAATTTTTCGTTAAATTTTATTATCAAATTGTTGAGTTGCATGATACATGATAGTTTGGGATTAATTTAATTTAATAAAAACTAACATAATGTAAATTTGTCAAAAAATTAATTTAAGCTAAATTTGTTACATCTATATTGATTTGAGATTTTTAGTGGTTTAAAAATTAATAAATTTGTCACAATTATATTGATTTGAGGTTTTTTGTGATTTCAATCTAATATTCTAATGGGTAAAAGTGAACTGATATAGATAAAAACAAGTAAAATTCCACGTGGTCAAGAATGTGGTAACAAAACGACAAGGTAAGACAGAGCACGTGACGTGGCTGTTGCCTCACGTTCTTGGCCAGGCTGTCGATCTAGCTGTCTATTGCTTATTTTTTACTGCAAATATTTGGAATAACATCAAACCTTATAGTTACACCCTATGTAGCACGGACACTCTCCGAAAGTTTTCGTGTCGTGTCCGACACTCCGACACGTGTCCGACACGCTCCGACACGTCCCGACACGCTCTGACACTCGGTCAACGAGTGTCGAAAAATCCGACACGTGGTCAACACACGCTCCGACACGAGAGTCCAAAATTTCGACACGCGATTCCGACACGCACGGGGTCAATTTTAAAAATTTCTAATACTTGAGGGGTCAAAATATAAATATACACAAAAGAAGTAATAAAAGAAGTAATAAAATTGCTATAAATATACACACGGGTCAAATTTCTTTTTCAGTTTTTTTTAGTATTTTTTAGTATTTTTTAAAAGTCTTTTACTATGAAAGAAGTAATAAAAAATGCTATATATGATAAATAAATAAACTTAAAAATATCATTTCAACATTTTCTTTAAACAATATTTTTTTCCTCTAAATTTTGTGTATTATTGTAACAAATTAAAATAATCAATGATGTTATTTAATATTTTTCGTGCAAATTAATTCTAGGTTATTTTTATTATTATTTATTTATATATTTATATAAAAAATATATTTAATATATAACGTGTCGGAACGTGTCGAAATTCTCTATTTTTAAGAAATGACGTGTCGACGTATCGTGTCGTGTCGTGTCACGCGTGTCGCGTGTCCGGTGTCGGTCTTCATACTTACACCTACGTTTTTTTTTTTTAATTGGGGGCGCATGGGAGCCACACGCCATTCTATTAATTTTCCTTTTATTTTGGTGGGACCCATTCAGTTCTAGGTTGTATCTTGAATAATTTACCATCTTGTGTATTTTTGTAATTTCTTATTTAGACCCCACCTCGGATAAAAAGAAAGTTAAAAAGTGAAATGGACCCCACACCCACATGCCCGACACACGCCACTGAATTTTTTTAATATTTTCGGACGCGGAATCAACCTGACTCCGCACATAGAAAAGAGAACCCGAGGAATTCTTACTAATTACTAAACTAAATTATCACATATTATTATTAATTTTTGTTTTTTTGTCGATTCTACCCTACCCTTTTCTTATTTTAACTTTCACTCTTAATCTTTTGTCATGCCTTTTAGCAGGAGTCAAAATCTACACTTGAAACTAAAAATTATTTCTACCATAACTTTCCGTAAAAAGTGGAGATTTGAACATTTTACCTCCCTCTTTCATGTTGGAAGGACAGTTATTGGGTAAACCCATTTAATAATTTATGTCCCTTTGACCAACTAAAAGTAATTTTCTATTATTTTTTACCTGTTTAATAATTTATTTCTCGTCCACTTTTAAATTTTATCTTGATATATAACTACACACACAATAGGCTAATAATCAAATGATGTAATTTTTCTTAGCTAATTTTCCCTACCAATCTTTACCAAAATCCTTGATTTTTCTTACGCATATCTATAGTAAGAATATCCATTTACGAAAAGATAATTGTAAAAACCAAAATAAGTAATGACAATAAGGGGGTGTTTGGCAAATTTTTGTTTCTGTTCTTCGGAATACAAATTTTGTTCTTTTGTTCCAGGGAATAAAAAAAGAATAGAAACGTGTTTGTTTACACTTTTGTTCCCGGGAACACTTCCGAAAAGCACTTCTTCTTCTTCTTCACCAGCCTTAGCCATGGCCGGCGTTGGCAACTAGCCCTCATTGGAGCGTTGGAGAGGCCGAACCACGGCGATCAACCTAAGCCTCGCCTTAGCCATGGCCGGTGATGGCCGACGTTGGCGACTGGCTAGCGACCTCACCGGAGCGTTGGAGAGGCTAAACCACGGCGAGGCTCATCAGCCTAAGCCTCGCCGTGGCCGCGTGAGGCTCGACCTCGCTGGTGGCTGGGCGAGCTCGGCCTTGCCAAATCTGGGCGAGGTTGGCCTCGCCTAGCCTAGGCGAGGCCGAGCCTCGCGCGGCCACGGAGGCTCGGCCTCCCTAGTCGGTGTGAGGCTCGGCCTCGCTTGCCCGGTGAGGCCGAGCCTCGCCGGTGGCTCGCTAGACATTGCCGAGCCGGGCCGCCGGCCACCGACCAAAGAGAAAAGGAAAAGGAAAAAGAAAAAAAGAAAAAAAGAAAAAGGAAAAATATTAAAAATTAAAAGAAATAAAAAATTATATAAGTTTACCAAACGTGTTTCTGTTCTTTTCTATTTCAGGAACAAAAATTTTGTGCAGTTACCAAACGCATTCTTCTATTTAAAAATTATTCTCTGAAAGGGAATACTTTTTGAACAGAAACGTTACTAAACGCGCTCTAAAGTACTGCAATGAAACATTCGCTCGTCTTTCCTCTGATTCTTCTCGATGGAGTCAAAACAAACGACGCTTTGGCAGCGGCTGGAAGTTTGATTTCCAAAACAAGTTGACATACAAAACCCTAAAGAAATTCAGGAAATTTCAAGAACAAGGAAGGAAGACTTTCTAGGCAAATTCCCACTTCCCGCAACACACCTTACCCAGTACTCACCTTTACTATATATATATATATATATATATATATATATATATATATATATATATATATATATATATATATATATAGGTGGTGGGAAAGAAGAAAGAAAAAGAAGAAGAAAAGAATGATCTTGGCCACTCATCACGTAAGCGACACCACTATATATAAGGGACCACTATATAGTCTTAGCAGGATCAGTCATTAATATCAAACACTAACTCGATCACTTCTCCTCCCTCCTTTTTTGGATCATCTCATCTTGCATTTTTCATCCACCAAACTTAAGAAATTCTCCTTAGAAAAGATACTGTGCAGAGTGCTTCGATGAGGTCCGTGTTTTTTCTACGGGCCCTCCTGGTGTTTTCTCTCTGCGTTTCGTGCTCTCGTGCGCAGACCTGCCGGAAATACACGTTCTCCAACAAGCACACCTACGCCTCGTGCGTCGACCTCCCCGTCCTGAGCTCCTATCTCCACTGGAACTACACGCAGTCGACCCGCACGGCCGACATCGCGTTCCGGCACACGGGCGCCTCGACCTCAAGGTGGATCTCGTGGGCGATAAACCCCAAGGGGCAGAGCATGGTGGGGTGCCAGGCGCTTGTGGCCTACATGAACACGAGTGGGTCGATGTACGCCTACACGTCGAACGTCAACAGCTACAGCACGTACTTGAAGGAGGGGGCCCTGAGCTTCGGGGTGCCAAGCATATCGGCGAAGTATGAGAACGGCGAGATGACGATATTCGCGAGGTTGAAACTCGGGACGAGCATGACGAGCGTGAACCAGGTGTGGCTAGAGGGTCCGATGAATGGGCCCGGAACCCCCGGCATGCATTCCACAAGAGGAGCCAATGTGAAATCGACGGGGACGCTCAACTTCTTGTCTAACTCTAGCACGTCGGGCGGCGGATCGCGGTCGGGATCGTCGGGAATCAGCTCGACGGAGCGGAAAAAGAATGTAAGGTTTCGTTGCGTGAATTAGCTTTGAATCTACCTCTTTGGCAAGGTTGACCTTTCGTTTTACCCTCTTTACGTCTAAGATGACTTCATATCTTGTTATGCATGCATGTGCAACCATATAATCTATTGAATAAACTAGTCCATCTATACTTAGGTCGTGCAGGCCATTTACAGCAATTATAGACGGAAAATAATAAAAATATACATAATATATATAATTAGCTATACATGCACATGTACTCGGGGTGTGTATGGTCCGGGGGGCGGTTCCCGACCTAGAAGCGGAACCGCCCGCTAAGGACCGGTTCTGAAAAATTGGAACCGGGATCCACCCGTTCGTTGCATGGATCCACCCGAGAACCAGACCGCCGGTCCGGTCCGGTTCCCGGTGGATCCCGGTTCCTTGCAATCTTTAAGCTGGGTTTTCATGTTCTCTACCAGTGACAGAGTGTCGGCCAGATTCCCCTTCAAGCTTTGGAGCTCCATATTTGCCGATTCTGCATTCTTTGTTTGTGCAGCCTCGGATTGTGCAACCATTTCCAGCTCGCCTTTAAGCCTCGAATCTCATCCAAAGCTGATGCTAGTGCAGCCGAGTCAACCGATCGCTGCTTCGGATAACCTCAAGCTCGACTGCAATGCTTGTTCCCGTTCTTCTGACACTATTTGAAATTCGGTTACATGAGATTCCTCAGACGCAAAGAGCTCCAGAATTCGCTCCTGTGAGTCATCAAGCTTTGAAGATCTGTTTTCTGTTGCTCTCAGCTTCAGTGAACTCCATCTCGTCCATGCCTTCACCAGGGTACCAATGCAAGAAAGCCTTCCTCCTGAACATAGCCGTGAATTGCTCGCTAACCCTCTTGAACATCTCTTGAATTGAGGTCAAGTTACCAATGAAAGTTACCAATACAAACCGAATGGATCGACAGCCAACAAACAAAGTACATGAAAATCTATCTCCATTTAATGCTTCAGCTTTTATCTATAAACAGAGCCTATACCATCTATGAGGCCTCATTCATTTACAGAGAAGTCCTGCAAGCGGGAGCGTTACGTTCGGACAAGCAACAATTAACACGCATGCAAGAAGTGAAATGGATGAAAGTGGAGACTCTGGGCGTGAGTTTGATGTTGATGGAGACGGTGGTTCAAGAGAGAGTGAGACGGTGTGGCTTTAAAGGGAACGAGTAGGGAACCAAGATGGATGAAATGCGGCCCATGTAAATTATGTCCATTGTAAACATGAAATTAAACATGAACACATGATCGAGAGAGAACTTACGATATGCAATTTCATGAATATCAACAGCAAAAATATTTAACAAATCGCCATGAATTTTGCAATCAAGCCACAACTTTAGTCGGGACAGCAAGTATTTAGAATCAACTTCCCCCAAAATTTCGTGATTAAACTTGCATTATGTCAGTTGATAAAGCTAGATTTAGGGCTTGGGAAATAAAATCGAACATGTCTTGCGGTCGCAAATTTAGGGCTTCTCAAGAGACCACTTCGAGCAGAGCGAAAATCGTCGACAGAAGATTAGATGAGAGGGGAGGGCGGAGCGATTGCTTCTCGGTCACGACAGCCGTTGAAGGAACCTACACACATAAACCACACTCGGGTTCAAATCCCACACTAGAGTACAACTATCGAAAGATCAAGCATCGAGGAGTTAAAAAGAAGAACGTATGGCACCTACACCTCACCTTTGCTTCACTCGAGGACTCTCGAGGCGATCAAGATCCGTTTTGGGTTGCGCTGAAACGCCTCGACCGGCGATGTGCTCAGAGCACGGAAGTTGAAGTTCAGCAGTTCGCGCTCTTCACGATTGAAGTTGTGCAGAGAGAGAGAGAGAGAGAGAGAGAGAGAGAGAGAGAGAACCCTAAACCCCAAAATCGGTCGGTTCGAGAGAGAGGTTGAGAGTTGAGAGTGGCAGCGGGTGACGACGCCGGCGGCTCCGTTGGTTGTGGCGGGGACGGGGAGGAGCGGAGATCCGCGGCTGCGGGGAGGAGGAAGCGGAGAGAGAGATCGCAGAGTTGAGAGAGTCGAGAGAGGTTTGAGAGTTGAGAGTCGAGAGAGAGGGTTGAGATTTTTTGGCTAGGTTTATTTTTAGTATTTTTTTATATTAAAAGGGAACCGGTCCGGTCCGGGTGGGCGGGCGGGTGGATCCGCCCTTGGAATCCGGACCGGTTCCCACGGGTTCCGGACCGGGAACCGGACCGGTTCCCTCAAGAACCGCCGGTTCCGGGCGGTTCGGTCCGGTTCCGGGCGGTCTGGCGGGTCCGGATATTTTGCACACCCCTAACATGTACTGAGTGAATGGTTTTTATATTTTTGTTGTTATCGCAGCTACTATACATATAAAGATATTAAAGTTTTAAAGTACTCGGTCTAGTATTTATTTGATTGATTTCTTCTTTTTTTTTTTTTGTTGGGAAAATTTGTGCAGGTTCATGGGGTTTTGAATGCTGTGAGCTGGGGAGTGCTGATGCCAACGGGAGTGCTGTTGGCGAGGTACTTGAAGGTGTTCAGGTCAGCAAATCCAGCTTGGTTTTATCTCCACGTGACGTGCCAGACATCTGCCTATGCCGTTGGCTTCGCCGGTTACATCACCGGCCCGCGGCTCGGTGACGCCGGTGGAGGCAGCAACGTGGGCACTCATGGCAACATTGGCGTGGCACTCGTCATCCTCGGAACTCTTCAGGTAAAATTTTACATAATATTTTGGCAGTCACGACTATTAAGTATTCAAAAACTATATCACAATTTGGCGGTCACAAATTTAACCTAGTAATCAAATTGCAGCCAATGGAATCTTTTTCATGTTCAGATAACTTCTTTCATAAATATTATTTGAATTATGTTTATCTCCTCTAGAAAAAAGAACAATGCTAGGAAATCGCCCATAGTATTGTCCCTCTAAAAAGATTCCCACTTACCCTTAAACGCTTACTTTCCACACTGTTCTGACTCTAGTATAATAATTAGTTAAGTGGAAATGAAAGGATGATAAGAAAATGCAATTACCTGGTTCGGCCCATAATAATATATATTAGTGGCGTAACCATAAGTTTTTAATAAATTCATGAACATAGAGAAATTATTACATGATAATTTTTAATTTACTGTGAGAATAACAATATATTTTAAACAAAAAAAATTAAATAATAAATAATCATAAATTGTTATGAAACTCACTTCTTAAAAAATTTGTGACTCACAAAATTTGCAATTATTTTTACAGTAACCTAAAAATTGTTATATTAGCAAAGCTCGTTAATATAATATAAAGTCTTCACAGGAATCTCAGCCGTCTAAAGGCGGCATGGGTCACGTCTCTCCTCTAAAGTCCTTGCTTTCCTTTTCATTTAGATCGATTTCTAAGTGATGGCATCGTGGCGTGATTAGTGGGTCGATTTTGCCGTCTCATTTTAAGTAAAGTCAACTTGCATTACATATTGCAAATTTGCGAAGCGATGCGTCTTGAGCGATCTCGCTCTCGTGATTTTCTACTAACTCATTCACCAATCCTGTGTGGCACGTTGCGTTTCTTTAGTGCTGACTTACCCATTCGCTTAATCGATCATAAGAATCGATTCGGCAAAATGGTTGTTCCGTAGCACCATCATGAACAGATCCATTCTCAGAAGAAGAGTTCATAATACTCCCAAAAGAGTGTCGAATTGCTCAGTCCTAAAGATCAATCCTGCGAATATTTGTTTATTCTGATCACCGAGATTTACGATTAAATTTGGTGAAATTAACCGGATGGAACGTAATAAAGGCAAGGATTATTGACGAAAAGAGTACCAGTTGGAGAACCAAACGTATCGTATATCCTTATTTTGTGGATTCTTCTTCTGACAAAACGAGGGAAAAACTCTTGCGACTAATGAATGTGCTTTGGATTATTTTCTCTAGGCTTTTGCTCTTCTCCTGAGGCTTAAGCCGGACCACAAGTCCAGACTCTACTGGAACATATACCACCACTCTTGTGGGTACACTGCGATCGTGCTGAGCATCGTCAACGTGTTCATTGGCTTGGACCTTTTGGACCCGACGAAGGTGTGGAAGCGGACGTACATCATCATCCTCATAGTTCTAGGCTGCGTCGCCCTGATCATGGAGCCGGTTACGTGGGCCATCGTGATCAAGAGGAGGAGGAGAGAGAGATCCCAGAAGCACCCGGCCGTCGGCATGAACGGCGCTCATAGCAATGGCTAGAACGGCAGATCCCATGAGGACGGTATTTAGATCCGTTGGTATCGTGTTTGATTAGCATATGTACCACGTTATGAGCAGCTATTGCGTGCGTACCGGGGAGACTCTCATCTCTTATTTTGATCGTTTCTTGTTCTTCTTCGGTTTCGATAGATCCCGTGTTGGTAGGTTGTACATGTCCGATATGGCTATCATTGATACTTTGTACTTTATTGGGTAGGTATATCATGGTTATTCATGACGACGGTATAGATTTTGCACCTATTAGGCATTGACAGCGCTTTATTTGTCATAATGTATCATGTCAATCGATACGCTTTCTCCTACTTTTCTTTCCTTATTTTTTTGTTAGGGTTTTGACTCTCGTCCCAATTAGATAAAATAAAGAGGAGGAGGATGAGGAATAAAAGAATAATCTCTGGCATCATCGATTGGGTTTTTCCAGATAATTCATCTAACATTGAAGAACCATTTCTTTTAATTGGTATGTCTAATCAAGGAGCAAATTGAGGTGGTTACATCACGTTGGCGCACATGCAATTCTTCTCCACAAATCACCAGCAAATCCCCTTCGAATTTTCTATTATGGACAGACCAAATATAATGAGTTCATTCTTAGAAAAGTGAAGGGTCCATACATGTGCCTGGTTTTATGTCCATTGACCCAATTAAGGAGCACGATTTTGCTCCAGAGGAAAGCCAAATTACTCCTCCACACCGCTCACCAAACTCATGGACAAAAGGAATAATCACCTAAAATTAGGTTAAATGCTCTGTGGTGCTCGTCGCCTTCTATCACACTATAAATGAAACCCCCACTGGTGTTCTTGATTCATGAGATCAATTTAGCTATTGAATAGTGCAAAAGCATAAAAAATAAAAGAGAAAAATCACAAAACAAAAACCGCCAAAAAAACAGAGTAAAAAGATAGAAGAAAAGACACTAGAGAAGAGGAGGGAACAGATTCTCAAACATGGGTTCCAAGATGATGGCCAGAGCTGCAATTTTCCTTTATCTGCTCTCCCTAGCCGCTGCCATGAGAACTAGAGGTGTTTCCATGATAGGTCAAGCCGAAATCGACGTGAAAAAATTTGGAGCGAAAGCCGACGGAAGATCCGACGATGGCCAGGTAAATACGAACTTCATCAATCATCTGCTTTGATTGTTTTTGTTAAAATATATTTGAGACGGATTTTTAAATTATCAATTCCATCCGGATCGTCTACAAGCACACGTATGAAAACACAAATTATAATTTCCACATAAGCGATTCAAGAGCTGTAATTCTCCTTTTGTTTTGAAGCCCTAAATAAGAATTTTTTTCTTGTAGATTATTATGAATGCCTGGAATAAGGCATGCACGTCTCCAAGCCCTAGCACGGTCGTGATATCCAAAGGGAGTTACCTGGCGGGCCCGCTGAAGTTCCAAGGGCCATGCAAGGTGGAGGTCAACCTGAGGGTCGAAGGGGCCGTCAAAGCACCCGCGGACTTGAACAAACTCAAGTCGCAAGGCTCCTGGGTCCTGTTCCAGAACATCGACGGCTTGACCCTCTCCGGCGGAGGGTCGTTCGATGGCCAAGGCGCGGCCGCCTGGAAAGAGAACAACTGCGCTCAGACCGGCAAATGCAATTCCCTCCCCACCGTAATTCTCTCCCGTAATGACCATTTGAGCTTGGTTAGAAGACAATGAGCGTGACATAACCTTTTGATTTTTAACAGAATCTGCAGTTCACCTCGGTCAACAACTCGCACGTCCAAGACATCACCTCCCTCAACAGCAAGCTGTTCCACGTGGAGCTCCTGAACTGCAACAACTTGACGCTCCAGCACGTCACCATCGACGCGCCGGAAGACAGCCTTAACACCGACGGGATCCACGTGGGCCGCTCCACGGGGGTCAACATCACTGGCGCCGACATCAGGACCGGCGATGACTGCGTCTCGCTCGGCGACGGATGCCAGCAGGTGAATGTCGAGGGCGTGACGTGCGGGCCTGGCCATGGCATCAGCGTCGGGAGCCTGGGCAAGTACCACGACGAGCAGCCTGTGGTCGGCGTGACCGTGCGCAACTGCACCCTTACCAACACGATGAACGGGATCCGCGTCAAGACGTGGCCCAACTCCCCGAGCGGCGTCGCCAGCAGCATGCACTTCGAGGACATCACGGTGAATAACGTGTCCACGCCTATTCTCATCGATCAAAACTATTGCCCGTATAACAATTGCCAGCAGAAGGTATTCTGCTGTCATCCGCCGTTTCATGAGCTCAAATTGCTATCACAAGTGATCCCATATCGAAAGATGCATCAATTATGTCAATCCCATGATTTTTCTTTTCCCATTTTCAGATTCCTTCAAAGGTCAAGATCTCAGATGTGAGCTTCAGGAACATCCGAGGAACGTCCGCAACGCCACTTGCTGTGAAACTTGTGTGCAGCAGAGGAGTGCCTTGCCAGAAAGTGGAGCTTGCTGATATTAACTTGACGTATAATGGGAGAAACGGGACTGCCACGTCGCAGTGCGCGAACGTGAAGCCTACGATCACCGGGAAATTGTCTCTGCCCATTTGCGCGGGGGCACGAAGTTGATCAATCTTCATATTCATAGCGCATGTGATCGTCGGAGTGTTTAGAAGTTCGATTGATAATATGCACCCCCTTCATGCTCCAGGGCACGCTGAGAGACTGGTGAAATAGAGCTGCAAACAAAATATAGCTCTTTTGCCTTTTTTTAATCTTTAGAAAGAAAGCTATGGACTCCTCTATATGCTTTTGCTAGTTATACAGAAGGTGCTTAGTAACAACAAGAAATTGTGAAGATATTTCTGGAGAAATCAATGAGATGTTCAATTTCCTACCATTTTGTAATTTTCTTGCACAGAAGTCATATTCTATTCGGAACATGAATATGTTCATGGGAGTTTATTACGCCAGTTTCGACCTGCAGTTGATAACCTTCAAATTCCAAAAAAGAAAAGGAAAAAAAGGGAAAAGTTTTCAAGAAGCTCTAATTGGGTCGCTTTGAGGTTCTATGTGATGAAGAAAATTACTTGAATTAACAAGTACATAACTAAATGACAAAAAAAAATTACTTGAATTGAATAAATGGGTTTGGAAGTTTTTTTTTTAAATTATTTTTCCTGAGGTCCAAATTTAATGGGAATTTAAGAAATGGTTTTAAAAGTTGATGGCCATTTACAGTTTGTCTTTTTTTGCCATAGCCAATTGACAGATTATACAACTAAACAGTAGTCATGAGTGCTCATATGTTTGCATTTAAATATGACATTCTAAGAAAAAGAATCACCACAAATTAAGTTAAAAAGGGAGTCTCGATTACAGAAAGGTCAAATGCCAAAAGCCGATTAGTCGTTATTATTGAAGGAATTAATTAATGTGAAAATTTATTGATCGATAAAGATATCTAACAACTCATAAGAGCATTTTACCAAAAAAAAAAAAAAAAAAAAACAACTCATAAGAGTAAATGATTTCCTCAACTTATGAATGGAAATCATTTGTTTCCATTAATTAACCATCTAAAAGTACATAATCAATATCCCATTTTTGAAATTTCACCTTTCTGTTACGGAGGCATTTTTCTACTTTACTGAAATTATTTATTCTTCTTAAAAAAATGCATTAGTTGGATTAATATGTTGCTTAAAATTTTGACAACCTTAATTTTTTAATATTGCAATTCCTATTTATTTCTTCCAATATTAACTTATTAATTAATTTATGCTTCCTTTATTATTTGTCCATAGAAGTTGAGAGTAAAAGAAATATTTCCTTTGACAGAGGCAAAAATACATATTTATCCGTAAAAACTTAGCCTCGTGCTATTTCTACCCCCTTATTGGCTCTAACACCCATTTTTATGTTGAATTGATTATATTATCTTTTATGGGTCCCACTCTTGATTTAAGATGATTTCTTTTAAATATATATTTTTTGTTTCAATTTTTCTAGAGACAAAATTACCCATACTCCTCTTAAACATTAAAATATGCTCTTGAATTAAAATTATTATTATTATTTTTTTGGTGACCCAAGAACCCCCACACGGCCGGTAACCGGAGGGGTAAAATTATTGCTTGCCTTCTTTTCTTCTTTTTTAGTTTTTCAAAAAAAATATTTGGCATATATCTAATAATTATTTGACAAAAAAAGCCAATTATTTTCTTAAGAGCTGTATATTTCTTCAAAAAATACCCTAAGTATAATTAAGAATGAAAACAACCATCTACCAACCTTAGTATGCATGTTTTTAATTATAACTTTAGTATGTGTCATTATGTTATAGACAATGTATTTTAACTGCTCAACTTTCATTTTAGTCAATGAATCTAATTATAAAATTTTTAATTGTTTATTGTGTGACGCATTAAATATTTTCGATGACCTTAATACATTCTCCTATTTATAGTAACAAAGTTAAAAATGATAGCCAATCAAATGAGATATGAACTTTCATCTTTGACTTGCAATAGAAACATTATATTAATCATGATAACTACCTCCCCTATCGCAACAAAAAAGAACATATTTATCTCTATTTGACCTTTTTATAGAGATAATATAACCTTGAGTAAGAAGATGTGTCCACACACTACTCAAAAGATCCTCTGGCGTTAAGTTTCAAATGAATTTGTAGACACAATTGATTGTTGATTTCCTTTTGTACTTTCATCATCAATAAATACATTTAAGCAAAATATAATATTGTCTTCCACATGCACTACAAAAAAATAGTTCAATGAAAGATGAGTGGATTGTATAATGTATACATCAACCATAATATCGAAGTCAAAATTTGATCTTGAGGATAACTTAGGGAAATAAAGTAATAATTTGCAGAGAGAACTGACATTTCGTTACTCTAGTATATAATTAGTGCTTGCTTAGTTTACAACAATGGAGCTGACTTCGCTAGAAAAAATATACATGAAGGAAATGCTATGATGTAATGGGTGCCGAAGAAGCAACAAGGGTGAAAAAAAGTTGTTCGAAAGGGATGTTGATAATTTTGTCTTTTAGTAAAATTGAAACAAAAGAAAAGAAAGAAAAAATGATAAGAAATAATCTTAGTCAAGAATGGGATCAGTAAAAGATAATGTAGTCAATTCAATGTGAAAATGGTTGTCCAGAGCCAATAAGGGGGTGAAATAAGCGCGAGTCAAAACAATGGAAGGCTAACAATCCTAAGAAAATGAAAGTTTAAGAGGTCAATATCTGACTTGTGACAATTAATAGTTTAGAGGCAATCGTATACTATGTCAGGTTGGGAAGTATAATTTTCCCTATCTCAAACTAGGTAAAAATGAGATTATCTATAATTAACATCAGTGGATAAGATTTCTCGTTTTCGTAGAATCATTTCTTAATGTAGCCTTGTCATCAAGTGCTAATCCCGTATAGTGATATATAACAATAAAATTTTAGTTACATGAAGGGAGGAAAGGATAAGCATAACGGCGCTGTTATTGCTTTAAAATGACTGCAATCTCAATCCTCACTTTCAATTCAGGAGGAACCCCCGCTGGATCTGTGTAAATCAAGAACAAAGAAGGTTGTTCAATGGGTTGCTTTCACCACTATGTTCTATTGATCTCTATAGCCCATCTTTTTCCTTGGGACTTTTTATTGCCGGTACAAATATTTCTTTCTAATTTTACAAATTAAGAGAGCTTAATTGTCATGAAAAGCTGGAGGGTTACCAAGTTAAAGACAATGTTTGGAACATTGTGAACTAGATCAAATCACATTTTACAACAATGATTGCGATTGGCGGCTATCGGTAGACATGGTGTTGGCAACTAGTGGCAGCGCTGACTGCCAACGACCGACAACCAACTGAGGCATCCAAAAGAGTTGTGTTTTTGATGGTTTTGTGGTTTTAGAGACGTGATAATGGAATTGCAATATGACTAAAGCTATATAATTAAATAGACGTAGATCCGATGAAATATTTTTGCTGATTATAAAGATAGTCGACACATTACATGGAATATGTCAATTAAATGGAGCTTCTAGAAAATTTGTTTAGAATATGTTTGTATTATTTAATTATGATGATATACTTCTTAATTGTGAACAATTTTGCGACCGGATAAAGGACTTTGTGAATCATAAATTTCTGTTGCTCCTTGGCAAATAAGGGATGTTCAAGCAAGCATATATTTTTTAGAGATAGAATATTATCTAAAAGGTCTTAAACCTATTATAAATTTGCTAATTCAATCCTAAACCATTTAAATTTGTCAATTGAGTCAATTTGATCAATTTTGATAAAAAATTGTTGATGAGGTAGCCCATTAAGCTCTAGCCATTCTACATGGTATTACCGACGCTAATGTGGACAAGTTTTAATAAATTTTCGATTATTTATTTATTTAATTTTTAATTTTTTTGTCCTTTCTTTTCTTTTTGGTTCAAAGGGCGGAGGTCTGGTGTCCCAATTTGGGCGACCATGCCAAGTAGGGCGGCGGGTATCCACGTTATCGAGTCAAAATTGGTTCGATGATTTCAATTGGCAAATTTTGAAAATTTTTAGGATGTAATTGATAAAATTGAAATATTTAGGACTGAATTGTTAAAAGTTCAATAAGTTTATGACTTTTTGTACAATTTCCTTTATAAATTACTACTTCTTTTTGTTTTCAATTTTGGAGAATGTGGAGAGTGACATTAGTTTTCCTTTTGCTTAGGCCGGTGCTATTTGTACCCCTATTTAATTAAGACAAACCTTTTTCCACTTAATTTGCCAAAATACCATCCTGTGCCTCCCTCCCTCCCCCCCCTCTCTCTCTCTCTCAAATTATTGATTCTCTTTTTTATCAGCTAACCCATAAAACTACATTTATTTTTATCATCTCTCTCATCACTTTCACAATATAAATGCTCCATTACATCAAACAAAATATCATTTTATCATGCATCTTATTGTAACTTTTCCTATAAAATGTTGTCAATTTTAATTTGTGAAATTATATTTTTAGTTTTCTATTTATGAGAAATTATGAATACATAATTAATTCAGTATTTTTAGCAAACAGTATAAGTGAAACTATATTTCAAAATTGAAAATTAAAATTCAATTTAATTATCTCTGATATGAGTTTGGAATTGAAGGAGGCGTAAATAAATTTTTGACCCCATCTTTCAATTCAATTAAAATGTAAAAAGCTCAAAAGAAAGCATAAATCAATCATGTTTAACTTTAAAAACCTACAAAGTTATTCTGGAAAACCATTCACAATGTCAAAATCGGCTAGATATTTAGATTAAATTTTAATATTCACTCGAAATAAAGTTTCCCTCAAACTAATTGATAAAAAACAAGCAATTGATATTGCATTCATAAATCATTATAATTAGAAATTTATACTCTTCTATGTAACTTTTATAATTAAAATATGAGATTATAAATTAAAATTAACGACCTTATCTTGGAAAAATGATAATATGATACATGGATTCATGGGGAGATAATATTTTTTTTGGGTGTAATTTGATGAGAGAGAGAGAGAGAGAGAGAGAGAGAGAGAGAGAGAGAGAGAGAGAGAGAGAGAGAGAGTTTCGGTAAATTGTTTCAGCCAAAATAAAGGTGGAAATAACATTGCAAGTCCCGACCAACCGAAGAACCCGTCAATCAAATAAGGCTCGATGGAGGATTTAAAACAGCAAATTCATAGGTTATGGACTCAAGAGGAGCAAGATCTTGGGCGAGTAAAGAACATCCGGGAGTGCCATAACTTGGCACGGGGGACACTTAAGTGCCATAACTTTTTTTCGGTACATTTAAGTGCCACTTTTTTTCAAATGGAACACTTAAGTGCCAATATCGGAGTAAAATGGAACACTTAAGTGCCACTCGCGCGAAAATCCGGCCAAACGCAATTTTCCGGCGATGGAGGTCCAAAACGGCGTCGTTTTTGCATGCCGGCGTGGCAAAAATGCAAAAACGACGCCGTTTCGCGTTGACGTGTAAAAATAATAAAAAATTAATTAAATTAAATTAAAAATTAATTTTAAATAAAAATACTCTAAAAATTAAAAAAAAAAGGTGGGGACGAAGGGGCGGGCGGGCGAGGGCCGAGCCCTCGCCGCCGCCGCCTCCCCGCCGTCGCCGGGAAGGACAGCGACGGAGGGGGAGGGTCGGCCGGGGTCGTCGGCCCCCCGGCCGACCGGCAGCGAGGGCCGCAAGCCCTCGCCGGATCGCAAGGTGAGGGCCCGCGAGCCCTCGCCCGGATCCGGCGAGGGCCGCGAGCCCTCGGGCGATCCGGCAAGGGCCGGGGCCCTCGCTGCCTCCCCACCGTCGCCGGGAAGGGCCGGCGACGGCGGCGAGGGCTTAGCCCTCGGCCGCCCGCCCCTTCGTCCCCCCTTTTTTTTTTTTAATTTTAGAGTATTTTTAATTAAATTAAGTTTTAATTTAATTTAATTAATTTTTTATTATGTAAACGGCGTCGTTTCGCCGAGTCGGCGTCGTTTCGCCGAGTCGGCGCCGACTCGGCTCTCCGCGAGCCACGCAAGCATTAGAAAATAATAAACACGTGCCACGTAGGATTTTCGGCAAGGTCGCCGGAGGTGGCACTTAAGTGTCCCATTTGAAAAAAAAGTGACACTTAAGTGTACCGAAAAAAAGTTATGGCACTTAAGTGTCCTCCCGTGTCAAGTTATGGTACTCCGTGTGTCCCAAACTCGGTATTGGGCTATGCGTTCCCGCATTCAATGGCTGAAAGCAGGAGATAAAAACTCAAAATTTTTCCATGCGACAACTATTCAAAGACGTCAAAAAAATAGAATCATTATGCTACTTGACCAGCATGATCAATGGGTAAGGGATGAGACAGTATTACAGGAGATGACGCAGAGCTATTTTCAGAATCTATATATCTCTGCTGGGCAGCGTAATTATGAGCCTTTTCTATCTCAATGCCCGGCAATAGTTACAGAGGAGATGAACTAGAAACTGATGGCTGAAGTGACACCTGAAGAAGTTCGCATAGCCGTGTTTCAGTTAGGTGCCTCCAAAGCACTCGGACTAGATGGTTTAAATGGCCTTTTCTATCGCATCATTGGGACATGTTAAAAGATGAAGTGTTTACCTCGGTGAAAGCTTTCTTCGACTCTAGGATGTTGGATTCTTCAATAAACAAAATGTATCTAACTTTGATTCCAAAGATAGATCATCCTGAAAGGTTAGATCAATTCAGGCCAATTAGTCTTTGCAATTTCCAGTACAAAATTATCTCAAAATGTTTAGCCAATCGTTTAAAGCCTTTATTACTTGAGCTGATATCGGTTGAACAAAGTGCCTTTGTTGGAGGCTGTCAAATTCAGGACAATATTTTAGTGGTGCAGAAGTCCTCCATCATCTTAGAATCTGCAAAAGAAGAAGAAATTTCAGGGGTCCTAAAACTTGATATGAGAAAGGCTTATGACCGTGTTGAGTGGGATTTCCTTCAGGATTACCTACACCAGATTGGCTTTAACTCGAACTGGATTGTTAGGGTGATGCAATGTGTTAAGACAGCATCTCTAAGTGTTAAATTTAATGGCCAGCCTCTTCCACCCTTTTCAATGTCGAGGGGCCTCAGGCAAGGAGATCCTCTCTCTCCTTACTTATTCATTTTAGTGGCTAATGCTTTATCTACCCTAATTCATCAAGCGGTGGAGATGGGAAGTTTAAGAGGAATCCAACTGACCCGGAGTTGTCCAACGCTTTCTCACCTATTTTTTGCCGATGACGGCATCTTCTTCTTTGAGGGTAAGCTGCTGGAATGCCAAAACCTGTCCAACATTTTAAACCAGTATTGTCAAGCCTCGGGACAGGAAATTAATAGAAACAAGTCGGGCATATATTTCAGTCGTGGCTGTCCAGCTCCTTTGCAGACTTATCTGGCTAGGGAATTCAGAGTACCAATAATGCAGAAGATAGGGAAATACCTGGGGATTCCTTCTGACTGGGGCAGATCAAAAACCGACATGTTTTCTTGGATTCTAGCAAGGATACATGCAAAATTGGATGGATGGAAGGAGAAATTGTTTTCTAAAGGAGGCAAGGAGATCTTAATTAAAGCAGTTGTGCAAGCGGTACCCCAATATGCAATGTCCATCTTCAAAATTCCTAAATCTTTTTGTAAAGCAATAGAGTAGAAAATTTCAAAATTCTGGTGGCAAACTCGAATGAAAAATCAGGTATGCACTTTGGAAAGACGGGAATCTTTGAAGAGGCGAAAAGATGAGGGAGGGCTTGGTTTTCGAGATTTAATTACCTTTAATAAAGCCCTTTTAGCCAAGCAAGCATGGAGGTTGTTTCAAAATCCTCATTCTTTGTGGTCCCGAATCTTCAAAGGGATTTATTTTCCCTCGAAGCACTTATGGCATGCAGAAAAAGGAGCCAGACCCTCTTGGGGGTGGCAGAGTATATTATACGGCCGGGATTCAATTTCTAATTACGTTCTTTGGACAGTGGGGGATGGCCAGCAAATTCGAATCCGCGAGGACAAATGGCTCCCATCAGGCATCATTGGTGGTCCTGCGCCAAGAAATGAACCTGTCATGGTAGCAGACTTCATCAATTCAACTCAGCAATCTTGGAACATATCTTTGCTTAAAAATAGCTTTGATGATCATCTAGTAAAGGAGATCCTTCGCATCCAGATCAAGATAAACATGAGCCTTTTTCAGACAAACCGTGTTGACGACTGGTTATATCAGATTATGAGGAGGAAGGAAGTCGTACCTGATTTGGATAAAATCGCTGCTGTTCTTTGGCATATTTGGAAGGCCATGAATGATTTTCTGTTCCGGAATCGTAGGTCCGTTCCAGATCAGGTGGTTGTCAACGCGCTAGCCTATGCGAAGGCGTATAGAACTTGTTCCTCAGAACCCCTGCGCAACAGCAAACGCCCAGGTGCGTTGGAAGGTTCGGTAGCCGGTGTGTGCCGAGATTTCATGGGCAGATTGATAGATGGTTTTTCCCTCTCCAGCCGCGTGGCCTCTGCTCTGCAATCAGAGATCCAAGCTGTTACGTCGGCTCTTTGTTTTCTTCTTCAAACAGGGCGATCAAATACTCACCTGATAATCGAATCCGATTGCTTTCTGCTTGTTGAGGCACTGCTTGATCCAGATCGAGTTCCTTGGGAGGAGCGATCTCTGTTTGAGGAGGCGGCAGCTCTGCTTCATCAATTTCCAACCCTAGGGTTGAGCCATTGCCGAAGAGAAGGAAACGTGGTTGCGGATTGGGTAGCCCGCGCGCATGGGTTGGGCCTTCTCCCTCAAAATTGGCCCGCTTCCCGCCCCCTTTCTGTTTAATCTTCTGTGCTCGGACGCTTCTAATTTGTACTTAGTTCGGTGTTAATATATTTCATAGTTTTTTTCGACCAAAAAAAAGAAAAACATTGCTCCTTTTTAAAAAAAAAATGGAAAATGATTTTGAATTTATAGATAAAATGGGTTTTTGGTATTATCTATCATTTAAAAGCAAAAGTGAAGATGAAAGATTTGTCTATCAAAATAATTTGATATTTCTCTATCTAGTCAGCTAATAAATGCCATCTGGAAAACCTTCTTCAACAAGAGTCGTCTATTCAATCCAATAGGAGCCAAACTTGGAATCAAAATGCGTTATCGAAGAGTGTTGATTCGGTCGGGGTACTCGAAGCCTTCAAAGAAGAATGGAGAGAAAACAAAAATGATGGATTGAAGTTTAAGGATGAGACCTGATATGAGTTTTTGATAATAAGCGAGGCATTTGTGTTGCGGTGACTTTGGAAAGCTAGCTTGAAATAACACCGGACGGCAAGGATAGGAAGATGGATCGATTCTCCGCAATTACAACTTCCCCCCGGTTTCAAGATTAGCCATGATAGAGAAAATCCAGGGCTCCTGGACATGGATGGTGATGATGAGGAGGCTACCGTGGATGAGCTAATGATAGGGGAGATCCAAGGACGAGGAGAGAAATCGCGGGGACTTCTTGGCACCCGCTCTAATTCCTGGGGGATATTCCTCGAAATTGGCTAAAAGCCGTAAATGGCGTTCCAAGCTTCCCCTTACAGATGCGGCATAAAAGGCCCCCAGGGCCAAGGGGAAAGATCAACCGAACAGCTTCCTCTTTCTTTCTTCCTGGAAGTTCCGTCAAGCACTGAGGGGAGAGAGAGAGAGGGAGACGAAGAATCCTCATAGTAGAAAGGGAAAAGGATGGCAATCAAATCGCACACTGGCGCGCTGCTGCTGCTGCTGCTGTCTTTTTCTTCTACCATCAAAGCTCAGGTCTTTCAAGTCGAGAATTACAGTGCAAAGGGCGGTGGCATTCCTGACATAACCCAGGTGCGTATATTCTTTAGTGAATTGCTTTGCGGCATCCTTTCGTAAACCTCTGCTGCTAACGAAGGCCTGTTACGCATTCTTTTGAAGTCATTGCTAGATGCATGGAAAAAGGCGTGCGCATCCACTACTCGTCCTAAAGTGTTCATCCCGGGAGGAACGTTTACACTATCGGAGGTTGTCCTAGAAGGCCCCTGCAAGGCCCACGTGGAGTTCGAGATCCATGGCAGGCTGCAGGCCCCGGCGGACCCAAGCCTTTTCAAGACCGACGGTTGGGTCGTGCTCGAACACATTGACGGCCTCACCATACTGGGTGGCATCTTTGACGGCCAGGGCAGGATGGCCTGGGCGCAGAACGACTGCGACAAGAATACGCATTGCCGTACTCTCCCCACCGTAAGCACCCGTCGGTATTATTCGTGTCTATGTCGATTTCGAACCGCACGGTCATTAGAATAACGGATACGCTGATGGGGGTATATCCAAACTAAGACAACGCGATTAACCGAGTTTTGAGTACCAGGGGGAATTGCTAACACCCATTGAATTTCGACAGAATTTGAGGTTCAACTTCGTCACCAATGCCTTAATCCATGACGTGACGACGCTCGACAGCAAGAATTTCCACGTAAACGTCTTGGGCGCCAAGAACCTGACGTTCCAAAATTTCCACGTGAATGCGCCGGGCGACAGCATCAACACGGACGGGATCCACATCGGTCGGTCGCTCGGGGTCAACATCCTCGACACCGACATCAAGACCGGGGACGACTGTGTCTCCCTTGGTGACGGGAGCCGGCAGATCACTGTCAAGGGGGTGACCTGCGGTCCGGGCCACGGCATCAGCGTCGGCAGCCTCGGGAAGTACGACAATGAAGAGCCCGTGTCAGGTGTCTTTGTCACGAACTGCACCATCACCGGCGCGACCAACGGCGTGAGGATCAAGACGTGGCCCGCATCAAAGATCGGCATAGCCACCGACATGCATTTCGAGGACGTCCAGATGAACGATGTCGACAACCCTGTGCTCATAGACCAGGGATACTGCCCATTCAACCAGTGCAAAGCACAGGTAGACAGCAATGCTTGTTTTGCTCACAATTCTCAAGCCAGTTAGGAAACAAAAACTAATTGCACAATCGATGAACCATATACATGTCGGCTCTAATCTGTGTGTTATTCGATTTGTTCAGATTCCTTCCCTTGTTAAGATCAGCAATGTCAGCTTCAAGAGAATCAGGGGAACCTCGGCGACCAAGGTCGCAGTGAAGATCGCCTGCAGCAAGCGCATTCCATGCGAGGGCGTCGAGATCGCGGACATTGACCTTGTGTATAAAGGCCCTGATGGCCCCGCCACGTCGGAGTGTTCAAACGTTAGGCCTTTGATCTCCGGCATTCAAAACCCTCGGGCTTGTGCCCAGATTGTGAGCTAAAGACTTCGCTCTTTTTTAGTGAAGACGAATAGACGCCGAACGTTTCTTTATAAAGGACGTGGAAAGGTCGAGCTTTGATGACTAGGATTTTTGAGCGAAACTGTTTGGTTTTTGTACTCTTTTGTGTACCCATGTAATTTGCACATTATTAATGACACGGACATGTCTGATAGCATACCATGTCGGATTCCATCTGAAGAAAATTATAACTCGTACGCCCCGCTTAGTTATTAATTTATATTTGGTTTGCCAAAAATATAAGAGTAGCCTCCATAAATTTTCACTACTCCAGGCTTAAGTTTTCCCATACACATGTTGTGAAGTTTAAATTTCACGTTATGGTGCATCAAAAGGCTCGGGTTATCTCCTTTACTCAATCAATTCATCATCGTAAAATCCATTTGGGTATTTTAAAGATCTTTTCTACAAACTCCAACTGACCTCTTCTACGTCTTCCACGATTGATTCTAATTGATTTTTATTTAGTATCGTAATATTTTATTATTTCAGATAGTTATTTAGAACAACCTATAAATAGGCTCTTATACCATTAGTATCGGGGTGTGCAAAAGAATCAATAATCATTTAGACCGCCCAGAATCGGATTGGACCAGACTAGAACCAACAGTTCCCAAGGGAGCCGGTTTGGATCTTAGTTACAATTTATTGGAATCGGTGGGTACCGGCTCGATTCTCGGTTCTCAGTGTGGAACCATCCACTCACCCACTTGGACTGGACTGGTAATATAAGATATATATATATATATATATATATATATATAGACACACATACATATATATATAATTTTTAAGAAAAGTTTAAGATAATTTTTAAGAAAAGTTTAAGATCAAAAAATAATTTAAGAAAAATGAAAACCAAAAATCTTTAATTTGGAGCTCAACACTCATTCTCGTCTTGTCTCCCACTTACCTCATTTGAGCCATCACACCATCTCTTATTCACGGCCTTCACTCTCAAACTCAACATCCATCGATTCACGGCCTTGACTGTCAACTTTTAATATGAATTCAATCTTTTTATTAATATTGCAACTAAGAAAATGGAAATTCTGTCTTTTTACTTTACTTTAGCTTGCTGGAAAATGTCGCACTAAGTGTGGGAAGTTTGGTGGGACTGGTTTGGACCCACCCAAGAGCTGGCCCACACCAGGGTTTTCGAGTGGATCCACAGAACCAATAAACCGTTGTCGGTTCGAAATTTTCAAAGCAAATCTTTAGTGGGCGGTTCCTGGTTCTAGAATGAGAACCGCTCACTCGGATCATGCTCATTCCTAATCAGTATTAGATATACAAAAATATAAAGAAATTCTCTTCTCTGCTTTATTCTAATAGACATGGTCTCAGGGTGCATTCATAATTAAGCCCCTTTTTCTTGTAATTTTGGGTCATCAATCGTGTCCATGTACTCTATTAAATTAATAAAAATGAATCCCATCACGTTGACTAGTGCGGTAGGCCTAGAAGCATGGATGAAATAGTTTTGCCGTTCTTGATTTTGGGTGCAAATCCCGGGATAATGCGCCGATATCCTCAAAAAAATAATTGGGAGGACGTGAATTAAAGTGGGTTTAACGTCCAAATTTCTAATTAGCCACAGATCCCCAAGATCTCAGATGTGAGCTTTAGGAACATCCGAGGAACGTCTGCAACACCACTTGCTGTGAAGCTTGTTTGCAGCAGAGGAGTGCCTTGCCAGAAAGTGGAGCCTGCTGATATTAACTTGAGGTATAATGGGAGGAACGGGGCCTCCACGTCGCAGTCCGCGAACATGAAGCCTACAATCACTGGGAAATCGTCCCTGCCCATCTGCGTGGAGTCTTAAAGTTGAAGCCTACGACTGGAGCCGATTGAAATTGACATGTTTTAAGTGAATGTCTGGGATTGATTGAATGGATCCACATCGCAATTTGGATTAGGATTTTTGACACGGCAACCCGAATTGGGGTCCAAATTTGGCCAATGAGGAACGAAGGATAATGAATAACAGCTAGGTTACCGGCTCGAAAAAGGGATCGCACGTCGCGATCTTGAAAGGACCGTGATTGCGGGGGCATGCTTGAAGCCAAGAGGAGGAAAATCGGTGGAATTTCTTTTACAATTAAAAGATTCAGAATTTGAAAGTACGGCCGCAAGGGGGCAGAGGTGAATTTTTAGCAAGATACTGAGGAAAGGAAAGAAAAGAAGATGACTTTTGAAGAGATGAAATGAGGGGAAAGAATCAAGATATTTGCATAAGTTAGTGCTCCCGAAATTAGCAAGCCGCGAAACCGCAAGGGTAGTGAGCAAATTCAGGGAAGGATAGAGAGAGATCTTTATCATCATCACGGTGGTTTTCCTCTATTGAGTCTCCAATACGGGAGAGAAGCCCTCGTTAAAAGACAGAGAAAACCATTGGAGAAAGACCAAAAATTCTTTCTTCTTGCTGAAGGTCACGTCCACCCACTAGAGAGACCCGTCAGCCCGATTTCCTTGTTTTTACCATCATTACCACATTTTTCTTCGCCGTGCACGATCAGCGATCCCTACGCTCCTCCATCAATTCCTGCGGAGCCCCGGCAATTTATTCGCTTTTTGGTGACACTGCAGCTCTCTATCCGCTACCGTCCAGCCCCGGCGAAGCCCTCTGCAGGTCATTCCAACGAGCTTGGGTCCCCCTGCAGCAATGAAACGATCCGGTGATGACCCTAGTGTCCTACGTCCACGCCATCGCGCCATCCACTGCTGAAGCTCATGCTGCCGTTGCCTCATTGCCATCCCCAGCAAGTTCCTAGTTGACACGAGCGAGTTTCCGCTCACGCCTGGTTCACTTCCATTTCCAGCGAGAACTAGATCTCCGCAGATCCCCTCCGAACAACAGCCCGCCCCTCTGCGTCTCTTGCTGGCCGAGCAACAACCAGCAATGCGTCCAGCATTTCCAGAGTACCCCATTACTTTGTTTACTTATTGCAGGTCGTCTTGGTGAACTCTGCAGTACCCTTATTCTCGCCAGCTGAACAGTTCCTCCGTCATCGTTGCTCAGTCATCCCGGAAAGCTTCGACTAGCCAGGCTGTTTCTTTACTGCAACATCCTTTTTGTGCCTCTTGCTGGTTTAACACCAAACCCGGTGGCCACGCTCCTTTACGTCTTGTCCTACTAGTCTCACATCGCTCGGGCCAATTCTAGTCAAGGTGAGGATGAGGTTTGTTTGAGTGGATGATTGACGGTCCCAGTATGTAATTTAAGTTCATGTTTATAGTTGAAGAAGCCTTAGTTCACTGTCGTTTTTAATTTTGTTTCATGCACCAACAAAGACATATTCAGCTTTCCAACCTTTAGACATTAAGATCGAACCCCAATATTGTCTTGTATGGATTACTATGGTTGAGCATGTTGTAATTAATTCATACATTGTCATTGCACGTCAGTGTATCGTGCATATTAGAGTTTAAAGTACATTCATAATTTACAATTTGGAGTTTTTATATTTAGGGCCATGCATGATTAATTTCATAATACATATGGATTTAGAACATGTTAATTTAGAATCCAAATAAATTTAGGATAACTTTCATAATAAAACCAAATAAAAAATTTCATTTAGATTTCACCAAGATTGCACATAGACCAAGATTTAATTAGTCTTATAACATATAATGTAAATCACTTAGAAAATAATATAGTTACTAATTGCATTACATCATCTGCATTGCACATAGTTAACATCAATAGCTAGTTCATTAGATCACATTATAGTCCTAGGATTTAAATTTGCTGTTTTCATAAAATTAGAAATAAAGATAGCACTTCATATTGATTTGTATCATAGGATTAATCTATGGTTAGTCCTAGAATAGAAAATGCATGCACATTTATTTTTCAGACTTGAGGGGCATTTGTCTTTTTACTAAGAAAAGAGAACAAAAGTACAGTAGTCGGTCTCATATACGTTGCATTAATTAGGAGAAATAATTTAGTGTAGATTGCATATTAGTTAGTCATAGTATCATACATAACTTTCATGCATTTTGTTTGCATATTTTTCTAAAATGGTAGTATGCAGAAATCTCGTGATTGCGGATAGGGATACACTTTGCTCGCTTAGTGCATCTAGGTTCTTAAAATCTCATGCAATCTATGTACTATTTTGATTATTGGGTGCTACATTTCCTGATTGCTTACCCATCTGATCACCCCTCAAATATTAGTGGCAAGGTCAAGATGGACAAAGACAGCATGCAAAACATTTTCGAAATAAAGAGAAAATGTATTAAAGGGGTGTTGAGTTAATCTAGCATAACTAAGTCCTCGTACTCATGAATCTCTAGTTTGAGAAGTAAAATATATTTTCACATTTTACTTGGATGTCTAATCGACCTATAACCGATCATGACGGCTCTAAGTTTAATCACATGTTGAATTGAGTACCAAGTTGTGATTGGTAAGGCTTGAGAGAGCCAGCATTAGATGCAAGTGGTGGCCTCATAAGAGGAAACTTCATTCCCGTTGAATAGTCCATTAGCTTTCCCCCAACTGATCCACCCTCGGGAAGGTCACGACAAGAATATGAACATGTTCATGGTAGATCACTATGCCAGTTTCGAATTGAACTAGATAAGCTTCAAATTCCAAAAAATAAGAAAAAGGGGGGAAGTTTTCTAGTAGCTCTAATTGGGTCGCTTCGGGGCTCTATGTGTTTACCGATCGATGAAAAGAATTGCTTGAATTAACAAGTTCATAGCTAAATGACAAAAAAATTAATTTGAATTGATTAAAGAGGCTCTCAAAGTAGACTTATGGGAGTAAATGGGTTTGGAAGTTAATATATTTTCTTCCTGAGGTCCAAATTTATTGGGAATTTAAGAAATGGTTTTAAAAGTTCATGGTATTTACAGTTTGTCTTTTTTTTTTTCTTTTTTTCTTTGCCGTGGCCAATTTACAGATTATGCAACTAAATAGTAGTCGCTTATGTTTCATGAGTGCTCATTTGTTTGCATTAAATAAGATATTTAAGAATAAGAAAACCGCAAATTAAGTGAAAAGGGAGTCTCGATAACAAGAAGGTCAAATGTCAAAAGCCGATTACTCATTATGTATATTTAGTGGATTAATTGATGTGAAAATTGATTGATTAATGAAAATACCTAACAAATTATAAGAGTAATGACACGTTTGGTAACGATTCTGTTCCTAGAAACTGATTCTGATAAGAAATGATTATTTTTGATTTTGTTCCCGGAAATTGATTCTGAGTAAAAGAACGCGTTTGGTAACTGTCCAAAATTTCTGATTCTGGAATAGAATTACGTTTGATAATGTGTTCATTGATTCTATTCCAAATTAATTTCTTTTAATTTTTAAATAATTTTTTTTTTACTTTTTACTTTTTTTTCCTTTTTCTTTTCTTTTTTTTTTTCCTTTTCTCCTATTCTTCTTCTTTTTCTTCTTTTTATTTTTTTCCTTTTTCCTTTTTTTCTTAATATTTTTTTTACTTTTTTACTTTTTTTTTTTTTACTTTTTTTTTCTTCGCTTTATTTTTTTCTTTTTTCCTCTTTTTTTTTACTTTTCTTTTTTTCCTTTTTCTCCTATTCTTTTCTCCTATTAATTATATGTCACGACCTCTTTTTTTCGGGGCGCCCGACCGGATCGGGTACGAGCGCTTAAGGAGGCTAATGGCTCGGCTGATTTTAATTAATGCCTGGACTCTCCCAAGTCCGCCAATTTACGACTTTAAAATTTTTAGTTTGTAAATCAATTTTTAAAATGGAGTCGCCACTAATCGATTTGGGGTAGGTTGATTAGAAACCCAAGCGAAGTATCGGGAGAAATACTCGCTTCTCATGCAAACCAAAGAAATTAGGATCGGGGACTTGATTACACTAGTTAATCACTAATGCCCTTTCGGTACCTAATCTTGTTTAAACCCTAAGGTTTTTTGGATGTTTGAGGGATTTCCCATGCATTTTGGGAGAAAAACATTTTTGAGTATTTTTTTCATTTTTGGACATAAAAGGGATTTTTGGATTTTTTGGGTATTTTTGGAAAAATACAAGTCTTTTGGGTATTTTATGAAAATTTGTGGCTTTTTATGAATTTTGGCATTTTTGGGATTTTTGGGGCAATTTTTGGATTTTTTTTTTTTGGAAAATATAGAATATTTTAATATTTTAATATATTTGGAAAATAAATTATTTTTAATATATTTTAAGTATTTTCGAAAATAAATTATTTTTATTTTGATTTTTTTGATTTTTTGGAAAATAAAACATTTTTAAACATTTTTTAAATGTTTTTGATTTTTTGGAAATTAAAAGACTTTTTAATATTTTTGAAAATAAATTGTTTTTTGATTTTTTTCCTTTTTAGAAAATATTTTTTATTATTTAATTAAACATTATTTAATTATAAAAAGGCCCCGGTCGGATCCACATGTCCGATCCGACCCGAGCTGAGACAGCCCACAACGAGGGCCCGATTCGGATTTTCACCCTTTTTTTTTTTTTTGAAATGAAAACGGCGTCGTGGAGGGGTCGGTATGCGCGCCACTCCGCGGGCGCCGGGTCGCGTGTCCGACCCGCTCCACGACCCGTTTTTCTTCCTGCAAAACGACGTCGTGGCCGGGCGTTTGGGTACGCTCGGTCTGACTCGACGACCCGGCTTGATTCGGCTCCACGACTCGGCTCCCTCTGCAAACCCTACCCAACCTGGCTCCAATTTTCGACCCGACTCGCGCCGTCCCCGAGAATCGTGGAATCCCTACTAGTTCTCGATCCGGGTCCGACCCGGCGACCCGGATTACGACCCGGAAAATCGGGAACCCTAGGGTTTCCAGATTTGGGGGCGCCAAGGAGGGTACGCGGTGGCGGCGAAGATGAAGACGACGGCTATGGTGGCGGCAACGGCTCGCCAGGGGGGATGACGGTGAAGACGGTGGTGGCGAGGGGTACTTACGGTGGCGTTGTGATGGTGACGGCGGGCCTCCCTTCTTCTCTGTCTCTCTGGCTCGATCTCGCCCTACCTCGCTTTTTCTCTCTTTGCTTCTCTCTCTCTGCTTCTCTCTCCGGTGAGGGCTTGGATCGAAGATCGCAAGCCCTCGGCCCCCCTGAAGTCTCTCAGTGGGGTGTCCAAGGGCCGCGCTCTTGATCCCGGCTCTTCCTTCTCCGTCTGTGTGTCTTCATCGTTGGGGGGAGGGGGGTATTTATAGGCCGAGGACGGCCGGCCGATGGAGCTCGATCGGGGGGGACTGCCGCGGCTCCAGCCGGCCGGATCGGCGTCCCATCCGACGCGTCCCATCGGCCGCTTGCTCCTCTCTGCTCCACGTGCGAGGCTACCGCTCCTGCTCCACGTCGTGCCTCAGGCGTGCGCAACGCACGCGAATTGGGCGAGGGAGACGACGGAACGGGTTAGGGTGACGGGTTGGGCGCGGGCGCGGGCTAACCCGCGGAAGCCCAAAGGCTTGCCTTCCGTTTTTGTTTGTTTTTTTAGTTTTTTTGGTTTTTCTTCCTTTTTTCGTTTATTTGTTTATCTATTATCCGAAAAGGTAAAATAAAGAAAAAATAAAATAAAATAAAATAAAATAAAATAAAATAAAATAAAGAAACCTAAGTAAAATAAAGGCGTCAACAGCTATCCCTCTTTGAAGGTGAGCTCGCAGAGGTTGCATTCAAAGACAGACTGATGCCTTAATTTTACCCAGCATGCACGGCAGATTACGTTTTATTTAGGACATATTATTTTATGCGGCAAAAGAGCAATATAACATTACATATATTAAGGCAGATAAGAAGATACCTGTAGTTACTTACCGGAAGAGAGTGAGATAGGGTGTGAACCCCGATTTTGACAAGTATCAAGGTGTCATCTTACCTGATGATATGGGGAGGTTGTTTTTCCAAGACTCGAATTATTCTTCGTTCGCTTGTTAGAACAATCGATAATTTGTTTAGGACCCAAACCTTTCTTTCGTAGTCCTGACGGGCAATTGCTCCTCCAAGACCTGAACCATTCTTCGGTCGTCTGTTGGGGCAATCGGTGATTTGTCTTGGGCCCGAATCATTCTTTGGTTGCCGTGACGGGAAATTGCTTCTTCAGGATCCAAACCACTCTTTGGTCGCCTGTTTAAAATAACCGATATCTTGTCTAGGACCCAAACCTTTCTTCAGTTGCCTTGACGGGAAATTGCTTTTTCAGGACCCGAACCACTCTTCGGTCGCCTGTTTAAAACAATCGATATCTTGTTTAGGACCCGAACCTTTCTTCGGTTGCCTTGACGGGAAATGCGCCGGCCTTTCTCAGGGCTTTTCATTTGTAGGGGTGTCTAACCTCTGTCGAAAGACACCGGTTGGTACCCGACCTTTGTCGGAGACGCGCCGACCTTTCTTAGGGCATCTGTTTTGAGGGTGCCTGATTTGCATTGAGGACACCAGTTGGAGTCCGATCTTTCTCGGGGGATGCGCCGACCTTTCTTAGGGCATCTGCTTTGAGGGTGTCTGATTTGCATCGAGGACACCGGTTGAAACTCGACCTTTCTCGGGGGATGCGCCGACCTTTCTCCGGGCATTTGCTTTAAGGGTGCCTGATTTGCATCGAGGACACCAGTTGATACCCGACCTTTCTCGGGGGATGCGCCGACCTTTTTCAGGGCATCTGTTTTGTGGGGTGTTTGACTTGTATCGAGAACACCAGTTGGTACCCGACCTTTCTCGGGAGATGCGCAGACCTTTCTCAGGGCATCTGTTTTGTGGGGTGTCTGACTTGTATCGAGGACACCGGTTGGTACCCGACCTTTCTCGGGAGATGCACCGACCTTTCTCAGGGCATCTGTTTTGTGGGGTGTTTGACTTGTATCGAGGACACCGGTTGGAACCCGACCTTTCTCGGGAGATGCGCCGACCTTTCTCAGGGCATCTGCTTTTGAGGATGCCTGATTTGCATCGAGGACACCGTTGGAACCCGACCTTTCTCGGGGGATGCGTCGACTTTCTCAGGGCATCTGCTTTGAGGGTGCCTAATTTGCATCGAGGACATCAGTTGGAACCCGACCTTTCTCAGGGGATGCGCCGACCTTTCCTAGAGCATCTGTTCTGGAAGATATCTGGACATTCACAGACACATTAAAGAGTACATGGATATTCACAAGTACTAATCTGACGGATTTTTGGGCCTTGGCAGGCGTCATAAGCATTGAAGGGGTACTCGGATGATCACAAGTACGAGCTTTTAGGGATACTCGGACGTTCACAAGTATCGAAGGGGTATTTGATAATTGAAAATATGGAGGGCATACCTTGGGTATTTGTGAAGGTCTCTTACTTTCTTCTCGAAATGGGGAATATCGGGGACATACCTGAGGTATTTATGAAGGACTCTCGCCTCTTGGTGGTTGGGGAATATCAAGGACGTGCCTCGCATATTCATGAAGGTCTCTCGCCTTCGAGATATTCGTGAAGGCCTTCTGCCTTCTGGTGGTTGGGGATATCGAGGGCCTACCTCGCGTATTCGTGAAGGCCTCCCGCCTTTTGGAACATCAAGGATATATCTGAGATATGGTGGCGGCGACGGCTGGCCAGGGGGGATGACAGTGAAGACGGTGGTGGCGAGGGGTACCTACGGTGGCGTTGCGATGGCGACGGCGGGCCTCCCTTCTTCTCTGTCTCTCTAGCTCGATCTCGCCCCACCTTGCTCTTTCTCTCTCTGCTTCTCTCTCTTTGCTTCTGCCTCCGGCGAGGGCTTGGATCGAAGATCGCGAGCCCTCGGCCCCCCTGAAGTCTCTCAGTGGGGTGTCCAAGGGCCGCGCTCTTGATCCCGGCTCTTCCTTCTCCGTCTGTGTGTCTTCATCGTTGGGGGAGGGGGTATTTATAGGCCGAGGGACGGCCGGCCGACGGAGCTTGACCGGGGGAGACTGCCGCGGCTCCAGCCGGCCGGACTGGCGTCCCATCCGACGCGTCCCGTCGGCCGCCTGCTCCTCCCTTCTCCACGTGCGAGGTTGCCGCTCCTGCTCCGCGTCGCGCCTCAGGCGCGTGCAATGCACGCGAATTGGGCGAGGGAGATGACGGAACGGGTCGGGCGACGGGTCAGGCACGGGCGCGGCGCGGCTAACCCATGGAAGCCCAAAGGCCTCGCCTTCCGTTTTTGTTTTTTTTTTTTTTTTTTATAGTTTTTTTGGTTTTACTTCCTTTTTTCGTTTATTTGTTTATCTATTATCCGAAAAGGTAAAATAAAGAAAAAAAAATAAAATAAAATAAAATAAAGAAACCTAAGTAAAATTAAGGCGTCAACATTATACTATTAATATTATTACTTATTAGTAATATACTTTAACATACTTATTATAATTCATATAATATACTTATTAGTAATAGTATGCTATATTACTATATACTATTACTATACTAATAATTGGTATACTAATATATTATATTATTATTAGCATACTATAATAATATTATAATAATTAGTATATTAATTAATTATAATATTAATAATTACTATTAATAATAGTTTATATTATTATATTATATTAATAATTAGTAATATTATTAATAAATTAATAATATTAGTATACTTAATAGTATATTAATATAGTTATATAATATTACTAATTATTAATTATTATTAGTATATTATTAATTATAATTAATAATTAGTAATATTATATAGTAATAATTACTATATATATTATTATAGTAATATTATATATACTAATAATTAGTATACTAATATAATATTATTATTAATATACTAATATAATTACTATTATATTATTATTATTATAGTATAATAATAATTAGTATAAGAATTTTATTGTGTTGATTCTTTTTTGATTCTCGGACGCAGAATCAATTTTTTTTTTTTTTTTTTATTCTCAAATCTTATCCCAAACTGATTTCGGGAACAAATTTGTTTCCGGAACAAAAATTTTACTAAACGCGATTCTCGTTCCAAACTGATTCTCGAGAACAAAAATCGTAATTAGTCACCGTTTGGCACGTTACCAAACAAGGCCTAAGTGATTTACTAAGGAAATGATTAATTGAAGCCCATGGTGATAAGTGTTTTTAATTGGTTAATCATTCGTTTCCAATCATTAACCATCTAAAAGTAGGGATGAGTTATTTCAGGTTCCGTATAGATTCCACCTAGAACTCGGAAGCTATTCGTTGGAACAAGTTCCTCATTTTTAGGAATTTGGAACTTATCATACATACCTTGAAACTTAGAACTTACTTTGTTACAAGTTCCAGGATCGGTTTCAGGATCTACCCATGTTTTGCTTTTGTTATTAATTGAACGATTAAGGTGAATTATCACTTTTAATAACCACCACTTGCTATTATAATTTATTGTCCATAACTTATATTTATACATATAAGAAATATGAAACAATGATGATGTAAATGTCTTAGTGATAAAATGGAAACTCGGACTAGTGGGTTCAAATTATATACTCATCATTGAATATCATGAAATACCTCAAGATCTTGCAAAGAACTTGGAACCTAAAACTTACCCGTTGAAATAGGTTTTCCAATTTTTGAAACTTAGAATTTACCTTACTTAACTTGGAACCTAGAACGTGACATGTTTTCACTGATCTGGTTCTTAGGTTCTAGGTTTTTCATTGGAATTATGCTTACGCCTATCTAAAAGTGCATAATGAATATCCCATTTTTGAAATTTGACCTTTCTATTATTGAGACAGTTTTCCACTTTACTCAATTTTCTCTCTTTTTCTCTAAACAATTCATTAGTTCTATTAATATGTTCCTTAAAATTTCGATAACTTTAATTTTTTAATATTATAATTCCTATTTATTTCTTCCAATATTAACATTCTAATCACATTATGCTTGCTTATTTCTCTCCCCCCCCCACCCCACCCCACCCCACCCCACCCCACCCCAATAGAAGTCAAGAGTAAAAGAGATGATTCCTTTGAAAGAGATGAAAAATACATCTTTATTCTTTAAAACTCATGTGCATTTCACATGCTGAGGAATATATGACGGAAGGCTAACCGCCTTAAAAAAAATGAAAGTTCAGGAGGGTGATATCTAACGTGTGACAGTTAATTATTTAGGGGTAACCGTGTACGATGTCAGGTTACAAAGAGTTTTGTATATTATATGCATCAGGTAAAGTCGCTCTCAAATTATGTGAAAACGAGGTTTATCTATTGTGACTGAATCATATCACATTTGAAATATTGTGACTAGTTAAAAGACAACATTTGACAACAGTGACCACGATCGGTGGCGAAGGTGGGGGCAACTAGCGGCTGCAGGCAATGACTAGTGGTGCCGACCAACAACCAATGGAGGCAGCCGGAAAAGTGGTGTTTTCCATAGTTTTATGGTTTTACAAATGTGATAACGGAATTGCAGTATTGACTGAAAAAAACGCAAATCTGATGAAAATTTTTTGCTGATTATAATTATAGTCTGACACATGACATAGAATATGTCAATTAAACGAAATTTTTAGAAAATTTGTATAGAATATGTTTGTATTATTTAATTCTGATGATATCCTTGTTAATCGTGAACAACTTTGTGATCCGATTCGCTAATCATCCGGTCTCTCAGAGTAAGGACCTTGCGAATCATAAACATCCTTTGGCAAATAACGGACGGTAAGGCAAGCATTTTCGTTTTAGAAATGGGAAAATTTATTACATTTTTGTTAATTCAATATTAAATCTTTTAATTTTACCAATTGAGTCCAAACCTTTTCAAGTTTTACCAATTTAGTCAATTCAACTAATTTTGACTGGAAATAGCTAGCATAATAGTCTAATTAGTATTGACCGTTCTACATGCCATGGCCAACTTTGATGTGGATAAATTTTAATATTTTTTTTATTTTTTCCATTTTCTTTTCTTTTTTATTTCAAAGGGCTGGTGGGGCCATTGGCCCCTTGGTAAGGGCCATGAAGTCCTTGCCAATTGAGGCAAGGGTTGCAACCCTCGTTAGATCTAAAAAGGGGTTGCTAATTTTCGGTTAGTGGTTGGTGGAGGTCGCTGTCCCTCAGCCGATGGCTCTTAGCCCTTTGAACCCAAATTAAAAAAAAAAAAAAAGACAAAGAAAAGAAAGAAAATAGAAGAAAATTAATAAAAAAATTCAAAAGATATTGTTAAAAATCAATTACATTTGTGATTTATGGTCAAAATTAGCTGGATAGTTTTGGTTGGAAAATTTTGAAAATTTTTAGGACTCAATTGATAAAATTGAAATGTTTAATATTGAATTGACAAAAGTGCAATAGGTTTAACACTTTTTGGATAATTTTCTTTTTAAAAACTACTCGTTTTTCTATTTTAAATTTTGCAGTTATGGATAATGACAACAATTTTTCTTTTTAAAAATGGAAACAGATTTTGGCTAATAGATAAAATGGGTTTCTGGTATTATTATCATTTAAAAATAAAAATGAAAATGAGAGAACTGTAAATCAAGCGATTTTAGTATTTCCCTATTTAGTCAACTAATAAATGCTGTCTCGAAGACCTTCTTGACAAGAGAGTCGTTGGTTCAATCCAATAGTAGGTAAACCCGGAATCAGAGCACATTATCGAAGAGCGGTTGATTTGGTCGGGGTACTTGAAGCCTTCAAAGAAGAATGGAGAGAAAAAAAAAGTGAGGGATTGAAGTTTGAGGATGAGATCTGCTCTGAGTTTGATAGTAAGCGAAGCATTTTGGTGGTAAGTTAGCTTGGGATAACACTGGACAGCAACGATAGGAAGATGGATCGATTCTCCGAAGATGGAACCCCCCTGGTTTCAAGATTAGGAAGGATAGAGAAAGTGCCTCAGGACATGGATGTTGATGACAAGGGGGCTACCGCGGAAAAGCTAACAATAGCAGACGGAGGAGAGCCAGGAACCTAGAGGGAAAACGTGGGGAGTTACTCTTGCCCCCTCTATTCCTGGAGGATATACCTCAGAATTGGCTAAATGCTTTAAATGGCGTTCCAAGCTTTCCCCCACGGATGCAGTATAAGAAGGCTCAGCGCCAAGGGGAAAGATCAACCAAACAGCATCCTCTCCCTTTCTTCTTGGAAGTTCCAGCGAGCACCAAGGAGAGAGAGAGAGAGAGAGAGAGAGAGAGAGAGAGAGAGAGAGAGAGAGAGAGACCAAGAATCCTCGTAGGAGAAAGGAAAAAGATGGCAATTAAATCTTACGTTGGCGCGCTGCTGCTGCTGCTGTCTTTTTCTTCCACCATCAAAGCTCAGGTCTTTCAAATCGAGAATTATAGTGTAACGGGCGGTGGCATACCAGACATAACCCAGGTGCGCATACTCTTCAGTGAATAGCTTTACGGCATCCTTTCCTAAACCTCTGCTGCTAACGAAGGCCTGTTACGCATTTTTAAGTCATTGCTAGATGCATGGAAAAAGGCGTGCGCATCCACTACTCGTCCTAAAGTGCTCATCCCGGGAGGAACGTTTACACTATCGGAGGTTTTCCTAGAAGGCCCCTGCAAGGCCCATGTGGAATTCGAGGTCCACGGCAGGCTGCTGGCCCCGCCAGAACTAAGCCGCTTCAAGACCGACGGTTGGGTCGTGTTCCACAATATCGACGGCCTCACCATGTTGGGTGGGACCTTTGACGGCCAGGGCAAGATGGCCTGGGCGCAGAACGACTGCACCACGAACAAGAATTGCCGTATGCTCCCCATGGTAAGCGCCCCATCCACGCTATTCGTTTCTATACACATTTCGAATCGCACGGTCCTTAGAATAACAGATACGCCAATGGGATATATCCAAACTTAGACAACGCGATTAACCGAGCTCTGAGCACCAGGGGGAATTGCTAACGCCCATTGAATTTCGACAGAATTTGAGGTTCAACGTCGTCAGCAATGCCATAATCCACGATGTAACCTCGGTCGACAGCAAGTATTTCCACGTAACCGTCTTGGGCTGCAAGAACGTGACGTTCCAAAATTTCCACGTGAGTGCGCCGGGCAACAGCGTCAACACGGACGGGATCCACATCGGACGGTCGCTCGGGGTCAACATCCTCGACACCGACATCAAGACCGGGGACGATTGCGTCTCCCTTGGTGACGGGAGCCGGCAGGTCACGGTCAAGGGGTTGAACTGCGGTCCGGGCCATGGCATCAGCATTGGCAGCCTCGGGAAGTATGACAACGAAGAGCCCGTGTCAGGTGTCTTTGTCACGAACTGCACCATCAATGGTGCGACCAATGGCGTGAGGATCAAGACATGGCCCGCGTCGAAGATCGGCATAGCCACCGACATGCATTTTGAGGGCATCCAGATGAACAATGTCTTCAACCCTGTGCTGATAGACCAGGGATACTGCCCATGGAACCAGTGCCAAGCACAGGTAGACACATGAGCATGAGAATTAGCATAGGTCATGCACATTAGAAACGAAATGCATATCGATCAGTCTGCCAAATGAAATCAATTTAATTTCTAACGAAACTTAAATGCTTGTTTTGCTCACAATTCTCAAGTCAGTTAGGAAACAAAAACTAATCGCACAATCAATAAACCATATACATGTCGGCCCTAATCTGTATGTTATTCGATTTGTTCAGACTCCTTCCGTTGTTAAGATCAGCAATGTCAGCTTCAAGAATATCAGGGGAACCTCGGCGACCAAGGTCGCAGTGAAGATCGCCTGCAGCAAGCGTGTTCCATGCGAGGGCGTCCAGATCGCGGACATTGACCTTGTGTATAAAGGCCCTGACGGCCCCGCCACGTCGGAGTGTTCCAACGTCAGGCCTTTGATCTCCGGCGTGCAAAACCCTCGGGCTTGTGCCAAGATTGTGAGCTAAAGACTTCGCTCTTTCTCAGTGAAGACAAATCGACGCCGAACGTTTCTTTATAAAGGAGGTGGAAAGGTCGAGCTTTGAAGACTAGGATTCTTGAGCGAAACTGTTTGGTTTTTGTACTCTTTTAGTGTACCCCATGTAATATAGACATTATAAATAATAGGAAGATATCTGATTGCACGGTATTCTGATACCACGTCAGATTCCGTTTGAAGAAAATCCTCACTCGTACACCTCACTTAGTTATTGATATATATTTGGTTTGCGAAAAATATAAGATTAGCCTCCATAAATTCTTACCCACTCTGGACCTAAGTTTCACCATACACACATTATGAAGTTTAAATTTCACATTACGTACATCAAAAGGCTCAAATAGTTTCATGTACTCGATTGGTTCATTATCGTAAAATCACGACACATCTAGCGCATAGTGCGAGTCACCCTGCTTGTGTAATATTTGGATGATAATCAATTGACATGATCTCAAGACGCATCATAATTAAGCCCATTTTTCTTGTAATTGTAATTTTGGGTCATCAATCGTGTCCGTTTACTAAATTGATAAACAATGAATCCCATCACGTTAACTAGGAGCATTGGTGAAATAGTTTTGCTGTTCTCGATTTTGGGTGCAAATCTTGGGTTTAACGTCCAAATTTTAATTAGCCACACATTCCCACAAAGGTCAAGATCTCAGATGTGAGCTTTAGGGACATCCGAGGAACGTCTGCAACACCCCTTGCTGAGAAGCTAGTGTGCAGCAGAGGAGTGCCTTGCCAGAAACTGGAGCTTGCTGATATTAACTTGAGGTATAATGGGAGGAACGGGGCCGCTGTGTCGCAGTGCGCGAATGTAAAGCGTACGATCACCGGGAAATCATCCCTGCCCCTCTGCGCGGGGTTGCGAAGTTGATCGATCTTCATATTCACCGCGCATGTGATCGTCGGAACGTTTCAAGAAGTTCGATTGATAACAGGCCGGTGAAATAGAGCTGCAAATAAAAATAGAACTTTCGCCTTTTTATTTTTATATTTTGTATACTTAGAAAATGCTATGTACAACAGAAGTCATATTTTATTCAGAACATGAACATGTTCGTGGTAGATAATTTTGTGGCTGTGTTTATCCATCGATGAAGAAAACAACTTGAATTAACAAGTATATAGCTAAATGACCAAAAAAAAAAAAAAGTTGAGTTGAATAAATGGGTTCTCAAAGTGGACTTATTGGGTTCAAACCCCCACCTTCTCAGGGAGGGATGGGGTGGGGACGCGCAAATTTCAGGAGTGGGTTTTGACTTTCACACCCCCGCAAGAGGTGGGGCAAAAGTCTGATAGTGAGTGTAAAATAGGTATAGAGTAGGACTGACAAAAAAAAAAGTGGACTTATTGGGAATTAATGCGTTTGAAAGTTATTTTAATAACTATTTTCCTGAAGTCCAAATTTATTAGAAATTTAAGAAATGGTTTTAAAAGTTGATGGCAATCTACAGTTTGCCTTTATTTTTTTCAATGGCCAATTTACAGATTATACAACTAAATAGCACTCGCTTATGTTTCATAAGTGCTCATTTGTTTGCATTAAACAAGATATTTTGAGAAAAAGAATAACCACCGATTAAGTAAAAAGGAAGCGTCTGACCAAAAAAAAAAAAAAAAAAAGTAAAAAGGAAGTCTCGATTAGAAAAAAAGTCAAATGTCAATAGCTGGTTACTCATTATGTATATTTAAGGGATTATTTGATGTGAAAATTGATTGATCAATGAAAATATGTAACAAATTATAAGAGTAAATGATTTTCTCAACGCATAAAAGGAAATGATTAACTGAAATCCGTGATAATTTTTTTAAGTATTTTTAATTGCTAATTCATTCGTTTCCATTATTAACCATATAAAAGTACATAATGAATGTCCCATTTTTGAAATTTGACCTTTCTATTGCGGAAACATATTTTCACTTTCTTAATTTTCTTTCTTCTTCTTAAAAAAAAATTCATTAGTTCTATTAATATGTTTCTTAAAGTTTAGACAGCTTCAATTTTTTAATATTGTAATTCCTATTTATTTCTTCCAATATAACTTTATAATTAATATGTGCTTCCTTCATTTCTTCCATGGAAGTCAAGAGTAAAAGAGATATTTCCGCTTAAAGAGATGAAAATACATCTTTAATGCTTTAAAACTCATGCGTATTTCACACGCTAAGAAATGTACAACGGAAGAATAACGGCCCTAAGAAAATGAAAAAGTTTAAGAGGTTGATATTTCACGTGCAACATTTGATAATTTAGGGTTAATTGTGTATTATGTTAGGTTGCGAAGAGTTTTGTATAATTTTCTAGAGATATCATATGCATCACGTAAAAAGTCATCTCTCATATCGGGTAAAAACGAGGGATAATGAGACAAACAATCTTTGAATTTTGGCTTGGTTCATGAACTTTAATTTGTTTAGTATGATCCTTGAATTTTAGCCCAATATGTAATATAGTTCTTGAACTTTTAATTTGTTCAATGTAATCTTTAAACTTTTAATATGTGTTCAATATAATCCCCGAACTATATCAAAAAGTTCAACATAGTCATTGGTCTTGAATTAATGAAAAAGATTATATTGAACATTTTCATATAGTTCAAGGACCATGTTGAATATGTACCAAAAGTTCATGGACTAAATTAAACAAATTAAAAGTTTAGGGGCCACATTGCAAATTGGCTAAAGTTAAGGGACCACATCAAATAAATTAAGAGTTAAATGACCAAATTGCACATTGAGTCAAAATTCAAGGATTGTTCGTGTCATTTTTCCAGAAAACAAGGTTGATCTTTAATTGACATTAGTGGATGAAATTTCTTATTTTTGTAGAATCATTTCTTAATATAACCTTGTCATGAAGTGCTAATCCTCCACAGCGATGTATAACGATAAATTTTTAGTTACATGACTAAAGCTTATAATTAAATAGATGCATATCTAATGAAATTATATTGCCAATTATAATTATAGTTGACCATGTTAATTGAACAAAGTTTTAATAAATTGTTTAGAATATGTTTGTATGTGTTATTTAATTTTGACGATATGCTCATTAGTTGTGAACAACTTTTTGATAGATCTCTTTGAGAAAGGAACTTGTGAATCTTAAATGTCCGTTAACGATTGGGGTTTGCTCTAGTGGCCACTCTTCCAATATGGAAGGGGAAGGTGGATGAGTTTGAATCCCCACTTTTTCAAGGAGGATTGGGATAGGGATGATTTAGTTTCAAGTGTGGGTTTCAACTTCTACGCCTTATAAGGAGGTGGGACAAAAGTTTGAGGGTGAGAATTAGAATAGGAGTAGTGTAGGACCGACAAAAAAAATAAAAAAATAAATCTTAAACATCTGTTCCCCTAGCAATTAAGGGATGATTATGCAAGCATTTTTGCTTTAGAAATACAAAAGTTATCCAAAAAGTCCTACACCTATTACACATTTGCCTATTAAGTCTTGAATCTTTTAATTTTACTAATTGAATGCCAAACGTTTTGAATTTTGCTAATTGAGATCATTCGATCAATTTTTATCGGAAACCACTAATGTGGCAACTCAGTTAGTGTCATTCATCTTACATGGTATGATTAGCACCGATGTGAATAAATTTTAATAATTTTTAAAAATTATTTTAAATTTTATGTTATTTGTTCTTTTCATTCTTTTTCTTTGGTTTTATGGGCCGACAACCCTTGCTAACCCTTGGGCAAGGGCCATGAAGCCCTTGCCAACTAGGGATGAGGGTGACCAAGCCCACACCAGTCAAGGGTGAGGGGTGCTGGCAAGGGTTGGTGAGCCCTTGTTATGGTTGAGGGTTTGGGCGAGGGCTTGTGACGCCTTCACTAGCCTCAGCAAGGGCTAGTGAGCCCCCGCTAGATTTGGCGAAGCAAGGGCATGGTGGCCCTCACTGGCAAAGTGAGGGTGTGCAAGGGCTGTGACGCCCTTGTTGACCTTAGTGAATGTCCATGAACTTGTGTCTGTTTTCAGCGAGGGCTTTGTGGCCCTTGCCTAGAGGCTACTGGGGGTTGTCGACCCTCAGTCAATAGTTGGCGTAGGTCATTGGGATGTAGCTAGTGGCCAGTGGCCTTGTCGATCTTTTAAACCAAAAAAGAATAAAAAGAAAAAGAAAGAAAAGAAACATATAAAAAATTAATAAAAATGTCAACGTTGGTTGCCCATGTACGACATATGGCTTCTACGTCAATGATTTTTAGTTAAAATTAGCTAGATTGGCTTAATTGGCAAATTGTAAAAAAATTAATATTCAATTAACAAACTTGAAAAGTTTAGATCTAAATTAGCAAATGTGCAATAATTTTAAGACTTTTTGGATAATTTTCCTTTTAGAAACTACTCGTTTTTCTATTTCTGATTTTTCAATGGAGAATGAAAGTAGTTTTCCTTTTTTAACTTGAAAACAAATTTAGGTTTATGGACAAATTGGGTTTTCGTTATCATAAATCATTTAAAAATAAGAACGAAAATGAGAGGCGTGCATATCAAGCTATTTCGGTATTTCCTTATTTGGTCACCTAATAAATGCCATCTAGAAGGCCTTCTTCAACAAGAGAGTCGTCGGTTCAAATCCAGTGATAGGCAAACCCAGAATCAGAATTCGTCTCGAAGGGCGTTGGTTCGATTGGTGCTCGAAGCCTTCAATGAATCGATAGAAGCAAAATGATGGATTGAAGTTTGAGGATGAGATCTGCTCGGAGTTTGATAGTAAGTGAAGCATTTTTGTAGTAACTTTTAAAAGCTAGCTTTCAATAACACCGGACGGCAATAACAGGAAGATGGATTGATTCTCCGCAACTAGAACCCCCGGCTTCAAGATCTGGCATGATAGAGAAAATCCAGGGACCCGAAGTATGGAAGTTTACAATCAGCAGGCAACGGTGGGAGAGCTAATAATAGCAGACGGGGGAGAGCAAGGAACCAGGAGGGAAACCTGGGAGGCTTTCTCGCGCCCGCTCAACTCCCGACGGATTTACCTTAAAATTGGCTTAAAGCTGTTAATGGCGTTATAAGGTTTCCCCACGGATGCAGTATAAATGGATCCAGCGCCAAGGGGAAAGATCATCCAAACAACGTCGTCTTTCTTTCTTCTTGGAAGGTCCAGCAAGCGCCCGGGAGAAAGAGAGAGACCAGGAATCCTCGTAGCGGAAGGGAAACGATGGCAATGAAATCGTACGTTGGTGCTCTGCTGCTGCTGTTGTCTTTGTCTTCTTCCATCAACGCCCAGGTCTTTGACGTCGTCGCGAGTTACGGTGCAAAGGGCGATGGCAGTTCAGACATTAGCCAGGTGCGTGTATTCTTTAATGAATAGCTTTACGGCATTCTTTCTTAAATCTCTGCGGCTAACGAGGGTTTTGTCACAAATTTTTTCGAAGGCCTTGCTGAGTGCATGGAAAGAGGCGTGCGCATCCACCACTCCTGCTAAAGTGTTGATCCCGAAGGGAACGTTTGCGCTGACGGAGGTGGCCCTGGAAGGCCCCTGCAAGGCCCCTGTGGAGTTTGAGCTCCAAGGCACATTGAAGGCCCCGGCGGACCCAAGCCTCTTCAAGACCGATGGTTGGGTTGTGTTCCATAACATCGACGGCCTCACCGTGTCGGGCGGTGGGACCTTCGACGGCCAGGGCAAGATAGCCTGGGCGCAGAATGACTGCAACAAGAACACGAACTGCCGTACTCTCCCCATTGTAAGTGCCCGTCGGTATTATTCGTTTCTATATATATATTTCGAACCGCACGGTCGTTGGAATAATGGATACGCCAATCGGCTACATCCAAAACTTAGACAATGTGATTTTTTAACATCGGTGGAAATTGCTGACATCCGTTGGATTTCGACAGAATTTGAGGTTCAACTTCGTCAACAATACCCTAATCCATGATGTAACCACGCTGGACAGCAAGCAGTTCCACGTAAACGTCTTGGGCTGCAACAACGTGACGTTCCAACATTTCCACGTGAGTGCGCCGGCCGAGAGCCTCAACACGGACGGGATCCACATCGGACGTTCGCTCGGGGTCAAAATCCTCGACAGCGACATCAAGACAGGGGACGACTGCGTCTCCCTTGGTGACGGGAGCAAGCAGGTCACTGTCAAGGGGGTGACCTGCGGTCCGGGCCACGGCATCAGCGTCGGCAGCCTCGGGAAGTATGAAAACGAAGAGCCCGTGGAGGGTGTCTTCGTCACGAACTGCACCATCATTGGTGGAGACAACGGTGTTAGGATCAAGACTTGGCCTGCGTCGAAAGTCGGCACGGCTTCTGACATGCATTTCGAGGATATCACGATGGACAATGTCGCCAACCCTGTGCTCATAGACCAGGGATACTGCCCATGGAACCAGTGCAAAGCAGGGGTAAACACATGAACATGAGAATTAGCATAGGTCATGCACATTAGAAACGAAATGCATATTGACCCGTCCGCTAAACGAAATCAATTTAATTTCGAACGAACTTGAACGCTGGTTTTGCTCACAATTCTCAAGTCGGTTAGGAAACAAAAACAATCGCACAATCGTTAAACCATTTACATGTCGGCCCTAATCTGTATGTTATTCGATTTGTTCAGGTTCCTTCCCTTGTCAAGATCAGCAAAGTCAGCTTCAAGAGAATCAGGGGAACCACAGCATCTCAGGTCGCGGTGAAGGTCGCTTGCAGCCAGCGCGTGCCGTGCGATGGAGTTGAGATTGCAGACATCGACCTGGTGTATAATGGCCCCGAAGGTCCCGCCACATCAGAGTGTGCCAACGTCAAGCCTTTGACCTCTGGCAAGCTAAACCCTGCGGCTTGTGCCAAGGTCGTGAGCTAAAGAGTTCATTCTTTCTCAGAGAAGATGAAAAAGGTCTAGCTCGATGAGTCTTGAGCAAAACCGTTTGGTTTTTGTACTCTTTTTGCGTACCCCATGTAATATAGACATTATAAATAATAGGAAGACGTCTGATTGCACGGTATTCTGATATTACATCAGATTCCGTTTGAAGAAAATCCTCACTCGTACACCCCACTTAGTTATTAGTATATTTGGTTTGCGAAAAAAATAAGATTAGCCTCCGTATATTCTTACCTACTCTAGACCTAAGTTTCACCGGACACACATTATGAAGTTTAAATTTCACATTACGTACATCCAAAGGCTCAAATAATCTCATGTACTTGATCGGTTCATTATCGTAAAATCACAACACATCTAGCGAATAGTGCGAGTCACCCCGCTTGTGTAATATTTGGATGATAATCAATCGACGTGATCTCAAGGCGCATCGTAATTAAGCCCATTTTTCTTGTAATTGTAATTTTGGGTTGTTGACGCCTAATTTTTGTTTTTGTTTTTTTATCTTTTAATTAGTTTTCATTATTATAATTCCTTTTTTTTTGGTTTTATTTCCTTTTTATTTATTTTGATTAAAACCAAAAAATGGAGAAAAAACCGAAAAAAAGAAAAAAAAAGGAAAAAAGGGAAACAGCCCCGCGGGTCAGCCCGCGCCCACGCCCGACCCGCGCTCGACCCGCGGGCATCGCCTTCTGTGCCCGAAGCGCGTGCGAAGCACGCGCGCCACAGAGCGTGTAGAGCAGGGGGGAATGGCACGGCGTACGGCGAGCAGCGAGGCACGTGGGAGAGCAGGGGGAGTAGCCGGCCGACGGGACGCGTCGGATGGGACGCCGGTCTGGCCGGCTAGAGCCGCGACGGTCCCCCCCGGTCGAGCTCCGTCGGCCGGCCATCCTCGGCCTATAAATACCCCCCTCCCCCCTTCGATTCCAACACACCAGAGCCACGGCAAGGGGGAGAGAGAAGCCCACAGCCCTGGAACCTTGCTGAGAGACTTTAGAGGAGGAGCCAGGGGTCAGCGAGCTTCGATCCGAACCTCGCCGGAGGAGGGCCACAGAGAGAGAGAGAGAGAAAGCAGAGAGAGAGAGAGAGAGAGAGAGAGAGAGAGAGAGAGAGAGAGAGAAGCAGGGAAGGACCCTCCCTGTCGTCGTCGTCGCCGCAACACCTCCACCCAGCAGGTAATCCCTCACCGCCATCTTCGCCGCGGCTCCTTCCCTGGGCTGCCCTCTGCCGTCGTCGCCACCAGCCGCCGTCGCCGTTGCCCCCTTTTGCCCCCAATTTGGGAACCCTAGGGTTCCTGGCTTTTCGGGTCACGATCCCAGGTCGCCGAGTCGGATCCGGGCTAGGAACCGGGTAGGGTTCCATGAATATAGGGGACTAGGAGGTCGGGTCGTCATCGGGTCGGGTGTCCGTGAAAACGGCACCGTCTCACCGCTGAATGGAAGGCCGGGTCGGGTAAGGGTTCGGAGCTGGGTCGGGTTACGGAGGCCATGGCGTTGTTTTGCGCTTTGCTGCGAGTCGGGTCAAGGTCCGGAATCGGGTCGGGTAGGGTTGCCAAAGAGCCGGGTCGGGTGGCCTCCACGACGCCGTTCCACAAGAAGTTGAAGTCGGGTCACGAAGCGGGTCGGATCCGGGTCAAGCGCCGAAGAAACGGCGTCGTTTCGAATAAGGCAAAGCGGATCGTGGAGCGGGTCGGGCGTAACCCATGGGTCGCGTCCGAACCAGCCTCTCCACAGTGCCGTTTCGCAAGTCCATCTATAGTGCCGTTTTACAGGGAATTGGAGGCCCGGTCATTGAAATGGGTTGTCGGGCCGGGTCGGGTACCCACCCCGACCGTGACATCGTTTTAACGGCCCGCTCCGAAACGTGGATCCCGCCCGCGTTTAAAGCCGGCTCGGGCGGATCCGTCCCGTGGATCCGACCCGGGCCGGTTTATAATATTTTAGATTAAAAAAATTTTGTTTTCAAAATATATTTAAAATCATTTTAATTTCAAAAAATCAGAAAAATGTTTTTAAAATGTTTTCTTTTCCAAAAAATCAAAAAATAAAAATCTAAGAAATTTTTTTATTTTCGAAAATATTTAAAAAAGGAAAGTCAAAAATTATTATTTTACAAAATACCCAAAAATATTAAAATATTTTAATATTTTCCAAAAATCAAAAATTGTCAAAAAACCCCAAAAATGCCAAAAATTCATGAAAGAGCCCAAATTTTCATAAAATGCTAAAAAGACTTGTATTTTTTTTTGAAAAACACCCCGAAAATCCAAAATCCCTTTTATGTCCAAAAATGAGAAAAACACCCAAAAATGTGATTTTTCCTAAAATGCATGAAAAATCCTCAAACATCCAAAAAAACCTTAGAGTTTAAACAAGATTAGGTACCAAAAGGGCATTAGTGATTAACTAGTGTAATCAAATCCCCGATCCTAATTTCTCTGGTTGTGCAGAAGCGAGTATTTCTCCCGGTACTTCGCTCGGGTTTCTAATCAACCCACCCCAAATTCATTAGTGGCGACTCCATTTTAAAAATTGATTCCCAAACTAAATATTTTAAAGTCGTAAATTGGCGGACTTTGGAGAGTCCAGGCTTTAATTAAATCCAGCCAAGCCATTAGCCTCCTTAGGCGCTCGTACCCAATCCGACCGGGCGCCCTCGAAAAAAAGGGGGTCACGACAGCTTGGCGACTCCGCTGGGGACTTTAAGGACTTAGGCCATATTTATCTTGTTTAAATTCTTTACTAACTTAGGTTTTTTTTTTTTTTTATAGGTCAAGAGCTTAGAAATTTATTTTAAGCTTGCTTAAATTAAATTGTCTTGTGATTATAAACTGTTGTGCATGTTTTACTGTTTTAAACATTACACATGGCACACACAACCCGGCCGCCGGACTTGGGCCGCCATAGGATTTCTAGGATGGTGTTAAGAAAGATACGGCCTCGAACGCGAGACTGCCATGTAGAGGTTGCCTTTCTTTTCCCCGAATTTCTTAGCCGAGGTTAAGGGGGTACACTACTAACGCGAGACTGCGACTGGCGGATGCCCTTTTAATTTCATCAAGCCTTCTGAGTTAGAAATCGAGCTGCACATCTCATGTGTATGTCTGTGTGCTTGTCATTTTACTTAAAGGCAGAGCAATTTGTTTACTTTTTACTTAGTCTTTTTATTGGCCCATGGCAATTTAGGATAAACTTTTCAAAATCTCGGTTCATATGCGATGGGGGAAGGCGACATCCAGTTTATTCCTACTCCCAAGGCGGAACTCTTCAGATGGTGGGGTCAGTTGGATCAGCCTGCCTAGGAGCGTGTAAAAGATAAGCTTGGCCATCTCCTTTCGTTGATCCGAATCACTGTTCGCCCAGAAGTCATACAAGCCATTGCACATTTCTGGTGCCCCAGGACGCTTACCTTCATGTTCGGTAGGTTTGAGCTAACTCCAACCCTAGGAAGAATACGGCATCATCACTGGAATGCCCCTTGGGAAGGAGCTGGTCAGACCATCAACAGGCGCCCTCCCTTGGCGCGGACTAGCGCGTTTTTTAGAAATCGAGTTCCATGTTATGACGCGAATTCTCGATGATAACGACATTACCTGCCCTTTAGAATTCTTGAATGAATATTTTCAGAATCAGTCCATGACTAAAAGAAGCGAGATTTTCCTCCTGGCATTTTTCGGGCTTGTTGTTTTCCCCCACCAAAAAAACGTCACAAGTCCTAGAATGGTTTGGATCGTCAATCAAATCTTGGGAGGAGCCAATTATGTCAACATGATTTTAGCTGAGACTTTCCTGTCCTTTAACCATTTTAAAGACAACATAGAAAAAATCATGCGAGCCTCTCCAGAAATTTTGCAAGTCTGGTTCTTTTCTCACTTGAGCGAATACTGGGGCATCATGCGATCGTTTGAAACAAACACTTTTGAGCATCCATTACAAAAATTCATGGTTTTAGGACCTTATATTCCTAATCAAACCAGTTTGCATTGGGTCGATTTCTTGAGAGATCCAGCTCCCGAGACATTCTAGTGGTGTGCTGGTTGGTTCCACGAAAAAAGGGCTCGCTTTGCCTACAGACGCACCCATCCAATTCCCTTGCTTGGCTGGACTGGCGCCGTTCCCTATTACCCATTTCGAGTGGCACGACAATTCGGAGCCCTACAGGAGATCCCACCGCGTTCTAGCTGGAGAGTCCCTCCGGTCTTCTTCAGTACCAATGATAGCTATGCATTCGACATCTCCACTTGTGAAGAAATCTGGGATAAATGCCACCGCAAAAGGATTGTGGTACTTGAAGGACTCGAAGGAGAAGAAAAAGCTCATCACGCTTCTGCCGCCTACATCCATCATTATCACATCTCGAAAAGGCACAAGCCATCGCTCCCTCGGTCCATCAGAGAGAACGGCCTACTCGAGCAAGTAGACCTTATGCGAATGATACAAGAAGTAGGCCAGATACCCAGCTCAGAGACAGTCCAAGGAAGCGAGCAGTCTTCACAAGACCCCCTGTCGTATATGTAGTCATGTTTCCTTAGTTTTTTGAAAACTTTGTCCCATTGTCTAGGGACTTTTCTTTAAGTGTCTAGTATTTGGTTCTATCATTTCAATTCCTAGACATCAGGAGTCTGTAAAAACCCTCTTTCGATAAATGAAAGTAGATAGATCATTACCATGGGTCAATCTTTGCTTACTCAATGCTTATTCACTGTTTTCACGCACGACCAAGTAATCATGAATCATCAGCCATCGGCCACCTGCGATTGGCCCCTCATGATAGGGTCGGGTCAGGATGAAGTGCAGAATCGCCTTGCCCACATTGAAGATGGCATAGGGCAAATGTCCATTACCCTTCAACAGCTCTCGAGACAGATAAAATCCACTCATGATGAGCCCAACTCTGTAATTGCCCTAAGCACTGTCGTGACCTCTATAGATATGCTAAAAACTAGCAAATACCATGAACAATTTGAAAAGATCATGAAAAAGTTAAGCCAACTATAGGGGCAGAATCCCATCGACTTATCTGACTACTCCGACTTCAAGATCCCTAAAAATTCAAAGCACCTGAATGTGAAAGGTATGCTGATACCTCCCACCCGGAAGCTTACCTACAGGCTTACCTGGTGCAAAGAATGATTCAATCATATCAGTCAGACCTAACCGGCCCTGCCCTACGATGGTACATTGTTAGAAAGATTAGTCTCCTTAAAACCTGGAAAGAATTAATCCATGTTTTCTGTCAAGAGTACGACGTTGGCCCTGACATAGCCCTGCCCTACAAAGAACTAATGACCGTGGAACAAGAGAGGCCACTAGTTGCTGAGACAGGAGAGAAGCGTAGCGGTGAAGCCTTGCATAATGAATGGATAGTTGAATAGCACCCAGCTACTGAAAAGTTTCCCACTAGGAAAGACAAGGAGCCTTTGTACGAGATCACAGGTTCAGAGCCTGTTCAAGACTGGGGCATGACAAAACAACTCCCCAGACTTACCCCAAGAGCCAGGGTCCAAAGAATACCAACCCCTATCAACCTGGAAAGTGACTCAGACAGTGAAACCTTAATATTTCTCACTTCCCTTAACAAAATGGAGATAGCCAAACATAGAGCCTTACTCAAAAGATCCGGACCAGGAACCAAGAAAAGAAAACCTAGCCAGATTGATACGTCGTCCAACGACGAGCTACGGTACCAAAGCTCCGAGCATTCCCAGGAATACAACCTTGAAGGCAGCCATCCCCTGGAGTATGATCCTGAAGACTTCCCGCCCCTAGAATACCATCCCAAGGACTTCCGGCACTATTTCAATGGCGAGACTGACAATTCATCCTATAACTGTTTTCCACTCTCATCCGAAGATGAAGGCCCGTCGGAAGGAGAGGAATACATCTTTATCCGTTACGATCCCGACGAAGTGCTGAGCTCCTCGCCCGACCGTGAGAATAGCTTAAATGCCCCGTCCTCCCTCAGTGATTTTAACTCCGAAGAAAGCAATGGAGTAATCTCGGTAGAGTCCAATGTCCCTGAAAAAGAAGAATTCGATGCTACAATGGGTATGCAGTGGGAAAATCAGTGGCCCAACCAAGACCTATCAGGCCCGTCTCACCCTCGTACGATCTTGACCCCCTTAGAGATGTGGATACCCGACCTCCACAAGTATAATGGCACGACTTGCCCCGTGGCTCACTTGCAGTATCTCTACGAAGAAATGAGTCGGTATTATGGCTCAGCAATGCTCACAACTCAGGCATTTCAAGAAACCCTTATAGGGTCTGCATTACAGTGGTTCTTCACAGCAAATATTCATCTCATAGAAGATTGGAGCGAGTTGACTTCCACATTCCTACATCAGTACCAAAGCCAGATCGGAACCGAGCTGCCGTGCGAGGATTTGGCCCACTTTGGAAGAAGGCCAATGGAGGATTCCCGAGCATATGCCAAGAGATGAAGGGTTTCATAATGCAAATTCACCCTGAACTTGCCGAAGAAGAGTTGATAAAATAGTTTGTGGAAGCCTTGTCCTGCGACTGTCGCTGTTGGCTGCATGGGCTGCACTTCTGTAACTTCAACGAAGTGGTCATCGCATGCGAGTACTTCGAGTCTACTGAAGACGAGAAATCCAAAGATGCTTAGCCTCAAGCCTGGCACTATCAAAGCGCTCCTTTACACATGAGTTGTCATGGGTTTTACTTGTTTTTATAATTTCACGTTCCTCGTTATGTCTAGTGTGCTAATGTTGTATTTTCCTTTCCAAGAACTCTAATGTATAATCCTAGTATTTTATTTTGAAAAACATAAGGAAGTATTCCAAACTGGCCCAGTGATGTTATCCAACCATGAAAAGAAAATGTCATCCAAGGAGAATACTGAGGGTTGGGCTTCCTCATGCCTTTTCTCCCCAAAAAAAACATGTTTTGAAAATAAAAGTATTTCATTACCCAAAAGCTTTTGCCAAAATGAGGAAATAAATTTGAGCATGTTTGTCTCCCACTTTATGTCTCAGAACAACATTCCCTTTGATTTACATGTGATAGAAAGCATCTGAAATTGGTGCATCATGTGAACAGGTCAAACACGAAGATATTGTTCCAAGAAAATGGGGGCAAACAGAAAGGATCATCCTGTTTCAAAAAAGGGTAAGTCTTATCCCCCTAACATAATATTGAAAATAACGACCTCTCCCTTCTATTGACAGGATACAAAGGATGAAGCATAATAGGTACAGGCATAGAGTTGAAATCCAAGCATCCATGATATGTCTCACTCCTACCCAGCTCCCTCCTAAGCCAAAGGACTATCTTGTCGCACGACATGCCCAACCAGCCGGACTAACCCAGAAGCATGAGGAAGAAACTCCTTTAAAGCAATTACTGTCAACAAAGAGAAAATCCAGGCAATCAAGGCGATCTGTAGCCCACACCCTGGACAGTGACTTTAAAGTCTAGAAGCTACACTCTAGATGCATGTTTTCCCCAAGAAGGAGTTGCCATAAGATAACTTGAGATTTTCGATTGTCCATCTCAAATTCCATAGAAGCTTGAGGAGCATGGTGTTGCCCAATGCTGCTATGATCCAAGACGGAAGGAAAAAAGTTTTCAAGAGGGAAACAATGAAAAGAATCCTCGGCCGCAAGATACAAAAAATGAAATGTAATAGGTACAGGCATAGAGTTGAAACCAAGGCATCTATGACGTGCCTCACTCCTGCCCAGCTCCTTCCTAGGCGAAAGGACTATCTCATCACGCGACACAGCCAGGTGCCACAGCTTCGACAGGCCCAGGAGCATGAAGAAGAAATTCCTTCTCTTCCTTTAAAGTGATTACTGTCAATAGGGAGAAAATCCAGACGGTCAAGGCAATCTATAGCCCCACACCTTGGACAATGACTTTGGAATCAAGAAGCTTCACTCCAGACACATGTTCTTCCAAGGAGTGATTGGCACCAGACAAATAGAGATTTTTGATTGTCCATCTCAAATTCCATAGAAGCTTGAGGTACACGACTTTTGCTCAATAATGCTGTAGCCAAAGACAAAGGGAGAAATTCCACAAAAGGAGGGTGTTGAGGACGACCTGCAATCATGCATACATGATCACAAATAAGGAAGGCCAACTAAAGGAAACATCAAACTATGCCAAGATAAGGAGGCCATCATCAGCATTCGAATGTCCTTAAGAGCTAGCATAGACAAGCTCTGGGGAAGGGTAATTTGATATCGTTTCCAATACTCCCACTGTTTAAACCCGCTCTTGACATATCTTCCCTATTTGACAGGAAGCATTACAACTCAAGAACCAAACTCAATGGTTGGGTTTGACAGAACAATACTAGCCAAGCTAGTATACTGAGATGACCTGCATCGAATACACTCGACTTCCTGTAAAGAGATGTGTCATCCATAAACCAATTAAGGAGAATGATTAACCTGACGTGAGGAACACCAGATTTCATGTCCCCCTCGTCCACCTAATCATCTGCAAACCAGTGAAGAGTAATGTTGTATCACTTCCAATTGTTTGACTTCCAAAAAGAGATTTGTGACTAACACACTCTCTCTTGCCTTTTACAGGATCGCTTGACCGTCCAAGATACGGAAAATAAATCAATGAAAGTCTTGTCAGACTCTGATAAACTTTCCAAAGCAGAATGACATCTCAAGTATCACCAAAGTGAATGACAGAGATCCTTCAAGCCTCAAGTCGCTTACAATTTGGGCCCTATTATTTGAGCCACTCCCACAGCTTCTCTTCTGCAAAAAGGAAGAGTAGGAATTCCTGATCAGATCCCCGGTCCTCGGCTGATCATGCATGTGTCATGTCCCTAACCAATAGGAGCATCTTATTGACACCCAGCTGTAAATAGCCTTTTGTAAATAACCTCTTTTGATGTTCAAATTTTAACACATTTGTGAATATCATTTCACTAGTCTTTCTTGAGCACTCTTCAAGCTGTTAATAGTCTTTCTTGAGTAAAAAGCCATTCATTTATTTTTGAAAATACAAAGCTCTTTCACATCATATATTGCATGCCTTTTTCCATGTGAATTGTGCATGATGATTTTGTCTGTCTAAATCTTTGATTCTGTTAAGGAATATTAGAATAGACTGCTAAGTGAAGAATACAAGATTAATTGAGCATGCTGGATGAGGCGCATCAGAATGATGACAGGCAAGTCATATCCCATACACAGTCCCCCGTCTATACACTTGTGAGATGAGTGCAGAAAATTCCATGACTACAGGGTAAAGATTTCTCTTGCGAATGGTATGATGACCAAAACAGTGGGAGGCATTCCATCACCCACCTTGAGCCCCATACACTGGCCAAATTTCCATCCTACTCCCCGTCAAAGAATCACCCCACACTGGGGCAAGCCAAAGGCAAGTTGGCATCACGAGGTGAGGAAAGGGATAGAAATTCTCTTGCTTGCACTTGCATTAATCTTTGAGTGTCTTTATTTGCATATAAACACTCGCGTTAATTTAAGTGCCCTAGAGTCGTGAAGAGCAATTCTTTCTTTATGCACTTGTAACCATTGTACAACTCAATCAAGTCTGTAAAATCATCCTCATGAGGAAGTGAAGCAGAAGCTGCCACTCGAGCAGCATAATCAGAAGAGCTAGCAAAAGATGGAAAAGGCATTTGCTCGAACTTGTCAAGACCAGTTCCTCAAGCGACAAGAACAAAGAACCTGGGGCATAAAAAAGCAGTGTACCTGGTAAAAGCAAGGTCAATGCCCATGAATAAAAATTGAAAAAAGAAATGGGGGCATAAGAAAGCAGTGTGCTTGGTAAAAGCAAGGCCGATGCCCAAACAACAATGCAGTCATTTGTATACCCAAGAGAAGTTGCTGTTGAGGTCCATGGAACCTTCATCAGACCGTGAGAAGAAAGACCGATGGCAAATGTTAAGACAATCACTAGCTCTCACCCTTTCACACATGAGTCAAGCCTACATGGCGTCCTGTCGTAAAAAGTCTCTTCAAACAAGGGGCACTTCGATTAATGTAGGATTTCATATGTTTATAAGTATCACTCGAAGAAGTACGAGCAAGATTATTACGAGCAAGATTATTCTATCTCTTTTCGCAGGATCCTTGACTTGCAAAACCTAGAAATGATCGTGCAACATCTTTCCTACAAAGCCTTGACCTTATTGGTCCCCTTTGATAAGCCATCGTCCAAGTTCCCATCATAATTCCAAAAAAGACCTCTCACATTGGTAAAGTCGTATCATTTGCGAGAGTGCTCGGACCCCTGCTGACATGATGACAGTGAGATAGCGTGGTCCTCATAAATCCTGCATCAATGGTCAGGATAAAGCAGCATTTCCCATGAGAGTGAGTGGAAAGTCCTTTCGGACTGAAAGTCCCTCATTTGGCACGCTCAAGACATCTACATTCTAAACAAAAGTTGTCTTTCAAAATCTTCCCCAGTGGAATTCAAATGATGCAGAACTGATAAGGTCATCATGCATAAATCACATCTTCATTTACAAATTTACAACATATACAATCATGTGTACACATCTGCATATTGTGTAAATGACAAGCATACTGCTATAGGTTAGAAATATCGCCAGGAAAGCATATCCCCATCCCTATTTCCAGACCTTTATAATCTTTGAGTACCCCTCACTCGCCAAGTACTCCTTCTTATTGACACTCAGCTCGTGCAAGTTGTTCCTAGAGTATTGACATTGGTAACTGACCAAATATCCCTTTATCTTTAAGTACCTACCACTGTCTAGGTACCCATGCTCAGCTTGATTTGTCATTCAGGTATCGATATCTGCAGTTGCCCAAGCTTACCCCTGTTTTCGAGTGTTGCCACTGTTCAAGTACTCCCTCTGTTAACATTCGACCTATTCATGTTGTTTTTAAAGTTTAGATACTTGTGACTATCCAAGTATCCCCTCATCTCAAAAGTATCAACCGTTGTTCGAATACCCTATTTCTGCGACACTCGACTTGTTAGAGTTGTCCTCAAAATTATGTCATTAAATGCTAGCAACCACTCAAGCATTCCTTCACATTATGCGCCTGTGACTACTCAGGTATGCTCTCTTGCACTTTGACCAGCTGAGTGGTCCCTGATCATATTGTTAAATATTTGTGTTCATCCAAATATCCCTTTACTATATACATCTGCGTACCCACGGCCATCCAGGTAAGCCTCGTGTTCTATCTAAAATTGCCAGAAGGTAGCGACCTTTATGAACATCTCAGGTACGCCCTCGATGTTCCCAAATTCTAGGAGGCGGGAGGCCTTCACGAATAGCCGAGGTACGTCCTCGGCATCCCCAAGTCCCAGGAGGCGAGAGGCTTTCACGAATAGCCGAGGTACATCCTCGGTATTCCCAAGTTCCAGAAGGCGGGAGGCCTTCACGAATACCCAAGGTACGTCCTCAGGTATTCCCAATCCCCAGAAGGCAGGAGTCCTTCACGAATACCCAAGGTACGTCCTCAGGTATTCCCAATTTCCAGAAGGCGGGAGGCCTTCACGAATACCCAAGGTATGTCCTCAGGTATTCCCAATCCCCAGAAGGCAGGAAGCCTTCACGAATACCCAAGGTACATCCTCAGATATTCCCAATCCCTACAAGGTAGGAGTCTTTCACGAATACCCAAGTCTTTCCCACCGAATAGGCCAACCCAAGGTACGTCCTCGGGTATTCCCAATCCCCGGAAAAGGCGTCCTCGGGTATTCCCAATCCCCAGAAGGCAGGAGTCTTTCACGAATACCCAAGGTGCGTCCTCAGGTATTCCCAATTTCTAGAAGGCAGGAGGCCTTCGCGAATACCCAAGGTGCGTCCTCAAGTATTCCCAATTCCCATAAGGTAAGAAGCTTCACGAATACCCAAGGTACGTCCTCAGGTATTCCCAAATTCCAGGAGGCGGGAGGCCTTCATGAATAGCCGAGGTACGCCCTCGGTATTCCTAAATTCCAGGAGGCGGGAGGCCTCCATGAACATCTCAGGTACGTGCTCGGTGTTCCCAATTTCCAGGAGGCGGGAGGCCTTCATGAATATCCGAGGTACGTCCTTGGTATTTCCAACTTCCAGGAGGCGGGAGGCCTTCATGAACATCCTGTACGTCCTCGATGTTCCCAATTTCCGGGAGGCGGGAGGCCTTCATGAATATCCGAGGTACGTCCTTGGTATTTCCAACTTCCGGGAGGCGGGAGGCCTTCATGAACATCCTGTACGTCCTCGATGTTCCCAATTTCCGGGGAGGCGGAGGCCTTCATGAATATCCGAGGTACGTCCTTGGTATTTCCAACTTCCAGGAGGCGGGAGGCCTTCATGAACATCTCAGGTACGTCCTCGATGTTCCCAAATTCCAGGAGGCGGGAGGCCTTCATGAATATCCGAGGTACGCCCTCGGTATTCCCAATTACTAGGAGGTGAGAGACCTTCATGAATATCCAAGGTACGTCCTCGATATTCCCATTACTAGGAAGTGAAAGACCTTCACGAATATGCGAGGTGTGTCCTCAATATTCCCAATTCCCAAGGGGTAAGAAACTTCCATGAATATGCGAGGTACGTCCTCGATGTTCCCAATTACCCTAAGGTGAGAGACCTTCACGAATATCTCGGGTACATCCTCGATATTCCCTATTTCCAGAAAGTAAGAGATCTTCACAAATACCCAAGGTATGCTCTCCATTTTTTCAATTATCAAAAACCCCTTCGATACTTGTGAACGTCCAATTATCCCTAAAAACTCGTACTTGTGATCATCCAAGTACCCTTTCAATGCTTATGACGCCTGCCAAGGCCCAAATATCCGTTAGATTAGTACTTGTCAATATCCATGTACTCTTTAATGTGTCTGTGAATGTCCAGATATCCTCAAAATAGATGCCCTGAGAAAGGTTAGCGCATCCCCCGAGAAAGGTCGGGTTCCAGCTGGTGTCCCTGACAGAAGTCAAACACCTCCTAGAGCAGATGCCCTGAGAAAGGTCGGCGCATCCCCCGAGAAAGGTCGGGTTCCAACTGGTGTCCCTGACAGAAGTCAAATACCCCCCACAAATGAGATGCTCTGAGAAAGGTTGGCGCATCCCCCGAGAAAGGTCGGGTTTTAACTGGTGTCCCTGACAGAAGTCAAATACCCCCCAAAAAACAGATGCTCTGAGAAAGGTCAGCGCATCTCCTGAGAAAGGTCAGGTACCAACTGGTGTCCTCGATACAAGTCAGACACCCCCAAATGAGATGCCCTGAGAAAGGTCGGTGCATCTCCCGTCAAGGCAACCGAAGAATTGTTCGGGTCCAAGACAACCCTCTAATTGCTCCAACATGAAATAGGCTAGTGAATCAACCTAGGGGGGTGAATAGGTTGTTACGGAATTCTTTTGGAATATTTCGTGGTGGAATACGTTGATATCAAAGATATATCAATAATAAACAGATTACGTATTCATAAAGTAAATAGAGTAGGGTAAGAGAGAATTGACACAAGGATTATAGTGGTTCGGCTTAGACCAAGCCTACATCCACTCTCCACGGCGACCCAACCGGCTATAATCACTATGTAGCAAAAAGTGCCGTTACGGTAGACGGATTAGACTTCTTCAATTGACAGTCTTTCCTACAGCCTTCTGCTGCTTTCGCACTATATCTCACTCTCTTTGATACACAATTTGAATATGAAAGATTTTAGAGAACAAGTGATTTTGGAGATTCTAACATCAAGATTTTTCTACCAGTCTCTCCTTGTTTCCAAGCAACGTCGATCCACCTTAAATAGCCTCCGTGCCATCATACCTATTGGCACTTACCAAAACATTCATCCAATCAACTCGTTGGACTGAATCAATTTAAGTGATCTCCTTGTCCCGAAAACGTAAGTAGACAGCAGCTCATCAATCCTGTTCGCCCATACAATTGGGATCTTGAGTTCCCAAAATTAGATTCTTTCAAAAATAATCTTGATCTTCAACGGATAAAATCGAAGAATCAAATCTTCCAAGCTCTTGATCACAGCCGAGAGATATTCCATGGTTAAGATTAGGAAATACGAAATCCAATATCTTACTTTCCTTAGCCATAAGAATAACCAACTTGTGGCCAGCCCTGTAAAAATCGCGAACTGTCTTCGAGACTTAGATTTGGGTCTTGAGGGTCATCGGACGGCGAGTCTTGAAGGTCTTCGAGACAAAAACTAAGTCTTGACGACTTCGAGACGGAAAAACTTTAGACCGAAATTCTGGTTTGACTGTCTTTGAAAACCTTTAGACCTTGACAACTTCGGACATAGCCGGCGAGTCTTGGAGTCCTTAGACCGTATTGTTAAGGCTGTTTTGTCAACTTCAAAACTCCAAGGGATTTTTCTTCAACAATCTCCCCCTTTTTGATGGTGACAAAACCCTCGGCAGTTTGTGAATTAAAAAAAAAAAAAAAAAAACTGCAAGGAAAACTTATATATATTTTGAGGATTATATCTGCAAAACAGTGTTAGTCCAATAACAATTATCCTCACAAAATATAATAATCCTGCAATCAAATTCACAAGTCTAAATCCAAATCATCACATCGGCATAAGGTCATAGAAGTTCAAACAACCCAATCGAAATCCAAAATGAAAACAATCTAAATAAAATAAAATTAAACTTCAAAATAAATCAAAATAAAAACTCTCAAAGCTTCCTCGGCTTCAAAAACTTCAAATCTTCAAAACTTGCAATCAAATCTACGCCAACTCTCCCCCTTTTTGTCCCATCAAAGAGGTAGAGTGAAATGAGATAAAGTTTTGAAAATTTCTAGGGGCTGCGGGGAAACGAACAAGTTGAAACTTGCTAAGCTCCTAGGCCGACTTGTGAAGTTTGGCAAGATTTTCCTTCACCGAAGCTAATTCTGCACTTTGTCCGATTTGACTCCACTTGTGCTCTTAGTGCATTGATCTGTTCTTGCATGTTCACAAGTACTCGGCGGCGCCTTTTTCAAGTCTCTCATTTCGAAATCCATCCCAAAAACCTACTTTTTCAAGTCCAAAGATAATATCTAACAGCTATGTGAATGCTTTGTGGAATTAGCATTACTTCCACTTAGACCCGGCGAGAATAGGTTTGAAAACTAGGAGCTTCCCTTTCAGCCCTTTCCTTCTCGGCGGTGAGGATTCTTCATGCTCTGGGAAGTGGGATGCATAGACCTCCTTAGGGTCGGCACTAGACCTACTCACATCACTAAAATGTAGTGGCGATATTGTTCCTTGTTCTGCAGCAACTCCCCCTGAATGAATGCCAGTGGGTGGAGTGGAAAATTCATCGCCAACATCCATATTAGCATGGGATGTTTCTCGGTCTCTTCCCCAGCAAAAAGATGGCTCAAATGCAGCAGCCATATCTTCCTGCATTTTGCTTTCTTCCTCACCTTCCTTCTTCTTTCTTCTTCTTCAGCTTTCCTCTGTCTCTCTTCTTCTCTTCTCTGTTCTTTCTCGCTCTTCTTCTCTCCTCTTCTCTTCTTCTTTCTTCTTCTCTTTTTCTCTCCTCTTCTTCTCTTCTTCTTCTTTCCTCTTCTCTTCTCTTCCTTTCTCTTCTTCTTTCTCCTTTCTTTTTCTTCCTTCTCTTTCCTCTATTTCTCTACTTCCTTCTCCTCTACTTCTTTTCTCGCTCTCTCCTCGGCCTTTGTTCTCGGGATTACGGGGCTCCTCAATCTAGAGAGAGTGGACAAAGTCATGGCATCTTCTTCATCCTCCTCGTCTTGCGGGATGATCTTTCTTCTTTTCTTTTCAGCCATGGGCTCTTTGCCCTTCCTTTTCGATGAAGCGGTGGGGATCTCCCTTGAAGGTGTTTCCCTCCTCAACCTTTCCGAGTCTTTGCGATCGGTTAAAATTTCATCTTCATCACCATCTTCTCACCAACGAGCATCGAATTCAACTTTGTTAGGCACAAAGATGCAGGAACTTGAATATCAAAATGCCTAAACAGTTTGGTGATGATTGATGAATAAGGCAGCTGACCCTTATCCTTCACCACTGTCCTATACATATGGAAAAGAATGACATGTGGAAGTGAGAAAGGTCTGCCCTGGTTGATGGCAAACATCAGCTTTACCTCTGTTTTGGAAACATCGGTCTTCGAGGTCGATTTTGGCCGGATGCGATTGATGACAACTTTATGCAACAAAACATTGGTGGCATTCATCCTAGTGTAAGATATCTTGCCTTCAACAGTTCTGTCTCATAAAATATCCAATGTTGCATAGGCTGTTGAGACTTTGATTGGTGGAAACCCCTTCTTTCCACACCAATAATGTCAGCCAGCAAGTCAACATCAACAACATAATCTTTGTCCATGAAAGAAAATGACAAATGATTTGCATCCAAAAAGGATAGATTCGAGTAAAAGTAAGCCGCCAATTCGAGTGGGCCACCGTCATATCTCGTGCAGAAATTCTCCAATTGCAACCTAGCAAACTTCACTCTTAGATTAATCCTTATCGAATCTAGGAAGTCAAAATCCACACTCCTTGGATTGACCACACCCCTCTTCAACAACTTCATATAAACTCGTTCATGCTCCCTCGACCGAAATAAGCTCCCTGGAGGACAAACAATATTAGCAGCCACACCAAAACGAGGTTCAAAATGAGAGAAAAGTCTTTCATCATCATCTAAAGTTTCAGCAGGAGCATTCTCAAGTGGATCACTCGAGATATTTTCCAGGCGTCCTCGTGCGGTGCCTTCACCAACAACCTTCAGCTTCTCCATCTCCATCAAAAACGCATACTCACTCCTAAACCCCCTCTCCTTCAAATACTCCTCGATCGTCTTAAGGCTAACCTTCCCATCCTTAAGCCTTTTATAGAGATCGTAAGCAACATTTGGCTTAAGAGTTCTTACCGGTTACGCTTCGGTAACAACTTCCTCGGATCTTGTTGACTCTCTCTTCTCGTTGAGGCGAATCTTCCTCCGTTAGGTCCACCCTTGTAGGACCCTCTTGCCGTCTCTATGGTCCCCGCCGGCAGTGCACGGAGGACTTGCGAGACGACATTCTTGTAGAGCAAGCAAAGTTTCAATTTGAACGTGAGGAAAAATGGAAACTTTGTAGCGAAAAAGGGACGAAACGGAAACGGCAAAAGAAAATTTTTAGGGTTTTGAGAGTGAAAGAGTATGAGGATGAATCGCAAAGGAGTAGCTGAGAGCAAAAGTGATGGTTCGAGAGTATAAATAGTGAGAGAAAAATCACTGGAATACGAATGTCGCCAAAAAGTAAAAGAAAAGAACTGCCAAAAATAAACCGTAAAAGAAAACTGCCTTTTGAAAATATAAACGCCATTAATGCATGTCGAAAAAGAGCAAAAAGAGATTTTGAAATACTGAAAAGTAATTACCAAAAATATGTTAAAGAGAGAATACGAAAAAGAAATTCGTAAAGAGATTAAATAAACAGTCGACGGATGTTCAGACTTTACCTTTGAGTCTGAACCCTTTTCAGACTTTACCTTTGCGTCTGAGTACAATCAGACTTTACGTAGAGTCTGAAACACTTTCAGACCTTGCTTTGAGTTTGAGTCATCTTCAAACCTAACGTTGAGTCTGAACCACCTTCAGACTTTAGCGATGAGTCTGAACCACCTTCAGACTTTAATTTTGAGTCTGATTATCTTCAAAATTCACAATTCCCAATCTTGAACAAATTGATTCAAAGTGAGCCTTCTCTAGGGGTTTTGTGAATATATCCGCCAATTGATTCTTTGAATCTATATGCTGAATCACAACATCTCCACTTTGAACATGATCTCGAATGAAATGATGCTTGATTTCAATGTGTTTTGCTCTTGAATGAAGTATTGGATTCTTTGTGAGGTTGATTGCGCTGGTATTATCACATTTGATTTCCGTATGTGTTTCGTCAACTCGAAAGTCTCTCAATTGCTATTGCATCCATAGAATTTGAGAGCAGCAACTTCCAAGAGCAATGTACTCTGCTTCAGCGGTTGAAAGAGCCACGGTACCCTGTTTTCTTGAGAACCAAGACACCATCTTGTTTCCCATAATTGACATGTACCTGTAGTGCTTTTTCTATCCACTCTACATCCAGCAAGGTCGGCATCGAATATCCAAGAAGAGTAAAAACTCCTTTCTTAGAATACCATAGACCTAGCTTAGATGTAGTTGCAACATATTTAATGATACGCTTAACAGCCGGACATATGAGATTCCTTAGGATCGAGAATGAAATCTAGCACAAATGCGACACTAAACAAGATATCGGGTCTAGAAGCTATAAGGTAAAGAAGTGACTCGATTATACTTCGTATAGCTTTTGGTCTACACTCTTCCATTGTTCGTCTTTATCCGGCTTTGATGAGCTTGACATAGGAGTGTCTGTTTTCTTGCAATTCTCCATTCCAAACTTCTTGATAAGGTCTTTTGCATACTTCTCTTGATGGATGAAAGTTCCTTCACTTGATTATTTGACTTGAAGTCCCAAAAAGAAGTTTAGTTCTCCCATCATGCTCATCTCAAATTCGTTCTACATACACTTTGAAAAATTCTTGCAAAGTTTCTCATTAGAAGAACAAAAAATAATGTCATCAACATAAATTTGAACAAGTATGAAATCCTTGCTTTCTCTCTTTATAAATAAGGTAGTATCTACTTTACCTTTAGAAAAGCCATTTTGAATTAAAAAATTGCTTAACCTTTCATACCATGCTCGGGGTGCTTGTTTTAAACCATATAAGGCTTTCTTCAACTTGAAAACAAGGTTTGGTCTTTTAGGATCTTCAAATCCTGGTGGTTGTTCCACATAGACTTCTTCTTGGATGACTCAATTTAGGAATGCTCTTTTCACGTCCATTTGGAATAACCTGAAATTTTTAAAGCAAGCAAAAGCAAGAAGTAATCTTATAGCTTCTAACCTTGCCACAGGAGCATAGGTTTTGTCATAGTCGATGCCTTCTTCTTGTGTGTAGCCTTTTGCTACAAGTCTTGCTTTATTCCTTACCACTTTTCCTTATTGATCAAGATTATTCCTGAAAACCCATTTGGTGCCAATGATTGATTTTCCTTTTGGTTTAGGAACTAGCTCCCAAACGTTGTTGATTTTGAATTGGTTTAGTTCTTCTTGCATTGCTTCGATCCAGCTTTCATCTTTCAATGCATCTTCTATATTTTTGGTTCGATCTCAGAAATTAGTGCAAGAGCACTAGAAGCTTCACGTCTTTTAGACCTAGTACGAACTCCTTCATCAATATTGCCAATGATGAGGTCCGGGGATGACTTGACTTTTGCTTCCAATTTGTAGTTGATTTGTCAATTTGGTGAAGCTCTTCTTCAGTTGGAATTTCTAAATTTGTTTGAGGCTTAGTGTCTGAGGCTTGATTTTCTTCATGGGAATTTGTAGACACTTGCCCAGACTCTAAATCTTCAGGTTGAGTTTGATTTTGTAACGAATCTTCGAACTTCACATTCATGGATTCTTCCATAGTTTGAGTACGTTTGTTGAAGACTCTAAAAGCTTTGCTTGTCATGGAGTAGCCAAGAAAAATTCCTTGATCTGATTTTTCTTCAAACTTACCAATTCGATCACTGGAATTCTTTAGGATAAAACATTTGCAACCGAATACATGAAAGTATGAAACAATTGGTTTCTTATCTTTGAGCAGTTCATAAGGTGTCTTTTCCAATATAGGTCTTAGAAAAATTCTATTTATAATATAACAAGCGGTAGAAGTAGCTTCAGCCCAAAAATGAGGTGATATATTACTTTCGATTAAAAGAGTTCTTGCCATTTCTTGCAAAGAACGAATTTTCCTTTCTACAACTCCATTTTGTTGTGGAGTGTATGGGGATGAAAAATTATGTTGAATATCATTGTCATCACAATATTTGGCAAAATCATGATTTTCAAATTCTCCACCATGGTCAGTTTTTAATACTCGAAATTGCATATCCTTTTTCAATTTGAATTTTCTTTGCAAACTTAGTAAAATGAATCAATGCATCGAGATTTATTTGCAAGAAAGAAAACCCAAGTAAAACAAGAATAATCATCAACTATAACTAAGCAATATCTTTTACCTCCAATACTTTGAACTCTTGTTGGCCCAAATAAATCCATGTGTAATAACTGCAAAACACGATTAGTGGATACTTGATTTATAGATTTAAAGGAATTTCTAACCTGTTTACCAAGTACACAGGGAGTGCATAATTCATGCTTTTGATACTTGAGGTTAGGAAGTCCTTGAACAAGCTTTTTGGAAGATACTTTTGCAATTTGCTTCAGATTGACATGTCCAAGCTTCTTATGCCAAAGGATGACTTCATCTTGAATTGATATCAAGCATTGAGGACTATCGGACCTTATATCTAGCAAATAGATATTCCCATGTCTTCGACCGAAAGGACTGTGAAAGATCCTTGCTTGATCCGAACATGTATCTTCTTGAAAATTGATTTTGTATCTCGAATCGCATAATTGACTAATACTCAATAGATTGTAGTTCAATCCTTCAACAAGAGAGACATTGTTGATTGTGAGATTTCCAATCATCACAGTTCCTTGGCCAACAATCTTACCCTTGTTGTTACCACCAAAAGAGACATTTCCTCCTTTTATATGAGAGAATTTTGTAAAACAACTTGAGTCTCCCTCATGTGTCTTGAACATCCACCGTCCAAATACCACTTGACTTTCTTCTTGAAGGTAACCTGCAATTAAAAAAAAAAAACTCATGTTTTCTTTGGTACCTAGATCTTCTTGGGTCCATCATGGTTAGTAGTATAAACAGTCTTTGCCCAGCTCTTCTTAATAGGTCTCCAAATTTTGGGACATTTCTTTTCAAAATGATCTACACTTTTACATTTTGAACAAGTAAGAGCATTTCTACCAACGAGGCTTTACAAAAACCTTTTGGAAATGATTTTTATAAAAAGTTTTTGTTGGCCTATTTCTAATTCTTTCCTTTACCTTTGGGAAATCGATCAAAGGAACGGTTTCTTGTGTCATTCCTAGACCGGATTTATTAAAGTAAGGTCTTTGGATAGAAAGAATCTTATCCAGCTTTTTAGAACCTATTGAAAATTTCTTTGAAACTTTCAATAAGTCTTCTTTCAAGCAAGCATTCTCTTTTGAAAGATCATTCTCATTTTCTTTCGAAACAGACAAGAGACTTGTCTAGACTTTCAACTTTTTCATGTAAAATTTTTTTCTTGTTGTTTCAGTTTGGAATTCTTCCTTTTTAGTTCAGAAATCCTTTTAAGAGAGTCTTTAAGACGAGACAAAGTTCATCAATGTATTTTGATACTTTGGTAGGAATTTTTAGATTTCTAACCTTGATACCATTGTTTGAGTCTGAATCGAGTCGTCCGAGTCGAGTCGAGTCGAGTCTGAGTTTGCCATAAGACATATATTTGCATATTTTTCATCACTCTCCTCACATTCGGTGTCACTCCACGTTTCAGCTTTGAGTGCTTTCTTGAACTTTTCAAGTTTTCCTTTCTTTTTCTTCAATAAGGGACGGTTAGATCGATGTGTCCCTTTTTCTTGCATTCAAAGCAAACAACTTCTTTGCTGGTATCTTCTTCTTCATTTGATCTCCTTTGAAATCTTTGATTGTTTTGTTTCTTTCCGTTGAATCTTCTGCCTTTTCTATTCAATCTTCGAACTTTCTAATCGAAGTGCTAATTCTTCATCATCCAAGTCTTCTTCTGAATCTGTAACATCAGAATCATCATTAGATTTTAAAGCAATTGACTTCTTACCTTTTGTGTCAAATTCCTCATTGAATTGCTCGACTTCATAGGATTGAAGTGTGCCGACCAATTCATCTACTGAAAGAGGCATGATCCTCTGTGTTTCTCTTATAGATGTTTTAACGTGATTCCAATCTTTGGAGAGCCCTCTCAACAATTTATTGACCTTCATAGGTCCCGAGATTGGCTGTCCTTGGTATGCCAAGCCATTTACAATTTCGTAAATCGACGAACATATCCGTGATGGTTTCTCCTGGCTTCATTTTGAAGGCTTCATATTGACCAAGAAGTATGTTGATCTTGGTTTCTTTGACTCGATCTGTTCCTTCATAGGTGACATGCAATCTATCCCAAACTTCTTTGGCTGTTTCACAAGATGAAATTCTATTATACTCAGTAGGAGATAATGCACAATAGAGAGAGTAAATAGCCTTTGCATCAATAGCATGTCTTTTAGAAATTTCTGCTTGTGGTAATCCTACTCCATCAACTATTTCTTTTCCTGTGCTTGATGTAGCTTTAGGAAAATTCCGTTCTCCACTACATCCCATTCCTTAGGATCTTTAGATCTTAGAAATGCCTTCATCTTGTTTTTCCATACGTTGTAATCCTTGCCATCGAAGTAGGGAGGTCTGGTATTGCTTTGCCCTTCAATTAACTCTGGAGCCAAAATACTAGTCATAGATCTTTAGCTTCAGAAATAATAACACTTCTAACAAATAAGCAACCTGCTCTGATACCAATTGAAATAGGCTAGTGAATCAACCTAGAGGGGGGTGAATAGGTTGTTACGAAATTCTTTTGGAATCTTTCGCGGTGGAATACGTTGATATCAAAGATATATCAATAATAAACAGATTACGTATTCATAAAGTAAATAGAGTAGGGTAAGAGAGAATTGACACAAGGATTATAGTGGTTCGGCTTAGACCAAGCCTACGTCCACTCTTCACGCTGGCAGCCAACTGGCTGTAATCACTATGTAGCAAAAGAGTGCCGTTACAGTAGACGGATTAGATTTCTTCAATTGACAGTCTCTCCTACAGCCTTCTGCTGCTTTCGCACTATATCTCACTCTCTTTGATACACAATTTGAATATGAAAGATTTTAGAGAATAAGTGATTTTGGAGATTCTAACATCAAGATTTTTCTACCAGTCTCTCCTTGTTTCCAAGCAACGTCGATCCACCTTAAATAGCCTCCGTGCCATCATACCTGTTGGCACTTACCAAAACATTCATCCAATCAACCCGTTGGACTGAATCAATTTAAGTGATCTCCTTGTCCCGAAAACGTAAGTAGATAGCAGCTCATCAATCCTGTTCGCCCATACAATCAGGATCTTGAGTTCCCAAAATTAGATTCTTCCAAAAATAATCTTGATCTTCAACGGATAAAATCGAAGAATCAAATCTTCCAAGCTCTTGATCACAGCCAGAGATATTCCATGGTTAAGATTAGGAAATACGAAATCCAATATCTTACTTTCCTTAGCCATAAGAATAACTGTGGCCAGCTGTAAAAATCGCGAACCTTGTCTTTAGACTTAGATTTGGGTCTTGAGGGTCATCGGGCGAAACGAGTCTTGAAGGTCTTCGAGACGGAAACCGAGTCTTGACTAACTTCGACGGAAAAACTTCATTGAAATTCTGGGTCCGATTGTCTTTAAAAACCTTTAGATCTTGACAACTTCGGACGTAGCCGGCGAGTCTTGGAGTCCTTAGACCGTACTGTTGAGGCTGTTTTGTCAACTTCAAAACTCCAAGGGATTTTTCTTCAACACAACAGGCGACCGAAGAATGGTTCGGGTCCTGGAGAAGTAATTTCCGTCAAGGCGACCGAAGAAAGGTTCGGGTCCTAGACAAATTATCCATTGTTTTAAGAGGCGACCGAAGAAAGGTTCGGGTCCTAGACAAATTATCCATTGTTTTAACAGGCGACCGAAGAATAATTCGAGTCTTGGAAAAGCAGCCTCCTCACATCACCAGGTAGGATGATGCCTTGATACTTGCCAAAACCCGGGGTTCACACCCTATCTCACTCTCTCCCGGTAAGTAACTCTAGGTATCTTCTTGGCTGCCTTAGTATAATGTTATATTTCTCTTTTGATATGTCCTAAATAAGATATAACCTGCTGCCGCTGCGTTGGATAAAAATTAGGCATCAGTTTGTCTTTGAATGCAACCTCTGCAAGCTCACCTTCAAGAGGGGCAGCTGTTGATGCCTAATTTTTGTTTTTGTTTTTTTATCTTTTAATTAGTTTTCATTATTATAATTCCTTTTTTTTGGTTTTATTTCCTTTTTATTTATTTTGATTAAAAACCGGAGCAAACCAAAAAATGAAGAAAAAACCGAAAAAACAGAAAAAAAAGGAAAAAAGGGAAACAGCCCTGTGGGTTAGCCCGCGCCCACGCCCCACCCACGCCTGACCCGCGGGCATCGTCTTCTCCGCACGAAGCGCGTGCGAGGCACGCGCGCCACAAAGCGCGCAAAGCAGGGGGAACGGCACGACGTACGGCTCCCCCCCGGTCGAGCTCCGTCGGCCGGCCATCCTCGGCCTATAAATACCCCCTCCCCCTTCGATTCCAACACACCGAGCCACGGCAAGGGGGAGAGAGAAGCCCACGAGCCACGGAACCTCGGCGAGAGACTTCGGGGAGGAGACGGGTGCGAGCCGATCCGAACCTCGCCGGAGGAGGGCCGAGAGAGAGAGAGAAAGCGAGAGAGAGAGAGAGAGAGAGAGAGAGAGGAGGAGCGGGGAAGGACCCTCCCTGTCGTCGCCGTCGCCGCCGCACCTCCACCTAGCAGGTAATCCCCCGCTGCCGTCTCCGCCGCGGCTCCTTCCCTGGGCTGCCCTTCGCCGTCGTTGCCACCAGCCGCCGTCGCCGTTGCCCCCTTTTGCCCCCAATTTGGGAACCCTAGGGTTCCTGGCTTTCCGGGTCACGATCCCAGGTCACCGGGTCACGATCCCGGGTCACCGGGTCGGACCCGGGCCAGGAACCGAGGTAGGGTTCCATGAATATAGGGGATTGGGAGGTTCGATCGTCATTGGGTCGGACCGGGTCGGGTGTTCGTGAAAACGGCACCGTCTCACCACTGAATGGAAGGCCGGGTCGGGTCAGGGTTCGGAGCCGGGTCGGGTTATGGAGGCCACGGTGTCGTTTTGCGCTTTGCTGCGAGTCGGGTCAAGGTTCGGAACCGGGTCGGGTAGGGTTGCCAAAGAGCCGGGTCGGGTGTCCTCCACGACGCCGTTCCGCAGGAAGTTGAAGTCGGGTCACGAAGCGGGTCGGATCCGGGTCAGGCGTCGAAGAAACGGCGTCGTTTCACATAAGGCAAAGTGGATCGTGGAGCGGGTCGAGCGTAACCCATGGGTCGCGTCCGAACCAGCCTCTCCACGGTGCCGTTTCGCATGAGGCGAAACGGTGTCGTTTCGCAAGTCCATCTACGGCGCCATTTTACAAGGAATTGGAGGCCTGGTCATTGAAACGGGTCGTCGGCCGGGTCGGGTATGCACCCCCGCCGCGACATCGTTTTAACGACCCGCTCCGAAACGCGGATCTTGCCCGCGTTTAAAGTTGGCCCGGGCGGATCCAACCCGTGGATCCGACCCGGGCCGGGTTTATAATATTTTAAATAATTTTTTTTTCAAAATATATTAAAAATCATTTTAATTTGAAAAAAATCAGAAAAATGTTTTAAAAATGTTTTCTTTTCCAAAAAAATCAAAAAATAAAAAATCTAAACAAAAATTTTTATTTTCGAAAATATTTAAAAAAGGAAAGTCAAAAATTATTATTTTACAAAATACCCAAAAATATTAAAATATTTTAATATTTTCCAAAAATCAAAAATTGTCAAAAAAACCCCAAAAATGCCAAAAATTCATGAAAGAGCCCAAATTTTCATAAGATGCCAAAAAGACTTGTATTTTTTTTTTTTGAAAAACACCCCGAAAATCAAAATCCCTTTTATGTCCAAAAAATGAGAAAAACACCTAAAAAATGTGATTTTTCCTAAAATGCATGAAAAATCCCCAAACATCCAAAAAAAACCTTAGAGTTTAAACAAGATTAGGTACCGAAAAGGCATTAGTGATTAACTAGTGTAATCAAGTCCCCGATCCTAATTTCTCTGGTTGCGCAGAAGCGAGTATTTCTCCCGGTATTTCGCTTGGTTTCTAATCAACTCGCCCCAAATCGATTAGTGGTTGACTCCATTTTAAAAATTGATTCCCAAACTAAATATTTTAAAGTCGTGAATTGGCGGACTTGGGAGAGTCCAGGCTTTAATTAAATTCAGCTGAGCCATTAGCCTCCTTAGGCGCTCGTACCCGATCCGGCCGGGCGCCCCCGAAAAAAAGGGGTCGCGGCATGGGTCATCAATCGTGTCCATTTACTAAATTGATAAACAATGAATCCCGTCACGTTAACTAGGAGCATTGATGAAATAGTTTTGCTGTTCTTGATTTTGGGTGCAAATCTTGGGTTTAACGTCCAAATTTTAATTAGCCACACATTCCCACAAAGGTCAAAATCTTAGATGTGAGCTTTAGGGACGTCCGAGGAACGTCTGCAACACCACTTGCTAAGAAGCTTGTGTGCAGCAGAGGAGTGCCTTTCCAGAAACTGGAGCTTGCTGATATTAACTTGAGGTATAATGGGAGGAATGGGGCCACCGTGTCGCAGTGCGCGAACGTAAACCGTACGATCACCGGGAAATCATCCCTGCCCCTCTGCGCGGGGTTGCGAAGTTGATCGATCTTCATATTCACCGCGCATGTGATCGTTGGAATGTTTCAAGAAGTTCGATTGATAACAGGCACCCCTTCGCGCTCCAGGACATGATGAGAGACTGGTGAAATAGAGCTGCAAATAAAAATAGAACTTTCATCTTTTTATTATTATTATTTTTTTTATGACCTAGGAACCCCGTACAGCCGGTAGCCGGCAAGCAAACCTCGGGTGAGGTTAGCGCAGGACCCACCACTACGACGTCACACTTAAAAATCCCTAACGACAACGCTGGGGTTTGAACCTCTTCCCTTCGTGAGGGGAAGAGAGCCCAAGCCAACGCAGCCACTGCAAAAGACGCTTAAGTACTACCAAGAAATTGTGAAGAGACTAGAAATCAATAAGATGTTCAATTTCTTGCTACTTTGTAATCTTCTTGCACAGAAGTCATATTTTATTCAGAGCATGAACATGTTCGTGGTAGATAATTTTGTGGCCCTGTGTTTATCCATCGATGAAGAAAACAACTTGAATTAACAAGTATATAGCTAAGTGACCAAAAAAAAAAAAAAAACTTGAATTGAATAAATGAGTTCTCAAACTAGACTTATTGCGAATTAATATGGAAGTTATTTTAATAACTGTTTTCCTGAAGTCCAAGTTTATTAGAAATTTAAGAAATGGCTTTAAAAGTTGATGGCAATCTTCAGTTTGCCTTTATTTTTTCAAATGGCAAATTTACAGATTATACAACTAAATAGCACTCGCTTATGTTTCATAAGTGCTCATTTGTTTGCATTAAACAAGATATTTTGAGAAAAATAATAACCACCGATTAAGTAAAAAGGAATTCTCGACCAAAAAAAAAAAAAAAAAAAAGTAAAAAGGAAGTCTCGATTAGAAAAGAGTCAAATGTCAATAGCTAGTTACTCATTATGTATATTTAAGGGATTATTTGATGTGAAAATTGATTGATCAATGAAAATATCTAACAAATTATAAGAGTAAATGATTTTCTCAACGCATAAAAGGAAATGATTAACTGAAATCCGTGATAATTTTTTTTAAGTATTTTTAATCGCTAATTCATTCGTTTTTATTATTAACCATATAAAAGGACATAATGAATGTCCCATTTTTGAAATTTGACCTTTCTGTTGTGGAAACATATTTTCACTTTCTTAATTTTCTTCCTTCTTAAAAAAATTTCATTAGTTCTATTAATATGTTTCTGAAAGTTTAGACAGCTTCAATTTTTTAATATTGTAATTCCTATTTTTTTCCAATATAACTTATAATTAATATGTGCTTCCTTCATTTCTTCCATGGAAGTCAAGAGTAAAAGAGATATTTCCGTTGAAAGAGATGAAAATACATCTTTAATGCTTTAAAACTCATTTGTATTTCACACGCTAAGAAATGTACAACGGAAGAATAACGGCCCTAAGAAAATCAAAAAGTTTAAGAGGTTGATATTTCACGTGTAACATTTGATAATTTAGGGTTAATTGTGTATTATGTTAGGTTGCGAAGAGTTTTGTATAATTTTCTAGAGATATCATATGCATCACGTAAAAAGTCATCTCTCATATCGGGTAAAAACGAGAGATAATCTTTGAATTTTGGCTTGGTTCATGAACTTTAATTTGTTTAGTATGATCCTTGAACTTTAGCCCAATATGCAATATTGTTGATGAACTTTTAATTTGTTCAATGTAATCTTTAAACTTTTGATATGTGTTCAATATAATCCCTGAACTATATAAAAATTTTTATCGCGACCTCTTTTTTTCAGCGCCCGCAATCGGGTACGAGTGCCTCAGGAGGCTAATGGCTCGGCTGAATTTGTTAATGCCCAGACTCTCCCAAGCCCACCAATTCACAACTTTAATAGTCTAAGTTTTTAACCTACAAGCTAATTTGTAAAACGGAGTTGCCACTAATCGATTTGGGGTGGGTTGATTAGAAATCCAAGCGAAGTATTGGGAGAAATACTCGCTCCTGCGCAACCAGAGACATTAGGATCGGGGGACTTAATTACACTAGTTAATCACTAATGCCATTTCGGTAACTAATCTTGTTTAAACTCTAAGTTTTTTTTGGATGTTTGAGGGATTTTTCATGCAATTTAGGGAGGAAAAACACTTTTTGGGTCTTTTTCTATTTTTTGGACATAAAAGGGATTTTTAGGGATTTTTTTGGTATTTTTTAGAAAAAGAAGTCTTTTTGGCTTTTTATGAAAATTTGACCTTTTTTTGGATTTTTGGCATTTTTGGGAAAATTTTTGATTTTTCTTGATTTTTGGAAAATAAAATATTTTTAATATTTTAAATATTTTTTAATATTTTTAATATTTTTGGAAAATAAATTATTTTTGATTTTTGAAAAATAAAATTTTTTAACATTTTAAAATAATTTTGAAAATAAATAAATAAATAAATTATTTATTATTTATTTAAATATTATTTAAAATAAAATAAAAATAAAAAACGGCCTGGGTAAGGGTCCGCGGGTTGGGTTTGACCTGGGCCGGTGACCCTAACGCAGCGGGCCTGACTTGGATTTTTCTCTTATTATTATTATTATTTTTTCGGATGAAATGGTGTTGTGGCCGGGCGTTTGGATACGCCCGGCCCTACCCGATGACCTGGCCCGGCAGCCCGCTCCACGACCCGGCTCCCCTGCGAAACCCCTACCCGACTCGGCTCCGATTGGCGACCCGACTCTCGCCGCCCCCTCAAATTGCGGAATCCCTATCCGGTTCTTGATTCGAGTCCGACCCGACGACTCGGGATCACAACCCGGGAAATCGAGAACCCTAGGGTTTCCGAATTGGGGGCGCCAAAGAGGTGCAACGGCGACGATGGCGAAGACGGCAGCGACGGTGGTGATGACTAGACTTAAGGAGAGGAAGATGACGACAGCAATAGCGACGGCGTGATACCTGCTTGGCGATGGCGCGGTGAGGGCGAAGACGGCGGTGACGGCGAGACTTGCGCAGCACCCCCTTCCCCCTTCAACTTCTCTCTCTCTCTCTCTCTCCGGCGAGGCTTGGGTTTGAGGCTGCGAGCCCTTGGCCCCCCTGAAGTCTCTCAGTGGGGTGTCCAAGGGCTGCAACTTCGATCCCTCTACCTTTCTCCTTCCTCCGTGTGCCTTCGACGATGGAAGTGGAGGTCTATTTATAGGCCGAAGGGTGGCCGGTCGACGGAGCTCGACCGGTGGCTACCACAGCCCTCGTCGGCCGAACCGGTGTCCCATCCGATGCCAACCACCCCCTATTTGACGTCCCGTCGCCGCCTGCTCCTCCCTGCTCCACGTGCGTCGCTGTTCACTCTCGTTGCTCTGGCGTTGCGCCTCCGGCGCATGCTGCTCACTCAGCCGGGCGAGGAAGGAGATGAAGATGGGCGGGGTTACGGGTTGGGCCGCGGAGGCCCAGGGAAGGGCTGCTTTCTATTTTTTTTGTTTCTTTCCTTTTTTTTCGTTTTTTTTCCATTTTTTTCGCGTTTTTTCATTTTTTTCTACTTTTTTTTTCTAAAAGAGACAAAATAGAAAATAAAACAAAACAAAATAAAATAAACCTAATTAAATAAAAAGGAGGAAATTTAGGCGTCAACAACTGCCTCTCTTTGAAGGTGAGCTCGCAGAGGTTGCATTCAAAGACAAACTGATGCCTAAATTTTATCAATGCATGCGTAACAGATTATATTTTATTTGAGGCCTATTATTCTATGCAGAAAAAGAGCGATATAACTTTACTAAAACAGACAAGAAGATACATGTAGTTACTTACCGAGAGTGAGTGAGATAGGTGTGAACCCCGAGTTTGATAAGTATCAAGGCGTCATCTTACCTGGTGATATGGGGAGGTTGCTTTTCCAGGACTCGAACCATTCTTCGATCGCCTGTTAAAACAATTAATGATTTGTCTAGGACCCGAACCTTTCTTCAGTCGCCTATTGGAGCAATCAGTGGTTTGTCTCGGACCCGAACCATTCTTTGGTCACCGTGACAGGAAATTGCTCTTTCAGGACCCGAACCTTTCTTTGGTCGCCTGTTAAAAAATTTGTCTAGGACTCGAACTTTTCTTTGGTCGCCTTGACGGGAAATTGCTCTTCCAGGACCCGAACCATTCTTCGGTCGCTTGTTGGAATAATCAATGGTTTGTCTCGGACGCGAACCATTCTTCGATCGTCGTGACGGGAAATTGCTTCTCCAGGATCCGAACCATTCTTCGGTCGCCTGTTAAAATAATCAAATAGTTTGTCTAGGACCCGAACCTTTCTTCGGTCGCCTTGATAGGAAATGCGCCAACCTTTCTTAGGGCATCTCATTTGTGGGTGCTTGATTTGTATCGAGGACACCAGTTGGTACTCGACCTTTCTCGGGAGATGCGCCGACCTTTCTCATGGCATCTGTTTTGTGGGGGTGTCTGACCTCTATCAAGGACACCAGTTGGTACCCGACCTTTCTCGGGAGATGCGCCGATCTTTCTCAGGGCATCTATTTTGTGGGGATGTTTGACTTCTGTTAAGGGCACCGGTTAGAATCCAACCTTTCTCGGGAGGATGCGCTGACTTTTCTCAGGGCATTGATTTTGAAAGATACTTGAACATTCACAAGCATATCAAAGAGTACCTGGATATTCACAAGTACTAACCTGAAGGATATTTAGGCCTTTGCAAGCATCAAAAGGGGTATTTGATTGATCATAGGCATTGAAGGGGTACTTGGATGATCATAAGTACGAGTTCTTGGGAGATACCTTGCATATTCGTGAAGGCCTCCTGCCTTCTGGAGGTTGGGAATATCAAGGACGTATCCTGCATATTCGTGAAGGTCTCTCACCTCCTGGTAATTGGGAATATCAATGACGTACCTTGCATATTCGTGAAGGCCTCAGACCTTCTGGAAATTGGGCATATCAAGGACGTACCTTGCATATTCGTGAAGGTGTCTCACCTGAGATATTCATGAAGGTCTCTCACCTCTTGGTAGTGAGAATATCAAGGACGTACCTTGCATATTCGTGAAGGCATCCTGCCTTCTGGAAATTGGGAATATGAAGGACGTACCTTGCATATTCGTGAAGGTTTCCCACCTTCCGGCAATGGGGAATATCAAGGACGTACCTCGCATATTCGTGAAGGTCTCCCACCCTCTGGCAATGAGAATATTGAGGACCTACCTTAGATATTCGTGAAGGCCTCCTGCCTTCTGAGATATTCGTGAAGGCCTCTTGCGTTCTGAAAATTGGGGATATCGAGGACGTACCTGAGATATTCGTGAAGGTCTCCCACCTTCTCACATATTAAGAATATCGAGGACGTACCTCACACATTCGTGAAGGCCTCCTGCCTTTTGGAAATTGGGAATATCTAGGACATACCTCGCATATTCGTGAAGGCCTCTTGCCTTCTAGAAATTAGGAATATCGAGGGCGCCCCTGGGATATTCATGGAGGTCTCTCACCTCCTGGTAATGGGGAATATCGAGGACGTACCTGAGATATTCGTGAAGGTTTCCTACCTCCTAGTAATTGGGAATATCGAGGGCGTACCTAGGATATTCGTGAAAGTCTCTCACCTTCTGGAAATTGAGAATATCGAGGACGTACCTCGCATATTCGTGAAGGCCTCATACCTTCTGGAAATTGGGAATATCGAGGACGTACCTCGCATATTTGTGAAGGCCTCTTGCCTTCTGGAAATTGGGAATATTAAGGGCACACCTGGGATATTCATGAAGGTCTCTCACCTCCTGGTAATGGGGAATATCGAGGACATACCTGAGACATTCGTGAAGGTCTCTCACCTTCTGGTAATTGGGAATATCAAGGACGTACCTCGCATATTCGTGAAGGCCTCCTACCTTCTGGAAATTGGGAATATCGAGGACGTACCTCGCATATTCGTGAAGGCCTCCTGCTTTCTGGAAATTGGGAATATCGATGACGTACCTTGTATATTCATGAAGGCCTCTTGCCTTCTAGAAATTGGGAATATCGAGGGCACACTTGGGATATTCATGAAGGTCTCTCACCTTCTGGTAATGGGGAATATCGAGGACGTACCTGAGATATTCGCGAAGGTCTCTCACCTCCTGGTAATTAGGAATATCGAGGGCGTACCTGGGATATTTGCGAAGGCCTCCCGCCTTCTAGAAATTGGGAATATCGAGGGTGCATCTAGGATTTCATGAAGGTCTCTCACCTCTGGTAAATGGGGAATATCGGGGACGTACTTGAGATATTCGTGAAGGTCTCTCACCTCTTGGTAATTGGGAATATTGAGGGCGTACCTGGGATATTCGTGAAGGTCTCTCACCTTCTGGAAATTGAGAATATCGAGGACGTACCTCGCATATTCGTGAAGGCCTCCTGCCTTCTGGTAGTCGGGAATATCGAGGACGTACCTTAGATATTCATGAAGGTCTCTCACCTTCGGCAATAGGAATACCGAGGACGTACCTCGTATATTCGTGAAGGCCTCCCGCCTTCTGGTAGTCGGGAATATCGAGGACGTACCTTAGATATTTGTGAAGGTCTCCCACCTTCTAGCAATTTGAATGTGGCGCACGGCTTACCTAGATGGCTGCGGGTACACAGGTGTACAAAGTAGAGGAATATTTGGATGAATACAAATATTTAATGATATGATCAGGGACCACTCAACTGGTCCAAGTGTAAGAAAGTATACCTGGGTAATCGCAGGCGCATGATGTGGTGGAATACTTGAACAACTGCTAGCATTCAATGGCATAATTTTGAGGACAACTCTGACAGGTTGAGTGTCACAGAAATGGGGTATCCGAATGGTGGTCGATACTTAAAGACGAGAGGATGCTTGGACAGTCACAAGCACCTAAACTTTAAAGACAACATGAATGGGTCAAGTGTCAACAGAGGGAGCACTTGAGTAGCGGCAAAAACTTGAAAACAGGGGGATGCTTGGACAACCGTAGATATCGATACTTGGGGGCGATTTGAACAAGTTGAGTATCGGTAAGAGGGAGTACCTAGACAGTAGTAAGTACTCATAAAATTCTGGGAATAGGGATGAGGACATGCTTTCCTGGCGATATCTCTAATCTCTAAGAGTATGCTTGCTATTTGCACAATATGCACACATGCACATATGTACATAATGATTGTATATGCTGTAAATTCGTAAATTTAAATGTGATTTATGCATGATGATCTTGTTAGTTTTTCATCATTTGAATTCCACTGGGGAAGATTTTAAAAGACAACCTTTGTTTAGAATGCAGATGTCTTGAGCATGCCAGATAAGGGACTTTCAGTTTGAAAGGACTTTCCACTCACTCTTATGGGAAAGGCTGTTTTATCTTGACCATTGATGCAGGATTTATGAGGATCACACTACCTCACTGTCATCATGTCGGCAGGGGCCGAGTATTCTTGCAAATGATACGACTTTACTAATGTGAGAGGTCTTTATCTGGAATTGTGATGACGGCTTGGTCAATGGCTTATCAAAGGGGACCAATAAGGTCATGGCTTTGTGGGAAAGATGTTGCACGATCATCTTCGGGTTTGCAAGTCGAGAATCCTACGAAAAGAGATAGAACAATCTTGCTCGTACTTCTTCGAGCGATGCTTATAGACATATGAAATCTTATATTAATTGAAGTGCCCCTAGTCTGAAGAGACTTTTTACAATAGGATATCATGTAGGCTTGACTCATGTGTGAAAGGGTGAGAGTTGGTGATTGCCTTGACATTTGTCACCGGTCTTTCTTCTCATGGTCTAATGAAGGTTCCATGGACCACAACAGCAACTTCTCTTGGGAAAACAAATGGCTGTATTTTTTGTTTGGGGCATTGGCTTTGCTTTTACCAAGCACACTGCTTTTTCATGCCCCTATTTCTCTTTTCAATTTTTCATTCACGGGCATTGACCTTGCTTTTACCAGGTACACTGCTTTTTTATGCCCCAGGTTTTTTGTTCTTGTTGCTTGAGGGACTGGTCTTGACAAGTTCAAGCAAATGCCTTTATTTAGACTATTAAGTTTTCACCTTTTGCCGGCACCTCTGATTATGCTGCTCAAAGGGCAGCAGCTTCTACTTTGCCTCCATGTGAGGATGAATTTACAAACTCTATTGGGTTGTACAATGGATACAAGTGCATAAAGAAAGAATTGCTCTTCATGACTCTAGGGCACTTAAATTAACGCGAGTGTTCATATGTAATAAAGATACTCAAAGATTGATGCAAGTGCAGGCAAGAGAATTTCTATCCCTTTTCTCACCTCGTGATGCTGACTTGCCCTCAACTTGCCCCAGTGGGGTGGTTCTTTGACGGGGGGTAAGACAGAAATTTGGCCGGTGTATGGGGCTTGAAGTGAGCGATAGAATGCCTCCCACTGTTTTGGTCATCGTACCATTCGCGAGAGAACTCTTTACCCTATAGTCATGGAATTCTTTGCACTCATCTTACAAGTGTGTAGATGGGGGACTATGTGTGGGATATGGCTTGCCTATCATCATTTTGACGCGCCTCATCTAGCATGCTCAATTAATCTTGTATTATTTACTTAGATGTCTATTCTAATAATCCTTAATAGAATCAAATATTTAGATAGACAAAATCATCATACAAAATTCACCTAGAAAAAGGCATGCAGTATATGATGTGAAAGAGTTTGTAAAAAAAAAAGAATGGTTTTTACTCAAGAAAAACTTATTGTTGACACCTAATTTTGGGGGTTCATTTTTCCTAAAAAATAAAAAAATAAAAAATGCATGGCATATAGTTTAGGCAGATTTTATTTGATTTTGTTATATTTTGTTTAATTTGTTAAGATTTTTATAGGTTTAGGTAATATATGCCGAAATATGTATCTTTGCGCAAGAGGGGAATTTTTTTCATCAAATATGCAAAAAATATTGCGCGAAGTGGAATGATATATTCAATGGAATTTTGCATGAGCGAAATTGGCAATGAAATATATCGCGGAGATACACTTTTTCTGTGTATAAAAGGGGTTCTTTTCGGTCTAAAAAGTAGGGGTGTTCTTCCGTCGAAAAGTGCAGAAAAAAGGGAAAAAAAGTCAAAAAAAAGAGTGAAAAGAGAGAGAGAGAGAGCTATCGGAGGATGAGTTGAGGGAGAGAGGAAAATAAAAAAAAAAAAAAAAAAAAAGGGGGCCGAATGCCCCCCTTCCTCGCGTCCGTTCGTCTTCCCGAGGGGAAGTCCTCGCCAGCCGCCGTCGCCGTCGCGCCTCCACGCCGCCGAGCCGGCGCCGCCTCGCAGCCGCCGTGCCACCGCCGCCTTGAGCCCCCTGCACCGTGCCGCGCCTGGATCTTCGCCCGCAAAGCCCCGCGACTCCGACGCCCTCAGCCGAGACGCCCCTGCTCCAGTCGCGCCGCCCAGACGCCGCAACGCCCCCTGCTGCTTCGCCGCTCCAGATTCGACGCCCGTGGCCTTCCCCTCGCTGCGAAACCACCGATTGAAGCCGGAGCTCCTCGCCGCAGCAGCCCGAAGCCCCGCCGTCACCACTTGCCGTTCCCCGAGGCCTCGCCCTCTCTACACTAGCGCCGCTGCCGCCCCCGATAGCCTCGCCGCGACGCCCCTACGTCCCCACGCGCCCCCCGTCTCCAATCCGACTCCCCTCGCGCCGACGGCTCGCGCCCGAGATGTCCCCGCCCGTTCGCGAGCCCCCGACGCCGCCGCTGCTGCCGGTCCGCCATCGTGCCGCCTCCGAAGCGCCCGCCGGAACCCTTGCCGGGATCCCTGCCGAGGCCCCAAGCACCACCGGCCCCCTTTCTTTTCCTTTTTTTCTTTTTTTTCGAAAAAGAAAAAAAAAGCAAAAAAAAAAAAAAATTAGGTAATTTTATTTTTTTTCTTATTTTTATTTTTACTCTTTCATGTTATTTATTTTTTCTGTTTTATTCATTGTTACTAATATTGCATATTATTTGTTATCTTAGGTATAATTGTCTCTTTAGTGCTAAGTTAAAATTCCTTGGTAAAATTGTCATGAAATCGGTAATTGCCAGTCCGATTTTTGCGCCCGAAATCCGACTCGCAATTACTTAAAAAAATTACCAATCCGATCTCCCGCCCAAGATCCGATTTGTGATTTTTTGCGAAATTAGCCAACCCGATCTCATGCGCGAGATACGGTTCGTCAATTTAGGGAATCAATTTTGCTTAATTTGCTGGAGTTGTTTGAACTAATTTTCATTAAAAAATCAAAAATAAAAAAAAAATGTAGTTTTAGGGTTTGCATGTTTAGGATAGAAATTTCTTTTTTTAACAATTAAAAAAATCAAATTAACTGGTTTAGGTTGCATGTTTAGGAATTGTTAATTTCAAGGTTAAAAAACTCGAAAAGAAATCTTAAATTAAGATTAGGTTTGTTGTCTTGCATACTTAGATTAGGGATTTTATTTTAGGTCATGAAAAAGAAGAAAAAAAAAAACAAAATTCACTTAGGATGCTAGTTGAATTGCATGTTAAATTTTAATTAAAAAAGCAAAAAGCAAATAAAAATCATCAGGAATTTTAGAATAGAATTGCATGTTTAATTTTAAGCTTAGATCAATTTTTAGATAGATTGCATCTTAGGCTAGAAATTACTAAATTAAAACAATATCTTAATTTAAATTAGGATGACCTAATTCCTAGTTTAAATAGGATAGAATTTTAATTTAGTTAGGAATTTCATTCAAATATCTTAGGATAAATTACTTCCACTTTTTAGGGTAAATTGCATTTTTAGAAAAATAAAAATCATAAAATCAAAAAGAAAAAATCAAAATATTGCATGAGCATGTAGAATTAGATATGTAGATTCAGTAAATAAGACATTTAGGCTAGTGAATTAGGTTTTTTTATAATCACATTTTTAGGATCATATTTTTAGAAATCTCTTTTTAAGTAGGTTAGGATTAGATTTAGATAATTTCATTCTTAGAAAACTTGGCACCTTTTTTTTAAAAAAAAAAACAAAAAAATAAAGAAATGGTTTTCTAAGTCAAAATAGGGTTAATTTAAATTAATCCTAAACATGAATTAGAAAATTATTCGTTTTAGGTAGTTCAATTAGGGCTTTTATTAATTCAAAATTATAGATAAAAATCCAAAAAAAATTAGGTACATGTTAATCAATTTGCATTCTAGGACCATTTAATTTAAATTTGCATATTAGGTCATTTAAGTTGCAATTATTGCATTTCATGTCATATAATTTAGATCATTTTGCCATGTCATATTAGGCTATTAGCATGCATTACATTTAAATTAAATTCCATTAAATAAAGTGAAAACAAAAAAAAGAGAAATCTGCGTGTTAATTAGAGACCATATCTAGTATTGTTGATGTGGATTTTAATCTAACGATGCAGATGCTTTCGTTGCTACAAGGTAAGTCCCTCAACCTTATTCATTGTTTTATTGGGTGTTAAATTGGTGGATTGCGCACCCGCATGATCACCTCACATGTTAGGAAGATAAATTAAAATCGATTCAAGCTGCCTGCTAAACATTTTTCAAAATAAAAGAATGGTACCGAAAGGGCGTTAGAGGAATTTAGCTTAACCAAGTCCCCGTATCTAGAATCTCTGATTCGTAGGAGTAAAGTAAATCTCCCATTACTTTACTTGGGTTTCTAATCGACCCACCAAAAACTAATTAGTGGCGACTCCTTAATAAAAATCATTTGCATGTTAAGAATTCAAACCTAAGTCGCGAATTAGTATGGGCTTGGGAGAGCCCGAGTTAAGTCTAGGCTTAACAATCCATTAGCCAAACCCTAGGTGGTTCACACCCGAAAAATTGGTCGCGACAGCTTGGTGACTCCGCTGGGGACTTGAGTTAAAACTCTTAGTGGACTTAGGCCAATTTTTCTTTTCTTTTGAAAAATGTTTTTGTTTGGCAACGAGGATCCCAGGTACGTCCCTAACATGTAAGGTGTTAAATGTTTTTGCAGATTGGGAGGTATAAGGGGAAGTGTTTGCTGACCTTTGTTTTGCAGGGAGATGTAGGAATGAATGGTTTATTTTTATGTATGAAGTGTTGCTTGATATAAACTGTTGTGCATGCCTTGCATTTAGCACTACACTATTGCACACACAACTTGCCGCCGGACCTGGGCCGCATAGGATCATCTAGGATGGTATTGAGATGGATACTACTCCGACCGCAAGCTCGTGGTACGAGTCGCCCATCTCAATCTCGAAATTTCATTCATGGTGTCAAGAGTACCCACCTCGGTCTGCATGCTCGCGACCTGGGTCGGCTCTTTGACTAAGCCGGAGTCATGAGGACCCGACATAGTCCACGCGCCTGTGGCTAGTCCGATCATCCTTGTGGCTCCACTTTGTTAAGCCTTCTAGAGTAGAAATCGAACCACTTATCATGCGCGTGTCTATGTGATTGCCCCTCATTGGTAAAATAAGTTCTCTAACCTTTCATCCTTGAAATTTACTTACCTTGTCATATTTTTTTGTCGGTCCATGGCATTAGGTTTTTATTGAGTCTTGGTCAATATATAATGGGGATACCGAACCTTCGAATTATTCTCCCTCCGAAGCAAGAGCTTGGCACATGGTGGGACAAGTTAGACCAAGATGGCCGTCGATTTGTGGAGTCATACATTGGCCGATTGCTTTCATTGCTGCGTATCAACATCCATGGCGGCCTTATCCAAGCACTCGCCCACTCTTGGTGCTCCAAGACTTCTACCTTCATTCTTGGCGGTAAGCATGAGCTCACGCCCACCTTGGAAGAATATAGCATTGCCATAGGAAAGCCTTTGAAAGTTGAGTTAATTGATTTGCCTATCGGGATAGATCCCGTTATGGCCTTATCTGATTTTTTGAGAATTAAAGGGGATGATGTGAGAAAGGTTTTAAAGGCTCATCGCAACACATGTCCTCTATTTTTTCTAAAAGAACATTTTGAAATTGGCCTTTCATCTCAAATGCGAAGGGTTTTTCTTTTAGCCTTCTTTGGGTTTATAGTTTTTCCTTATTACAATAATGCTATTAACCCTTTGATGGCTCAGTTAGTCAAACAAGCGTTGGAAGGAAAGAATTTTGTAAACACTGTTTTAATTGAAACTTTCCTTTCCCTCACTCGATTTAAGGGAGATGGTGATAAGACTTTCCATTCCTCTCCTGAGCTTTTGCAAATTTGGTTTCTTTCTCATTTGAAAGGATTTGGTGGTCTAATGACTATACATGATGTCAATGACTCTAATCACCCCATTATGAAATTTGAGGATAAGCAAAAACATGCACCGGATTACCACTATTCGAGTGGCTAGCTTTCATGAAAAAACCAACTTCCAAGGGTTTTCTATGGCATGCTATGTGGTTTCAAGTCCGTGCGGCGAGACTCACGTGTGGAGGCGTTGGCCTAGTCCCTCTATTGGGATTTACTGGAGCTTTGAAGTACTATCCGACTAGAGTAACTCGTCAGTACCAAGTCGTGCAAGAGCTTCCCCCGGCATTGCAAGCAGATCCGCTCCAAGTCAACTTCATTGATGGAAGCCAAGGCCATGAAGATTCCATTCTCACAATCAAATCAATGTGGGATATGTGCCATCCACGAAAACTCAAGTGGCCCGAGGAGGAGCTGGAGGGTAAGGAAAGGAAGTATTATGCCTTGACCAACTATATTCAACGACACAAGATTCCAGAGGAGTTACTTCCGAAGATACCAGAGGCGCCGCTGAAGATCACCAACCGTGCTGAGAATAAACGCCTCAAGAGGGTTGCCGAGAAAGCTCGAGAGGAGAATAAGCGATTGCGCCGGATGGTGTCCCGAGTGTATATTGATCAAGCTAAATGAAGTGCTTGAATCAATCTCGTCATTCTCATTTCTAGATTGATGTTTAGGGAGTTGAGTCTTTTACTTTCCTAGTTCATTTGTTTAGGGTATTTCAAATTCCTATTTCACTTTGGACTTGTCAAAAAATTCCATTAATAAAAGCTCTAGATCGTTGCCATGGATCGGCATTCGTTTTCATATGAGATACTTATTTTTGTTCATTTCTTTCGTATTAGGTGGTAACGGATCCTCCACGATCACCCATCATTACACGATTGAGAGCAAAAATGGCCAACCGGAAGGAAATGCGTGATCGCATGGCTGCCATGGAAGATCAACTTAAGTAGTTGCTTATCTCGATGCAGTCTATGACGGATCAAGTAAAATCCCTCCAAGTGAGTTAGGCTCTTGCACCGGTTGCACCGGCCCTTGCTGAGATAGTAACACCAAAGCAGACAAACAAGGCCCAAGTGGGTGATGGCAACATGCCTGATTTGGAGGATTACCCGCTGTTCATTACCGACGAAAAGACTAAGCCAGAACAGGATGAACGCCTCGCCAAACTTGAGGAGAAATTGAAACAATTGCAAAAGTCATAGAATTCGCTCCTGTTTGACTTGTCAGTTTATGAGAAGGTCAAAATGCCGAAGAAGTTTAAGATGCCCGAGTTCGATAAGTATGACGGTACTTCCTGTCCAAAAGCTCATTTGCAGATATACCACGTACGCATGGCCCAATATGTCAAGAACGAGCCTCTCATGATCCAGTCGTTTCATGCAAGCTTGACTGGGCCCGCCCTCAACTGGTACGTAATAAAGAATATAAATCTTCTCGACACTTGGAGTGAAGTAGATGACGCCTTCCTAACGCAGCATAAGTTCAACATGGATATTGCACCCTCCCGGGAGGATCTTGAGCGGATGGAAAAGAAGAAGAGCGAGTCATTTAAAGAATACGCTGTAAGATGGAGGAACACAGCGGCCCAAATCACTCCCGAGCCTACTAACAAGGAGTTGATGAAGTTGTTTGTGAAGACCCTCCCGTGTGAGTTCCGTAATCGGATGGCGAGCACGTATGTCGAGAGTTTCAATCAGTTTATTCCTGTTGGAGAACAAATCGAGATGGGGATAAGAGAAGGATGGTTTGCTGAGTTGTCAAGTAAAAGATTCTCTGCTAAGAAGGAGAAAGAAGCTGTTGTGGACGTGAACATGGCTTACAGCCAAGAAAGTATCTACCATGGCCCGCCCGTCTAGATCAATCCAAGGCAGCAACAAACCGCTGGTCGTCAACAATTTCTAAATAATAAAAGGGAATTCACTCCTCTCCCTGGATCTCCATCCCAAGTGTTGGCGATCCTAAGAAAGAAAGGCTTGCTTACTAGCGAGCTAAAGCGCCCTAACCGCGAAACCCTTCGTAGTTATGATTCAACAAAGAAATGTGACTACCATAGTGGGGAATTGGGGCATTCAACTGATGAGTGTTTCACCCTCAAACACAAGATTCAAAATCTCTTGGACACGAAGGCCTTTTCGTTTCCAAACCGCTCGACCAAATGTCCAAAAGAATCCGCTACCGGAGCATGAGGGCATAGTAAATGCCATTCTGGAACCTGAAGTCGGTCGCATCAAGAACTCGAAGGTACATGTGGCGGATGCTTACAATGACCTAGTGAGAGCTGGGTATTATCCGGATCATGAGGACATCCCCTATCACTAATGAAGGAAAGAGTTGCCAAGATGGTGGATGACGGCATTATAGTATATGCCGACCATAATTGCATAGTTTCCACTATTTCCCACATCATCATCGATTGGGGGAGGAACAAGCTGCACTTGTTGCTGAAAAGAAGAAGTTGATCCTTTACTTGCGGATATGCCCCAGTTAGAGGACGCATTCGATGATGAGATAGTGATTGAAATGCCACAACCTTATGAGTATGTCAGCAACAAGGCCGTCCCTTGGTCCTATGACTTGGATGTTGGCATTGTTACAAGGTCTGGCCAGACTTATGCTCAAGCAAATGCTCAACCCGCAAAGCACATCACGATGAAAGAGGCTAAGAAATTTCTAGCTGTGATTAAAGCAAGTGAGTACAACGTGGTTGACCAATTGAAGAAAATGCCTGCCCAAGTCTCTTTGCTTGAACTCCTACAGACATCGCCCGTGCATCAAAAGGCATTGATGAAGGTGCTGAGTGAAATTCATGTGCCAGAGACGATTGAGGCAGCCAAGTTAGAAGAGTTTGTAGGATCAGTCCTTCTCAAGGATTTTGATCACCTTTTCCGATGAGGAATTCCCTCTTGAGGGTAGAAGGCACAACAAGGCACTTTACATATCTGTCAAGCACAAGACTACCCATGTGTCCTGAGTGCTCATTGATAATGGGTCCGCCCTAAATATATGCCCATTGGCTACTCTTCACCGCCTCAAAGTTGACCCATCCAGGATACATGGTGCAATGACTTCTATGCGAGCTTTCGATGGCACGAAGAAGGACGTGATCGGGCAAATCCACCTTGATATACAAATAGGGCCGGTCGTCTTCAACATTCCCTTTCAAGTGTTAGACATCCCTACTGCATTTAACTTCTTACTGGGTCGTCCCTAGATACACACCGCAGGAGCGGTACCTTGAAGTTTGCATCAGGCTGTGAAGTTCGTGATTGAAAGGAAGCTGGTCACCGTGTATGGTGAGGAGGATCACTGGATCTATCAAGAGACGGCCATCCCCTATCTGGAGCCAGACTCTGAGTTCGAAGCGAGCCACCACTTGTTTGAGTTAGTATCCGCCATACATACTTCTCCTGACTTAACGCCTCCTACTCCTGAAGTTTCAAATGCTGCCCTTATGGTGGGAAGAGTGATGGTCGGGAATGGTTTCGTTCCTGGTGGTGGTCTTGGAAGAAATGGCCAAGGCATTCCAGACTCCATTGAAGCCCCTCAGAGGTCCCATTTTGCTGGATTAGGGTACCATGGAGGAGGTGGACAAAATTCTGGAGGAAGAAGACAAGAAGGATTGAACCCGATGCCTAACCGAAGGCAAAGGAGGCAAAACCCGTCGCCCCCAAGTATTCATGAAACATTCCCTGGTCCTCCGGTAATGATGTAGGATGGGGCGGAAGTGATAGACACCTTGGGGCAACCGAGCGGCAAGTTTGACTACCTAGTGAAGTATTCGGCCCCTCCAAGCTTCTACATTGATCCCCGAAGCATTGTCCTAGATGGATGGGGTGGCATGGATGATTCGACACCCCCGAAGACCGAGGACCCTGACGACATGCTGGAAGGAGTAACAAACTTGTTCGATGACATCGTCATAGGAGCCATTGACGAAGGATCCCTTGAAGAAATGGGCCCTGGCCCACAAGAGTAACTCATTTATCGATTTCTCGCATTCCCCTGCGTGGGAATTTTTATTGCTTTCTAGGAATAATTATCGCTATCTAGCGATTGTCTTCGTTTTCTTTTTAGGATTTGGATTTGCATTTTCATTCAATAAATGTAATTGATTGATGAATATCAATAAAATTACAAGTTTTATTTTGAGGGCATGATGAGGTACACCAAACCAGCTCGGTGATGATATCCAGCCGATAAAAAAAAGAGAAAAATCCAAAGGAGAATTCTGAGGCCTGGGCTTCATCATGCTTCCTCGTGTCAAAATGTTTATAAAAAAAATCCTTTTCAAAAGTCTTTCAAAAAGTCTTTTAAAAAAGTCTTTCAAAAAATACAGATTACTCTGTTTGTTTTTCCAATTTATCCACTTCCTGTTTCAGGGATAATCTTATAACATGCAAAGGTATAGAAATGGACCAATCCAATGCCGCAAGCGCTAATAACGAAGACCCCGGAAACACAATTGAAGACTCCATTGAGGTGCAGCGTAGTTGGGAACAACATAAAAAAGCCAAGGCTCTTACATCCGAGCAAACCGTCACTATCAATTTAAGTGACACTGAAGAGGCCAAGGAGGTCAAAATCGGGGCAAATCTCCCCAAAGACGAGGCTGAGCGCCTAATCCAGCTGCTAAAGGAATATCAAGATATCTTTGCATGGACTTATGTTGACATGCCTGGATTAGACCCGGCAATCGTGGAGCACGCCTTACCTACTAATCCGGACGTGCCACCTAAGAAGCAGAGGCTATGGAGGACTAAACCTGAGCTCTCAAAGAAGATTGAGGAAGAGGTGATGAAGCTTTTGAAGGTGGGATTTATTGAAGTTTCACGATATCCTGAATGGATAGCTAACATTGTGCTGGTAATGAAGAAAGATGGTTGGGTTCGAGTCTGTGTTGACTATCGAGACTTGAATAAGGCCAGCCCTAAGGATGATTTCCCGCTACCTCACATAGACGTCCTTGTGGATAGCACCGCTGGATTTGAGTTATTCTCGTTCATGGATGGTTTCTCTGGATACAATCAGCTAAAGATGAAGGAAGAAGATAAGGAGAAGACTGCATTTATTACCCCGTGGGGGACCTTCCATTATAAGGTCATGCCTTTCGGACTCAAGAATGCAGGGGCAACTTACTAGCGAGCCATGGTAGCATTGTTTCATGATATGATGCATCAAGAGATCGAGGTTTATGTCGATGATATGATTGCGAATACCCGACTTGGGAGAAGCCATGTTGAAACCCTAAAGAAATTGTTTGATCATCTTTGTGAATTCAAGCTTCGATTAAATCCCGCCAAATGCGTGTTTGGAGCAACGTCTGGTAAATTACTCAGGTTCATTGTGAGCAGTAAAGGGATTGAGATTGACCCATCTAAAGTTAAGGCCATATGTGAGTTACAGCCTCCATCGACGGACAAAGAAGTCCGAAGCCTTTTGGGGAGATTGAATTACATTGCCCGATTCATTTCCCAACTTTCTGAAACTGCCAAGCCGTTCTTCAAGCTCCTAAAGAAGAATGCACGAGTCAAATGGGATGGTGAGTGTCGGGGAGCATTCGACAAGCTGAAGCAGTACCTAATGAACCCACTAGTTCTGGTGCCACCATCACCGGGCCATCCCTTGATTCTCTACCTCACTATTCATAGTGAATCATTGGGTGCGATGTGACATCCCGAAAATCCGATCGATAGTTGTTAGCATAATTAGATTTTTAGAAATCTAATTTATTTAGAATGGGCCGGAAAGTGAACCCATTGGATCTTATGGAGCGTGTGGGCTAAGGATTTTGGTGGGCCGTATATTTATTTAGAACCGAGCCTATGAATTGGGCCAAGAAAGCTAGGCTTGGATTTGGCTGGAGATGGGCCAAGGTTCGGGATTTCAAGATTTATAAGGTTTGGTGGGCCTTATAATTTTAGATTGAGCCCGTTGGGCCGGGAATAGACAATTAGGCCCAAGTGATTATAATTTTTAGTTAAGACTTATTAATTTTAGTTAAATGAGATAGTTAGTGGATTACTCATAATTTTAGTGTTCTTTTATGATTAATTTCTTTCTAGACTAATTTTATTTAGTTGATGTGTTATGATTTTTGTGTGATTGAGATTAAGTGGAAACAACACGCCATTAGATGAATATATTTGAAGCTAATGAGCTAACTAATGACCTTGATTAACTGGTAATGATCGACGATCGACAAATGGCGAAGATTTTTCTCACACGAAGCCACGACACCTATTTTTTTCTTCTCTCTCTCTCTTGGATCTCACACACGCATATGTGCCCACGGTTTTTCTCTTCAAAACTGACCATAAAGCCATCATTACCTTGCCAATCATTATCCTCTAATCTAGGCTAGCTTGTAGGTTTAATTCTTTCATATAAATACCAAAATCCTCTCTCTCTACACACTCAAGAAAACCGAAAAATACAAACTCTCTCTCCCTTATTTCTCTCGGCCGAAGCTTGCTCAAGGAGGATTCAAAAATTTCTTCATCTTGCATGCTAGATTTTTGAGTTGATTTTGAAGAATCCAAGTGTCTATTTGTAGCGAAGCGAGGTAAGGAATAATCTAACTCTAGTTTGAAACAAATCCGTTGATTTATCGAAGAATCATGCGAATCTAGCCATACAAGGATGTATTTAGTTTCTAGTTGATGTTTTATGCTTGGATTGAGCTTGAGGAGTGTTAGATTGTGTGTAGAATTGTTTGCATGTTAATATTGTGCTGTGTTTATGTGAAATTATGTTCATGGAGTGTCGTTTAGTTGAGCGAGACGCCTAGATGGAAGCCGAGTGTGCCGATTTGCTTATAATGTTGCTATACGGTTCACGGGTGTGTTAAAGCTTTGAGTCGAGCCTTGAATTGGACTAATTATTGGAAAAAGGACTTGATGGTGAAATTTTGAGGTGCTGTGGGGAAGTGCCGAAGCCTCTAGATGTGAGGATTGAGTAAGAAAAGTGGTTTAAATGAATTGAAAGTGAGGCGAACGTGTCATATCATTCGGTTTTGATGAAATCGTGCAAGTAATGCTTTGTTTGTGTGTAAATTCATTCATGTTCATTAATGGGAATAGGAAAGAAGCTTTTCTACATGATAGATCAACCATAGGATTGAGTTGTATAAGGAATTGTAGCCATAAGGACTCATAACATGGAAAAAGAAGTGAAACTAGTAAGTTTAGTAAGCTGTTTTTGTGAGAATTGTATGACCTTTGCCGATTGTGTGAAAATTCTGTAATTATCTGTTTAGAATTGAACTTCGAATCCTTAATGAAAGTTGTAAAACACATCTTAAGGAATAACGTGTCAAAATTTGAGATTAAATGAATGAGAATTGATTGGTGAAATGATTTTTCTTTGTTAATAGAAAATCTGGACTAAGAACAGAATTTCAGCGGAGATGATGTTAATTGTTACTCTTAATACAGTGAGAATTAGACTTAAGTTCCTTCATGAAAGATGTTAAGCTATGTCTTAAGTACAACATAATAAAATTTGGTAGCATTTTGATAAGATTTGATAGGTCTTTCATGCTTAAAACCGAACTGCCCATTTAGCCTAAAATTCTGCTTGTACCCGAGAATGTATATTAGATGTAATAACTTATAATATGGACTTGTATGCTGAACATGGAATCTAATAAACCCTATATTAAATGTTAGTTAAGATTGAGTGAGTCTCATACATCAATAGAGGTTTAATTGCACTTAGATTCATGTGTACGCAATGAGTGCGGAGCATAGTGCTTGATTATGGGGTAAATATTTGTCCGGCATGGTATGGGACTTGTTCGTGATGGATTTTATCTTATAATCCGGACACGCACGTGTGCTAGGATCATGAGACTTAGATAGATACTTAGGTGTCTTTTCTTTTGCATACGATATGCACATTAAATCAAAGGTGTGGTGTGAAATGTGTGCTTAATGAGGTGAACGGATCCATCGGTACCGAGTTACCGGTGATGCCCCGGAAGTTTGGGATGCCCTTGTGTGTGATCAAGGATGCCTCGGCTGTGATGCCGGAGATGCCTCGGAGTGAGATGCCCTTGTGTGTGATCAAGGATGCCTCGGCTGTGTGATGCCGGAGATGCCTCGGAGTGAGATGCCCCCGTGTGTGATCGGGAGGACCTCGGTTTGGTTGATACCGGGATGCCTCGGAGTGAGATGCCCACAATTAGAGGTATTGTGGAAGTCCAAATAACGTACCTTCTGGAAGTGACTCGATCAGGCCGGTAGCTTCCCGGTTGTGACTGATTCGAGGGTGGATTTTTATGCACACTATAAGTTAATTATATATGGTGAGTGAGTTCATCTATCATATTTGCATTGTAGTTGAACTTGTAAAGGATAAGCATAGGTTGGATACATGTCAGGTGATTTTTATACAATGTATCATTACTGTTATGCTTGTTATATGTTTTCTTAGCGTCCTGATTGTTGGATAGTTTGCTTATGACTTTGATAGCTATGGATTATTTCAGAATAGAGTTTTGTTATTCTTTACTGGGCAAGGATGTTTGCTCATACCTTACATTTTCAGATTGAAAGTATGGATGTGCCGCCAGTTGCTCGGTATGGAGTGATAGCCAACATTGATGTTTCTTTCTTGGACGTGTATGACCCTGATATAGATATGGTGTTTACCAAGTACGAAGCGATATTATGGATGGATGACGGTAGAGCTAGTCTGATTCCGATGAAGTTCGTGGCATGGTTTGTCAAGCACGAGGATGATATCTATAGTCCGTTACCTTTTGAGGCCGGTGGACCAGGAGGCGGGATGGATGGCGCTTAGACGCCGGGGTTCATGGAAGGCTTGAGAATAGACTTTTGTTGTTTTCTTTTGATGTGGGCTGGTTTGGGATGTACGCGGAGTAGCCACCCTTACCCCTATCCCTGACTTTGTTGTGCTTTAACTTTTGTATTGTATATAATGTAAATAGTTAGGCGAGGAACATATCAAAGAAAAGTTCAGGTGGATAGATTTTGTTAAGCCCGGTGATGGTAAATAAAAGGAAGCCTTTCATGCTCAAGTTTAATTTCTTATATGTGTGAATGTTTAAAAGGTGAATTACGAGGTTAATTCTCATGTTACATATTTAGGGATTTTTAAATAATCCATGTTATACATGCTAACCGTCAATGTTAAATGTTATATGATAATTAGCATGAAGTGTGATTGACTAGTTGGATATATTTTTAAATTATAAAAATATTTAATTCCGCTTGCGCTTAGTACGTGACGCCCTGGGACGTCCAATGCGATGTTGGCTCAAGAAAGTCCTATTGACAGAAGAGAACGGGCCATTTATTACTTGAGCAAGAAATTCACTATATCAGAGTTGAAATATTCTGATGCTGAGAAAACTTGTGCTGTATTAGTGTGGGTGTTGCATAGATTGCGGTAGTACACATTGCACTACCAGACGTTCCTCGTAACTAAGAATAATCCTATCAAGTATTTGCTTGATCGGCCAGCTTTGGTGGGTAAGTTGGCTAAGTGGCAAATTTTAATCTCAGAATTTGATGTGCAGTTCATGCCGCAAAAGTCAGTTAAAGGTCGAGTGATCGCTGATATCTTGGTTGAGAATCCAGGAGTCTCAAGTAATGATGATGGTTCCCTAGATGACCGTGTTTTGAGTGTAGATGAAGGCTCATGGACAATGTTCTTTGATGGAGCCGTGAACTTGTCCGGCTGCGCATCTGGGGTAGTCCTAATATCCCCAGATGGACAACATCATCCGGTAGCTACAAAGTTGGTGTTCCCATGCACTAATAATGTAGCTGAGTATGAAGCTTGCATCCTCGGACTCCAAGCTGCAATCGAGATGGGTGTGACCAAATTGAAAGTATTCGGGGATTCTGCACTGATCATACTACGCACCATAGGAGAATGGGAAACCAAAAACCCCAAACTGCTACCATACCACGAGATATCTAGAAGACTCCGGTAAAGGAGTTCAAGGAAATTTCGTTTGAATACTTGCCAAGGTGTCATAATCAATTTGCGGATGCACTCACAACTTTGTCTTCTATGTTGCAAGTCACCAACGGGTGGGAAGTCGAGCCATTGAAAATAGAAGTTTTGCCGAGGCCGGCTTATTGCATGACCATAACTGAAGAATCTGATGAAAAGCCATGGTATTACGATATCATGAACTACATTAAAAAGCAAGAATTTCCCCGAAGGAAGCACTCGGTGATAGGAAATACATCACGAAGATGGCATCAAAATTCTTCGTTAGTGGCGAAGATTTGTACAAGAGGTCTCATGATTCGGTTCTATTGCGGTGTGTGGATGCAGCCGAAGTTACTCAAATTATGCAAGAAGTGCACGAGGGAGCATGTGGCCCTTATATGAACGGGCACATGTTGGCTAAAAAGATCATGAGATTAGGCTATTACTGGCTCACACTAGAAAGTGATTGCATTAAACACGTGCGAAGTTGTCACCGTTGTCGGATCCACGGTGATAAGATAAACGTTCCTCCAACCGAGCCGCATCGGTTTTCGAGCCATGGCCTTTCTTGATGTGGGGCATTGATGTGATTGGCCCGATAAATCCCAAGGCTTCAAATGGGCATCGGTTCATTTTGGTGGCAATAGACTATTTCTCCAAGTGGATTGAAGCTACATCCTTTGCAAATGTCACCGCACGCAATGTTGCAAAATTCATCAAACGTGACATAATTGCTCGCTATGGCGTCCCCGAATCAATCATTACTGATAACGGGACAAATCTAAACAACAAAATCGTTGATGAGCTGTTCAATGAGTTCAAGATCAAACATCTGAATTCGTCCCCTTACCGCCCTCAAATGAATGGGGCTGTGGAGGCTGCCAATAAGAACATTAAGAAGATCTTGGCCAAGACAGCCGAGAATTATCGAGATTGGCATGAGAGGTTACCTTTCGCATTGATGGCATATCGAACGTCTATCCGCACTTCTACTGGGGCAACCCCATATGGCATGGAGGCTGTTCTACCCGTAGAGGTGGAAATTCCGTCCCTCAGAGTTTTATCCCAAGCAGAATTGTCTGAGGCTGAATGGATGCAACAAAGACATGAACAGTTGAACCTGATTGATGAGAAGAGATTGAAGGCTCTCTGCCATGGCCAGACCTATCAGCAGAGAGTGGCCAGGTCCTTCAATCGGAAGGTACGACCGAGACACTTCGAGGTAAATGATCTTGTTCTAAGGAAGCTGTTGCCAATTTTTCCAGATCTCGGGGGAAAGTTCGCCCCAAATTACAGCGGTCCATATCTAGTGAAGAAGGTACTTCCAGGAGGTGCTTTGATTTTGGCTGACATGGATGGTCGTCAGTTTTCCACTCTAGTTAATTCTAATGCTGTTAAGAAGTATTATCCATGATTGAATTTGCTGTGTCATGTTTTGAATTGCAAGTGCTTTTATGATGAATAAATTGCCTCAAGAGTTGTAAATTCAATTTTGTTGCAAATTTTGCATGTTCTCCATAACGAATTGCGTGAGAAAAGTTGAATGTGTCAAATGGGATATCTTGGAATGATGAAAGGCAAGCCTTATTCCATACACTATTTCATACGCTAATCCCCAATGAGTTGTGTGAAAAATTCCATGCCCACAAGGAAAAGGACGGTCTCGCAAAGGGTACGTCATCCAAAGTGATAAGGGGCAGTTTTTTCGTCTACCCAAAACACTACGGGTATATCCATTGTTTAGCCCTTTGAGCCCACACACATGAAGAGCTTTTAAATTACCCCTGTCAAGAATCATCCCGCATTTGGACAAATTTGAAATCAAGGGTAGGGATTTTCTTACTCACACTTGCGTCAATCTTTGGGTATTGCTTTGCAGTGTAACTTGTACGATAATTAAAGTGCCTTAAGATGATGAAGAGCAGTCATTTCTCTATCCTATACACTTTTATCCATTGCATAGCCCACTTGAGCTTATGAATTCATTTCATATTAAACCCAGTTGGTGATCATCCCCCACACTGGGGCAAGACAAATTCAAGTGGCATGAACTAGGATGCCCACAAAAAATGAAGATTTTGATCAAAGAAAAAGTGCAAAAATGGGGCATAAAAAAGCAGTGTGCCTGGTAAAAGCAAGGCCGATGCCCAAAGGAAAAAAAGAAGAAAAAAAGAAAAGAAAAAGAAAAAACGCCTGATATGGTTAGTCATACCCTGAACAAGGCGGTACAAAAAAAGGGAAGAAAAAAGCTCAAATGCTATTGCAATCAATGAGTGCAAAAAAAAAAAAATCTTCGACATTGAGGAAGAAAATCAGTGGAAGTGTCAAGATGATCACCAACTTTACCCTCTAAACACTTTTTGAGCCTAATCATCCTTTCGTTTCTTAACCCATGAACCAAGCCTACGTTACGTCCCTTACAAAGTCTCTTCGATTAGGGCACTTAAATTAACGTAAAGGTTCATATGTTCGAAGGCATCGCTCGAAGGAGTGTGAGTAAGATAATTTCTGCCTCATTTCTTATGTTTCTTGACTTGTAAACCCCAAGATGATTGCAGAATATTTTTTTCAAATAAGCTTGACTCAAAGAGTCCCATTCGTTAAGCCATTGACCAAGCCCGCATTATCGTCCCTCTTAAAGACCTCTCAAATTGGTGAAGTCGTACCACTTGCGAGATTGCTTGGACCCTTGTTTGGCATGATAAGGGTGAGATAGAGTGATTGACAGAATCCTGCATCAAAGGTCAGGATAAAATAGCCATTTTAATGAGGATGAGAGAAAAGTCCTTTCAGACCAAAGGATCCCTCATTTGACACATTCATGACACTCATGTGTTCAGAATGGAAACTAGATGATGCATGATTAATGGAAATTATCATGAACATGTTAAATTGATGCATGTTTATGATTGCAAACGCATGTTGCCTCTCCTATAACCATGTTTTGTAGGAGACGTACCCCTGAAGATCAAAGATTTTACCAGGTAAGTATATCTTTATCCATACCTGGAATATTTGTCACTATGCAAGTATTCCCTTTTAAGTATATTTGACACTCAATTGAGTTGTCCCTCAAAGATTTTTCTCCGCATTCAATCGATTAAGGCGACCGAAGAATGGTTCCTGGGTCCGCAAGGCTAGGCGGATGATTTCGGTCCCGGTCGATGATTTTTGTCGCAAGGCTGGGCGACCGAAGAATGGTTCGAGTCCTAGCCAAGCAAAACCTCGCCTAGGTGACCATAGCATAGAACGGGTCCTAGACAGCATTCATTGCTTTAAAGTGACCGTAGCATAGAACGGATCCTGGAAAAGCAATTTTTCCATTCAAGTGACCGTAGCATAGAACGGATCCTGAAAAACAAATTTCTTCGTCAAGGTGATCGTAGCATAGAACGGATCCTGGGAAAGCAATTCTCTTCCGCCATACTGGGCGACCGTAGAGTGGTACGGGTCCCAGGAAGGCGGAATCTGCACAAAGTCGTGTTACTATTCTGGGCGACCGTAGAATGGTACGGGTCCTGGACATGTAACACCCTCTACCTCGGACTACTTCATCCTCCTCGAAGGTAAGTTGTTCCAGGTAGGTTCATTTGCATTAGCAATTGCATGCATCATATAAATTGCATTTAGAAATGGAATCCAATTCCCAACAAAATTAGGTCTCAATTTATCTTTGAAGGCAACCTCTGCGAGCTCACCTTCAAAGAGGGGCAGCTGTTGACACCTAATTTTGGGGGTTCATTTTTGCTAAAAAAAAAAAAATGCATGGCATATAGTTTAGGCAGATTTTATTTGATTTTGTCATATTTTGTTTAATTTGTTAAGATTTTTATAGATTTAGGTAATATACGTCGAAATATGTATCTTTGCGCAAGAGGGGAATTTTTTTTTTCATCAAATATGCAAAAAATATTGCGCGAAGTGGAATGATATATTCAATGGAATTTTGCATGAGCGAAATTGGCAATGAAATATATCGCGGAGATACATTTTTTTTTTTTTGCGTATAAAAGGGGTTCTTTTCGGTCTAAAAAGCGGGGGTGTTCTTCCGTCGAAAAGTGCAGAAAAAAAGGGAAAAAAAGTCAAAAAAAGTGAAAAGAGAGAGAGATATCGGAGGGTGAGCTGAGGGAGAGAGGAAAATAAAAAAAAAAAAAAAGAAAAAAGGGGGCCGAAGGCCCTTCCCCGCGTCCATTCGTCTTCCCCGAGGGGAAGTCCTCGCCAGCCCGCCGTCGCCGTCGCGCCTCCACGCCGCCGAGCCAGCGCCGCCCTCGCAGCCGCTGCGCCACCGCCGCCTTGAGCCCCCGCACCATGCCGCGCCCGGATCTTCGCCGTGAAGCCCCGCGACTCCGATGCCCTCAGCCGAGACGCCCCTGCTCCAGTCGTGCCGCCAAGACGCCGCGACGCCGCGCTCCGCCCCCGCCGACGCCCGCCTTCGCCCCAATGTGAAACCACCGATGAAGCCTCCCGCAGCCGCCCGTCACCACTCGCCGTTCCCCGAGGCCCCGCCGTCTCTGTACTAGTGCCGCTGCCGCCCCGACAGCCTCGTCACGACGCCCCTACGTCCCCGCGCGCCCCCCGTCTCCAATCTGACACCCCTCGCGCCCACGCTCGCGCCGAGACGTCTCGCCCCATTCGTGAGCCCCCTTGACGCCGCCGCTGCCGCTCGCCGTCGCGCCGCCTCCAAAGCGCCGCCGGAACCCTCGCCGGGATCCCTACCGAGGCCCCGAGCACCACCGGCCCCCTTTCTTTTCCTTTTTTTCTTTTTTTCGAAAAGAAAAAAAAGCAAAAAGAAAAAAATTAGGTAATTTTATTTTTATTCTTATTTTTATTTTTACTCTTTCATGTTATTTATTTTTTCTGTTTTATTCATTGTTACTAATATTGCATATTATTTGTTATCTTAGGTATAATTGTCTCTTTAGTGCTAAGTTAAAATTCCTTGGTAAAATTGTCATGAAATTAGTAATTGCCGGTCCGATTTTCGCGCCCAAAATTCGACTCGCAATTACTTAAAAAATTGCCAATCCGATCTCCCGCCCGAGATCCGATTTGTGATTTTTCGCGAAATTAGCCAACCCGATCTCATGCGCGAGATACGGTTCGTCAATTTAGGGAATCAATTTTGCTTGATTTCTTTGGAGTTGTTTGAACTAATTTTCATTAAAAAATCAAAAATAAAAAAAATGTAGTTTTAGGGTTTGCATGTTTAGGATAGAAATTTCCTTTTTTTTTTTTAAACAAAAAAAAAATAAAAAAAATCAAATTAACTGGTTTAGGTTACATGTTTAGGAATTGTTAATTTCAAGGTTAAAAAACTCTCAAAAAAAAAATCTTAAATTAAGATTAGGTTTGTTGCCTTGCATACTTAGATTATGGATTTTATTTTAGGTCATGAAAAAAAAAAAAAAAAAAAAAAAAAATTCACTTAGGATGCTAGTTGAATTGCATGTTAAATTTTAATTAAAAAAGCAAAAAGCAAATAAAAATCATCAGAAATTTTAGAATAGAATTACATGTTTAATTTTAAGCTTAGATCAATTTTTTAGATAGATTGCATCTTAGGCTAGAAATTACTAAATTAAAACAATATCATAATTTAAATTAGGATGACCTAATTCCTAGTTTAAATAGGATAGAATTTTAATTTAGTTAGGAATTTCATTCAAATATCTTAAGATAAATTACTTCCACTTTTTAGGGTAAATTGCATTTTTAGAAAAATAAAAATCATAAAATCAAAAAGAAAAAATCAAAATCTTGCATGAGCATGTAGAATTAGATATGTAGATTCAGTAAATAAGACATTTAGGCTAGTGAATTAGGTTTTTTTATAATCACATTTTTAGGATCATATTTTTTAGAAATCTCTTTTTAAGTAGGTTAGGATTAGATTTAGGTAATTTCATTCTTAGAAAACTTGGCACATTTAAAAAAAAAAAAAAAAAAAAAAAGAAATGGTTTTCTAAGTCAAAATAGGGTTAATTTAAATTAATCCTAAACATGAATTAGAAAATTATTCGTTTTAGGTAGTTCAATTAGGGCTTTTATTAATTCAAAATTCCAGATAAAAAATCCAAAAAAAATTAGGTACATGTTAATCAATTTGCATTCTAGGACCATTTAATTTAAATTTGCATATTAGGTCATTTAAGTTGCAATTATTGCATTTCATGTCATATAATTTAGATCATTTTGCCATGTCATATTATGCTATTAGCATGCATTACATTTAAATTAAATTTCATTAAATAAAGTGAAAACAAAAAAAAAAGAGAAATCTGCGTGTTAATTAGAGACCATATTTAGGATTATTGATGTGGATTTTAATCTAACGATGCAGATGCTTTTGTTCCTACAAGGTAAGTTCCTCAAGCTTATTCATTGTTTTATTGGATGTTAAATTGGTGGATTGCGCACCCGCATGATCACCTCACATGTTAGGGAGATAAATTAAAATCGATTCAAGCTGCTTGCTAAACATTTTTCAAAATAAAAGAATGGTACCGAAAGGGCGTTAGAGGAATCTAGCGTAACCAAGTTCCCGTATCTAGAATCTCTAGTTCGTAGGAGTAAAATAAATCTCCCATTACTTTACTTGGGTTTCTAATCGACCCACCAAAAACTGATTAGTGGCGACTCCTTAATAAAAATTATTTGCATGTTAAGAATTTAAACCTAAGTCGCGAATTGGTATGGGCTTGGGAGAGCCCGAGTTAAGTCTAGGCTTAACAATCCATTAGCCAAACCCTAGGTGGTTCACACCCGAAAAATTGGTCGCGACACTTATTAACAACTTTAAGACTGTTTACTTGGTGGAATGGAGTTCACAGGTGTGTTGAAATTGGAACATCAAGGGAGTTATTTACAAAGGGTTATTCACAAATGTGTGTCGATAGATTGCTCCTATTGATTAGGGACATGACACATGAACGATCAACCAGGGATTGGGGATCTGATCAGGAATTTCTACTCTTGCCTTTTGCAGAAGAGAAGCTGTGGAAATAGCTTAACTAATAGGGCCAAGATCATAAGTGACTTGAGGCTCGAAGGCTCTCTGTTATTTGCTTTGGTGATATTTGAAATGTTGTTGTGTTTGGGAAAGCTTATCAGAGTCTGACATGCTTTTTACTGATTGGTTTTCCGTATCTTTGACGGTCATGTGATCCTGTAAAAGGTAAGAGAGAGCGTGTTAGCTACGAATTTTTCAGAAGTCAAATAACTGGAAGCGATACAACATTACTCTTCACTAGTTTGCAAATGATTAGGTGGACGAGGAGGACATGAAGTCTCGTGTTTCCCCCTTCGTCGGGTCAATTATTCTCCTTAATTTGCTTATGGATGACACGTCCCTTTACATGAAGTCAAGTGAATTTGATGCAGGTCATTTCCGTATACTAGCCCGGCCAGTATTGATTTATCAAACCTAACCATTGAGTTTGGTTCTTGAGTTGTGATGTTCCTTGTCAAATAGAGAAAAAACATCAAAAGCGGGTTCAAATAGAGGGAGTAGTGGAAGCGATACCAAATTATCCTTCCCCAGAGTTTGTCTGTGCTAGCTCCTACGGATATTTGAATGTTGATGATGGCCTCTTTATCTTGGTATAGTTCAATGTTTCCTTCAGTTGGCCTTCCTCATTTGTGACCATGTATGCATGATTGTTGGTCGTTGATTCATCTTCAACGTATTCCTTTTGTGGAATTTCTCTTTCTGTCTTTGGCTATAGCATCATTGAGCAAAAGTCATGTACCTCAAGCTTCTATGGAATCTGAGATGGACAATCAAAATCTCAAGCTTTCTGATGGCAATTACTCCCTGGAAGAATATGCGTCTGGAGTGAAGCTTCTAGATTCCAAAGTCATTGTCCAAGGTGTGGGGCTATAGATCGCCTTGACTGTCTGGATTTTCTCCTTGTTGATAGTAATCACTTTAAAGGAAGAGAAGGAATTTCTTTCTCATGCTTCTAGGCTTCTCGAAGTTGAAACTGTAACATCCAGCTGGTTGGGCATGTCGTGCGACAAGATAGTCCTTTGGCTTAGGAGGGAGCTAGGCAGGAGTGAGGCATGTCATGGATGCTTCGATTTCAACTCTATGCCTGTACCTATTACGCCTCATCTTTTGTATCTTGTAAATAGAAGAGAAAGGTTGTTATTCTCAGTATTATGTTAAGGGAATAAGACTAAACCTTTTTGATACGGGATATTCCTTTCTGCTTGCCCCTTATTGAAAAAATATCCTTGAATTTGGTCTGTTCACATGATGCACTATTTTCCACTGCCTTCTGCTACATTAGGTCAAAAGGGGATGATATTCTGAAACATGAAGTGAGAGAATTAGAAAGACAAGCATGCGTAGACTCATCATCTCATTTTGACAAAAGCTTTTAGTGATGAAATACTTTTTATTTTCAAAGTATTTTTTTTTTTTTGGGAAGAAAAAGCATGAGGAAGCCCAGCCCTCAATATTCTCCTTGGATGATATTTTCTTTTCATGGTTGGATAACATCACTAGGCAGGTTTGGAATACTGCCTCATGCTTTCAAAACAAGTACTAGAATTATACATTAGAGTATTTGGAATGGAAAATACAACAGTAGCACACTAGACAAGATAAGAAACATGAAATTATAAAAACAAGTAAAACCCATGAAAACTCCTGCGTAAAGAAGCGCTTTGATAGTGTTGGTCTTGAAGCTAAACATCTTTGAATTCCTCGCCTTCAGTAGACTCGAAGTACTCGCATGCGATGACTACTTCGTTGAAGCTACGGAAGTGTAACCCATGCAGCCAACAGCGATGCTTGCAGGACAAGGCTTCTATAAACTGTTTTATCAACTCTTCTTCAGCCAGTTTAGGGTGGATTTGCATCATGAAAGCCTTCCACCTCCTTGCATATGTTCGGAAATCCTCCATTGGTCTTCTTCTGAAATGGGCCAAGTTGTCGCAAGGCAGGTAAGTTTCAATCTGGTTTTGGTACTGATGCAAGAACGTGGAAGTCAGCTCGCTCCAATCCTTTATGAGGTAAATACTTGCTGTGAAGAACCATTGTAATGCAGACCCCGTAAGAGTTTCTTGGAACGCCTAAGTTGTATATTGAAATAGGCTAGTGAATCAACCTAGAGGGGGGTGAATAGGTTGATTGCGGAATTCTTTTGGAATCTTTTGCGGTAGAATACGTTGATATCAAAGATATATCAATAATAAATAAAGCACGTATTCATAAAGTAAATAGAGTAGGGTAAAAGAGAATTGACATAAGGATTATAGTGGTTCGGCTTAGTCCAAGCCTACGTCCACTCTCCACGCTGGCAGTCAATTGGCTGTAATCATTATGTTGCAAACGAGAGTCAAGTTACGGATACGGACTAGACTTCTTCAATAGATAGTCTCTCCTACGCTTCTGCTTTTTTTGCACTATATCTCACTCTCTTTGATACATAATTTGAACATGAAAGATTTTAGAGAACAAGTGATTTTGGAGTTTCTAACATCGAGATTTTTCTACCCAGTCTCTCCTTATTTCCAAGCAACATCGATCCACCTTAAATAGCCTCCGTGCCTTCATACCCGTTGGCACTTACCAAAAATTCATCCAATCAACCCGTTGGACTGAATCAATTTAAGTGATCTCTTTGTCACCGAAAACGTAAGTAGACATTGTAGCTCGTCAATCCTGTTCCTCCATACAATCAGGATCTTGAGTTCCCAAAATTAGATTCTTGCAAGAATAAACATGATCTTCAACGGATAAAATCCAAAGAATAAATCTTCCAAGCTCTCGATCACAGCCAGAGATATTCCATGGTTAAGATTAGGCTATATGAAATCCAATATCTTACTTTTCTTAGCCATAAGAATAACCTGTGGCCAGCCTGTAAAAATCGCGAACTGTCTTCACACTTAGATTTGGGTCTTGAAGGTCGTCAGACTGAAACTGAGTCTTGAAGGTCTTCAGACTGAAAAACTTCAGACCGAACTTCTGGGTCTGATTGTCTTTGAAAACCTTTAGACTTTGAAAACTTCAAACGAAACGACGAGTCTTGGAATCTTCACACCGAACCGTTGAGGCTGTTTTGTCAACTTCAAAACTCCAAGGGATTTTTCTTCAACAATCTCCCCTTTTGATGGTGACAAAACCCTCAGCAGATTTGCGAATTTAAAACCTGCAAGGAAAAACTCATATATACTTTGAGGATTATTTCTGCAAAACAGAGTGTTAGTCCAATAACAATTATCCTCACAAATATAATGATCCTGCAATCAAATTCACAAGTCTAGATCCAAACCATCAAATCAGCATAATGTCATAGAAGTTCAAATAAATAACCTAATCGAAATCCAAAACGAAAACACTCTAAGCAATCAAATAAAAATAATCAAAATAAAACTCAAATGAACTTCAAAATAAAAACTCTCAAAACTTTCTCAAAGCTTCAAAAACTTCAAATCATCTTCAAAACCTGCAATCAAATCTGCGCAACTCTCCCCCTTTTTGTCCCATCAAAGAGGTAGAGTGAATGTGATAAAGTTTTGAAAAGATTTAGGGGCTGCGAGGGAAATGAACAAGTTGAAACTTGCTAAGCTCCCGGACTGACTTCTCGAGTTTGGCAAGGTTTTCCTTCACCAAGCTAATTCTCGCACCGGTCCGATTCGATTCCATTTGTGCTCTCGGTGCATTGATCTCAGTTCTGCATGTTCATTGAAGTGCTCGCGGCGCCTTTTTCAAATCTCTCATTTCGAAGTCCATCCCAAAACCTGCTTTTCAAATCTAACATGATATCCAAAAAGACTGTGTGAAGGCTGTGGAATTGGCATTGCTTCCACTTGGACCAGCAGAATGAGTTTGAAAACTAGGAGCTTCCCTCTCAGCCCTTTCCTTCTCGATAGGTGAGGATTCTTCATGTTTAGGGAAGTGGGATGCATAAACCTCCTCAGGGTCAGCACCAGACCTACTCACATCACTAAAGTGTAGTGGCGATATCGTCCCCTGTTCTGCAGCAACTCCCTCTATGTGAATGCCAGTGGGTGGAGTAGAAAATTCATCACCAACATCCATATCAGCACTTGGATGTTTCTCGGTCTCTTTCCCAGCAAAAGATGGCTCTAAACTTGCAGCCATATCCTCTTGCTATTTGCTTTCTTCCTCATCGTTCTTCCTCCTTTCTTCTTCTCCTCTTCTTCTTCTTCCTCTTCTTCTTCCCTTCTTCTTTCTTCTTCATCTTTTCTCTCGTCTCTCTTCTTCTTCTCTCTCGTTCCTCTTCTCTTTTTCTCTCTCTTCTTCTCTTATTTTTCTTTTCTCTTCTCTTTCTTTCTTTTTCTTTCTTCTCTTTCTTTCCTCTTCTCTTTTTCTCTGTCTCTCGGCTTCCTTCTCCTCTGCTTCTCTTCTCCTTCTCTCTTCAGCCTCTATTCTCAAAACAGCAGGGCTCCTCATCCTAGAGAAAGTGGACAAAGTCATGGAATCTTCTTCATCCTCCTCATCTTGCAGGATGATTTTCCTTCTTTTCTTTTCAGCCATGGGCTCTTTGCCCTTTCTTTTCAACGAAGCAGTGGGGATCTCTTTTGAAGGTGTTTCCCTCCTCAACCTTTCCAAAGTCTGCATTCAATTCTGGAAATTTCATCTTCATCACCATTTTCTCACCAACAAGCATCGAATTCAACTTGGTTAGGCATAAAGATGCGGGGACTTGAATATCGAAATGCCTAAAAAGTTTGATGATGATGGATGAATAAGGCAGTGACCCTTATCCTTTACCACGCTTCTATACATATGGAAAAGAATGACATGCGGGAGAGAGAAGGGTCTCGCATACGGTTGATGGCAAACATCGCTTTGCCTCTATTTTGGAAACATCGAGTTTGAGGTCGTCTTTGGCTGGATGCGCTTTATGACTATTTTATGCAACAAAACATTTGTGGCATTCATCCTAGTGTAGGATATCTTGCCTTCAACAGTTCTGTCTCGTACAATCTCCAAGATTGCATAGGCTGTTGAGACTTTGATTGGCTGGAAACTCCTTCTTTCCACACCAATAATGTCAGCCAGCAAGTCAACATCAACAATATAGTCTTTGTCCATGAAAGAAAAGGACAAATAATTTGCATCCAACAAAGATAGATTCAAGTAAAAGTAAGCCATCGCCTTAAAGTGGGCCTCGCATATCCGTGCAGAAATTCTCCAATTGCAATCTAGCAAACTTCCCTCTTAAATTAATCTTTATCGAATCTAGAAGTCAAAATCTACACTTCTCGGATTGACCACTCCCTCTTCAACAACTTCACATAAACTCGCTCATGCTCCCTCGACCAAAATAGACTTCCCGAAGGACAAACAGTATTAGCAGCCACACTAAAACGAGGTTCAATGTGAGAGAACAATCTCTCATCACCATCTAGGGTCTCAGCAGGAGTATTTTCAAGTGGATTACTCGAAATATTCTCCAAATATGTGCGTACCTTTATCAACAACATTTAGCTTCTCCATCTCCATAAAAAACATATACTCGCTCTTAAACCCTCTTTCCTTTAAATATTCCTCGATCGTCTTAAGGCTAACCTTTCCATCCTTAAGCCTTTTATAGAGATCGTAAGCCACATTAGGTTTGAGTGTTCTTACCGGTTCTGCCTCCGTAACCACTTCCTCAAAGTGTTGACTCTCAGCTTCTTGTTGAGGCAAATCTTCTTCCGTTAGATCCACTCGAGTAGGACCCTCTTGCTGTCTCTGTGGTCCCCTGTTGGCAATTCTAGAAGACTTGCGAGACGACATTCTTGGAGAGCAAGCAAAGATTCAACTTGAACGCAAGGAAAAATGGAAACTTTGTGACGAGAAATGGATGGAACAGAAACGGTAAATGGGATCTTTTAGGGTTTTGAAAGCGAAATAGTATGAGGATGAATCGTAAAGGAGTAGCTGTGAGTGAAAAGTGACGGTTCGAGAGTATAAATAGTGAGAGAGATAACACGGGAATACGAATTGTCGCCAAAAAGTAAAGGTAAAAACTGCCAAAAAATAAACCGTAATATCGAAAAAGAAAACTGTCTTTTTAAAAAAATAAACTGCCATAATTACGTGTCAGAAAAAGAGTAAAAAGAGATTTTGAAATATCGAATTTGAAATATCGAGAAATAATTACCAAAAATAAAATAAAGAGAGAATTAAAATACGTAAAGAGATTAAACAAACAGAGTCTGACAGTTGTTCAGACTGTACCTCTGAGTCTGAACCCTTTTTCAAACTTTACCTTAACATCTGAGCATAATCAGACTTTATGTAGAGTCTGAAACACTTTCAGACCTTGCTTTGAGTCTGAGTCGTCTTCAGACCTAGCGTTGAGTCTGAACCACCTTCAGACCTAGCGATGAGTCTGAACCACCTTTAGACTTTAATTTTGAGTCTGATTATCTTCAAATTCCACGTTACTCAATTTTGTGCGAATTGATTCAAAGTGAGCCTTCTCTAGGGGCTTTGTGAATATATCTGCCAATTGATTCTTTGAATCTACATGCTGAATCACCACATCTCCACCTTAAACATGATCTCGAATGAAATGATGCTTGATTTCAATGTGCTTTGCTCTTGAATGAAGTATTGGATTCTTTGTGAGGTTGATTGCGCTGGTGTTATCACATTTGATTTCCATATATGTTTCATCAACTCCAAAGTCTCTTAATTGCTGTTGCATCCATAGAATTTGAGAGCAGCAACTTCCAAGAGCTATGTACTTTGCTTCAGCGGTTGAAAGAGCCACGGTATCCTGTTTTCTTGAGAACCAAGACACCATCCCGTTTCCCAATAATTGACATGTACCTGTAGTGCTTTTTCTATCCACTCTACAACCAGCAAGGTCAGCATCAGAATATCCTAGTAGAGTAAAATCTCCTTGCTTAGAATACCACAGACCTAGCTTAGATGTAGTTGCAACACATTTAATGATACGCTTAACAACAGTCATATGAGATTCTTTAGGGTTAGATTGAAATCTAGCACATATGCAAACACTAAACAAAATGTCGGTTTAGAAGTCAAAGGTAAAGAAGTGACCCGATTATACTTATTTATAGTTTTTGGTCTACACTCTTTCCTTCTTCATCTTTATCTAGCTTTGATGAGCTCGACATAGGAGTTTCTGTTTTCTTGCAATTCTCCATTCCAAACTTCTTGATAAGGTCTTTTGCATACTTCTCTTGATGGATGAAAGTTCCTTCACTTGATTGTTTGACTTGAAGTCCCAAAAAGAAGTTTAGTTCTCCTATCATGCTCATCTCAAATTCATTCTGCATACACTTTGAAAAATTCTTGCAAAGTTTCTCATTAGAAGAACCAAAAATAATATCATCAACATAAATTTGAACAAGTATGAAATCATTCCCTTCTCTTTTTATAAATAAGGTAGTATCTACTTTACCTTTAGAGAAGCCATTTTGAATTAAAAAATTGTTTAACCTTTCATACCATGCTCGGGGTGCTTGTTTTAAATCATATAAGGCTTTCTTCAGCTTGAAAACAAGGTTTGGTCTTTTAGGATCTTCAAATCCTGGTGGTTGTTCCACATAGACTTCTTCTTGGATAATTCCATTTAGGAATGCACTTTTCACGTCCATTTGAAATAACCTGAAATTTTTAAAGCAAGCAAAGGCAAGAAGTAATCTTATAGCTTCTAACATTGCCACCGGAGCATAGGTTTCATCATAGTTGATGCCTTCTTCTTGTGTGTAGCCTTTTGCCACAAGTCTTGCTTTATTCCTTACCACTTTTCCTTGTTGATCAAGCTTGTTCCTGAAAACCCATTTGGTACCAATGATTGATTTACCTTTTGGTTTAGGAACTAGCTCCCAAACGTTGTTGATTTTGAATTGATTCAGTTCTTCTTGCATTGCTTCAATCCAGCTTTCATCTTTCAATGCATCTTCTATGTTTTTTTGGTTTGATCTCAAAAATGAGTGCAAGAGCACTAGAAGCTTCATGTCTTTTAGATCTTGTACGAACTCCTTCATCAATATTGCCAATGATGAGGTTTGGAGGATGACTTGACTTTTGCTTCCAACTTGTAGTTGGTTTGTCAGTTTGGTGAAGCTCTTATTCAGCTGGAATTTCTGAATTTGTTTGAGGCTCAGTGTCAAGGGCTTGATTTTCTTCAAAGAATTTGTAGACACTTGGCCGACTCAAAATCTTCAGGTTGAGTCTCGATTTTGTACCGAGTCTTCAAACTTCACATTCATGGATTCTTCCACGCTTTGAGTGCGTTTGTTGAAGACTTTGAAGGCTTTGCTTGTCATGAAGTAGCCAAGGAAAATTCCTTCATCTGATTTTTCTTCAAATTTACCAATTCGATCATTGGAATTCTTTAGGATAAAATATTTGCAACCGAATATATGAAAATATGAAACAATTGGTTTCTTACCTTGAGCAGTTCATAAGGTGTCTTTTCCAATATAGGTCTTAGAAAAATTCTATTTATAATATAGCAAGTAGTAGAAGTAGCTTTAGCCCAAAAATGAGGTGAAATATTACTTTCGATCAAAAGAGTTCTTGCCATTTCTTGTAAAGAGCGATTTTTCCTTTCTACAACTCCATTTTGTTGTGGAGTGTATGGGGATGAAAATTATGTTGAATACCATTGTCATCACAATATTTAGCAAAATCATGATTTTCAAATTCTCCACCATGGTCAGTCTTAATACTTGAAATCGCATAACCTTTTTCAATTTGAATTTTCTTTGCAAACTTAGTAAAATGAGTCAATGCATCGATTTATTTGCAAGAAAGAAAACCCAAGTAAAACGAGAATAGTCATTAACTATAACCAAGCAATATCTTTTACCTCCAATACTTTGAACTCTTGTTGGCCCGAATAAATCCATGTGTAAAAGCTGCAAAACACAATTAGTGGATACTTGATTTATAGATTTAAAGGAATTTCTAACCTGTTTTCCAAGTACACAGGGAGTGCATAATTCATGCTTTTGATATTTGAGGTTAGGAAGTCCTCGAACAAGCTTTTTGAATGACACTTTTGCGATTTGCTTCAGGTTGACATGTCCAAGCTTCCTATGCTAGAGAATGACTTCATCTTGAATCGATATCAAGCATTGAGGACTGTCGGACTTTACGTCTAGCAAATAAATATTTCCATGTCTTCGTCCAAAAAGGATTGTGAGAGATCCTTGCTTGTTCCAACATGTATCTTCTTGAAAGTTGATTTTGTATCCAGAATCGCATAATTAACTAATACTCAATAGATTGTAGTTCAATCCTTCAACAAGAGAGACATTGTTGATTGTGAGATTTCCAATCATCACAGCTTCCTTGACCAACAATCTTTCCCTTGTTGTTACCACCAAAAGAAACATTTCCTCCTTTTATATGAGAGAGTTTTGTAAAACAACTTGAGTCTCCTATCATGTGTCTTGAACATCCACTGTCCAAATACCACTTGATTTTCTTCTTGAAGGTAACCTGCATTTAAAAGAAAGACTTTGTCTTCTTTGGTACCCAAACCTTTTTGGGTCCATCATTGTTAGTGGTATAAACAGTCTTTGCCCAGCTCTTCTTAACAGTCTCCAAACTTTGGGACATTCCTTTTCAAAATGATCTACACTTTTACATTTTGAACAAGTAAGAGCATTTCTACCAACAGACTTTACAAAAACCTTTTGGAAATGATTTTTATAAAAAGTTTTTGTTGGCCTATTCCTAATTATTTCCTTCACCTTTGGGAAATCAATCAAAGGAATGGTTTCTTGTGTCATTCCTAGACCGGATTTATTAAAGTAAGGTCTTTGAATAGAAAGAATTTTATCCAACTTTTCAGAACCCAATGAAAATTTCTTTGAGACTTTCAATAAATCTTCTTTGAAGCAAGCATTCTCTTTTGAAAGTTCATTCTCATTTTCTTTCGAAACGGCAAGAGACTTGTCTAGACTTTCAACTTTTTCAAGTAAAATCTTTTCTTGTTGTTTCAATTTGGAATTCTCCTTTTCGCCCGTAAATCCTTTTAAGAGAACCTTTAAGACGAGACAAAGTTCATCAATGTATTTTGATACTTTAGTAGGAATTTTTAAATTTCTAACCTTGATACAACCGTTTGAGTTTGAGTCTCGAATCGAGTCCGAGTCGAGTCGAGTCCGAGTCCGAGTCCGAGTTTGCCATAAGACATATGTTTGCATATTCTTCATCACTCTCCTCACATTCAAGTGTCACTCCACGTCTTAGCTTTGAATGCTTTCTTGAACTTTTCAGGTTTCCCTTTCTTTTTCTTCAATAAGGGACAGTTGGGTCTGATGTGTCCCTTTTTCTTGCATTCAAAGCAAACAACTTCTTTACTTCTATCTTCTTCTTCATTTGATCTCCTTTGAAATCTTTGATTATTTTGTTTATTTCCATTGAACCTTCTACCTTTTCTATTTAACCTTTTGAATTTTCTAATCAGAAGTGTCAATTCTTTATCATCCAAGTCTTCTTCCGAATCAGAACATCGAATCATCATTAGATTTTAAAGCAATTGACTTCTTACCTTTTGTGTCAAATTCCTCATTTAATTGCTCGACTTCATAGGATTGAAGTGTGCCGACCAATTCATCTACTGAAAGAGGCATGATCCTTTGGAGAGCCCTCTCAACAGTTTATTGACCTTCATAGGTCCTCGAGATTGGCTGTCCTTGGTATGCCAAGCCGTTTACAATTTTTGTAAATCGATTGAACATATCCGTGATGGTTTCTCCTGGCTTCATTTTGAATGCTTCATATTGACCAAGAAAGATATTGATCTTGGTTTCTTTGACTCGATCTGTTCCTTCATAGGTGACGTGCAATCTATCCCAAACTTCTTTGGCTGTTTCACAAGATGAAATTCTATTATATTCAAAAGGTAGGAGATAATGCACAATATAGAGAGTAGATAGCCTTTGCATCAAGGGCTTGTCTCTTTGAGACATCAGTGTGGGTTGTTTCCACTCCATCAGGTAATTTTTTCCTTGTCATAGATACAGCTTTAGGAGTAATTCCATTTTCCACTACATCCCACTCCATAGGATCTTTGGATCTTAGGAATGCCTTCATCTTGTTTTTCCATACGTTGTAATCCTTGCCATCGAGTAGGGAGGTTTGGTATTGCTTTGCCCTTCAATTAATCCCGGAGCCAAAACACTAGCCATAGATCTTTAGCTTCGAAGTAATAACACTTCTAATGAATAAGCAACCTGCTCTGATACCAATTGAAATAGGCTAGTGAGTCAACCTAGAGGGGGGTGAATAGGTTGATTGCGAAATTCTTTTGGAATCTTTTGCGGTAGAATACGTTGATATCAAAGATATATCAATAATAAATAAAGCACGTATTCATAAAGTAAATAGAGTAGGGTAAGAGATAATTGACACAAGGATTATAGTGGTTCGGCTTAGTCCAAGCCTACGTCCACTCTCCACGCCGGCAACCAACCATTTGTAATCACTATGTAGCAAATGAGAGCCATTACGGTATATGGACTAGACTTCTTCAATAGACAATCTCTCCTACGCTTCCCGCTGCTTTCGCACTATATCTCACTCTCTTCGATACACAATTTGAACATGAAAGATTTTAGAGAACAAGTGATTTTAGAGTTTCTAACATCGAGATTTTTCTACCCAGTCTCTCCTTATTTCCAAGCAACATCGATCCACCTTAAATAGCCTCCGTGCCTTCATACCCGTTGGCACTTACCAAAAATTCATCCAATCAACCCGTTGGACTAAATCAATTTAAGTGATCTCCTTGTCACCGAAAAACGTAAGTAGACAAGGCTCGTCAATCCCGTTTGCCCATACAATCGGGATCTTGAGTTCCCAAAATTAGATTCTTCCAAGAATAAACTTGATCTTCAACGGATAAAATCCGAAGAATAAATCTTCCAAGCTCTCGATCACAAACGAGATATTCCATGGTTAAGATTAGGAAATATGAAATCCAATATCTTACCTTTCCTTAGCCATAAGAATAACCTCGTGGCCGCCTGTAAAAATCGCAACCTGTCTTCACACTTATATTTGGATCTTGAAGGTCGTCAGACTGAAGCTGAGTCTTGAAGGTCTTCAGACTGAAAAACTTTAGATCGAACTTCTGGGTCTGACTGTCTTTGAAAACCTTTAGACTTTGAAAACTTCAGACGAAACTGACTGAGTCTTGGAATCTTCACATTGAATTGTTGAGGCTGTTTTGTCAACTTCAAAACTCCAAGGGATTTTTCTTCAACATATATAACGTCGGGCCATAATACCAACTCATGTCAGCATGGAGATATTGCAAGTGAGCCACAGGGTAAGTCGTGCCGTTATACTTGTGGAGGTTGGATATCCACATTTATATGGGGGTCAAGATCCTACGAGGGCAAGATGGGCCTGATAGGTTTTCGTTAGGCCACTGGTTTTCCCACTGCATACTCATTGTAGTGGTGAATTTTTCTACTTCAGAGAGGTTGGATTCTACCGAGATTACCCTATTGCTTTCTTCAGGGTCAAAATTACCGAGGGAGGATGTGGTGCTCAAGCTATCCTCATGGTCAGGTGATGAGCTTAGTACTTTATTAGGATCGTAGCGGATAAAGACGTATGTTTCCTCTTCCGATGGGCCTTCATCCCCGTGCGAGAGTAGGAAATAGTTATACGATGAATCGCCAGTTTCATTGTTGAAATAACGCTGGAAGTCCTTGGGGTTGTATTCTAGGGATGGGAAGTCTTCAGGGTTGTACTCTAGGGGATAGTAGCCTTCAAGGCTGTATTCTAGGGAATGCTCGAAGCTTTGGTATGGTGGCTCGCCGGTGGATGCTGAATCGATCTGCTTAGGCTTTCTTTTCTTGGCCCCTGGTCCAGACCTTTTGAGTAAGGCCCTGCGTTTTGCCAGCTCAATTCTATCAAGGGAAGTGAGAGATATTAGAGTGTCACTCTCTGATTCGCTTTCTAGGTTGATAGGGGTCGGTATTCTCTGGATCCTAGCTCTTGCAGTAAGCTTGGGGAGTTGTCCTATCGTGCCCCGGTCTTGAACAGGCTCTGTGTCTTGGATCTCGTACAAAGGCTCCTTGCCTTTCCTAGTGGGAAACCTTTCAATAATAAGATGCCGCTCAGTTACCCATTTATCATGCAATGGCTCATTGACATGTTCCTCTCCTATCTTGGCGACTAACGGCTCCTCGTGCTCCACGGTCATTGGCTCTTCGTAGGGCAAGGCAATGCCAGGGCTGATGTCAATATCATATTCTCGGTGGGAAACATGAATTAGTTCCCTTTAGGTTTTAAGGGGACTAATCTTCCTGACAATGTACCATCGCAAGGCAGGGTCAGTCAAGCTTGATTGGTATGATTGAATCATCCTTCGAACTAGGTAGGCCTGTAAGTAGGCTTCTGGGCGGGAGGTATCAGCATACCTTTCGCATTTAGGCGTTTTGAGCTCTTCGGGGATTTCTAAACCAACGTAATTAGACAAGTCGATAGGATTTTGCCCCTGCAGCTAGCTTAACTTTTTCATGATCTCTTCAAACTGTCTATGTTGTTGGCTAATTTTCGGCAAATTTGCGGGTGTCATGACAGTGCTTAAAGCAAGTACGGAGTTGGGCTCAGCTCGAGCAGATTTCATTTGTCTCGAGAGTTGTTGAATGGACATCTGTCCTACGCTGTCTTCAATGCTGGTAAGGTGATTTTGTACATCATTCTGATCAGGCCCTATCATGTGGGGTCAATCGCGGGTGACTGATGGCTGGCAATTCATGATTACTTGTTTTTGTGAAAACAATGAATAAGCATAGAGCAGACAAAGATTGACTCATGGCAACGATCTATTTACTTTTATTTATTGAAATAGGGTTTTACAGACTTCTGACATCTAGACTGACAGAACAAAGTACTAAAGAAAAGTCCCTAAATAATGGGACAAAGCTTTCGCAAGATAAACACTAAAGGAGACACGACTGCTAAGTTATATGCGACAGGGAGCCTTGTTCTTGCAAAAGCTGCTTGCTCTCTTGGACTTGCTCTGAGATGAGTGTCCAGCCTACTCCCATATCCTTTGCATAAGTTCTGCTTGCTCGTGTGGGCTACTCTTTTTGATTGAGCGAGGGATCGATGGCTTCCACCTTGTCGGGATGTGATGATTGTGGATGTATGCCGCAGAGGCGTGGTGGGCTTTTTCTTCTCCCTCAAGCCCTTTTAGATACCATGATCCTTTTGCAATGGCATTTGTCCCAAGTTTCCTCAACGATAGAAATTTCGACTGTATAGTCACGGCTTGTGTTGAAAAGGACTAGAGGAATTCTTCTCCTGGAAGGCGGTGGAATCTCCTGAAGGGCTCCAAATTGTCATGCCACCCAATATGGGTAATAGGGAATGGCGCCGGTGCAACCAAGCAATGGAATTAGGTGGGTGCATTTGTAAGCAAAGCGAGCCCTCTTTTCATGGAACCAACCAGCACACCATTGGAATGCCTCAGGAGCTGGGTTTCTCAAGAAGTCAACCTAATTTAAACAGCTTTGATTGGGAATATATGGTCCTAAAACCATGAATTTTTGTAATGGATTTTCGGAAGCATTTGTTTCAGATGATCACATGAAGTTTCGGAATTCGCTTAAGTGAGAAAAGAACCAGACTTGTAAAATTTCAAGAGAGACCCGCATGATTTTCTCCGTGTTGTCTTTAAAATGATTAAAGGACAAGAATGTTTCAGTTAAAATCATGTTGACATAATTTCCTCCCTCAAGATCTGATCAACTATCCATGCCATCTTAGGACTTATGGCATTTCTTTGATGAGGGAAAATGGTGAGTCCGAAGAAGGCCAGGAGGAAAATCTCACTTTTTTGGGTCATAAGCTGATTTTGGAAACAAGCATCCATAAATTCAAATGGGCAGGTATTATGGTTGTTTTCAAGAATTTGTATCATAACATGGACTTCAGTTCTTAAAAGTCGCGCTAACCCATGCAACGGGATGATGCCCATTGATGGCCTGACACGCTTTTTCTCAAGAGGCATTCCAGTGATGATGCTGTATTCCTCTAGGGTTGGAGTTAGCTCAAACCTTCCAAACATAAAAGTAAGTGTCCTTGAGCACCAGAAATGTGCCGTGGCTTGTATGACTTCAGGACGAACAGTGATTTGGATCAACGATAGGATATGACCGATTTTGGCCTTCACGCGCTCTTGGGCAAGCTGATCCAATTGACCCAACCATCGACGCTGCACGTTTGTTTATAAAGGACGTGAAAGGTCTAGCTCGATGAGTCTTGAGCAAAACCGTTTGGTTTTTGTACTCTTTTTGCGTACCCCATGTAATATAGACATTATAAATAATAGGAAGACGTTTGATTGCACGGTATTCGATATTACATCGATTCCGTTTGAAGAAAATCCTCACTCGTACACCCCACTTAGTTATTAGTATATTTGGTTTGCGAAAAAAATAAGATTAGCCTCCGTATATTCTTACCTACTCCAGACCTAAGTTTCACCATACACACATTATGAAGTTTAAATTTCACATTACGTACACCCAAAGGCTCAAATAATCTCATGTACTTGATCGGTTCATTATCGTAAAATCACAACACATCTAGCGAATAGTGTGAGTCACCCCGCTTGTGTAATATTTGGATGATAATCAATCGACATGATCTCAAGGCGCATTGTAATTAAGCCCATTTTTCTTGTAATTGTAATTTTGGGTCATCAATCGTGTCCGTTTACTAAATTGATAAACAATGAATCCCGTCACGTTAACTAGGAGCATTGATGAAATAGTTTTGTGTTCTTGATTTTGGGTACAAATCTTGGGTTTAACGTCCAAATTTTAATTAGCCACACATTCTCACAAAGGTCAAAATCTCAGATGTGAGCTTTAGGGACGTCCGAGGAACGTCCGCAACACCACTTGCTGAGAAGCTTGTGTGCAGCAGAGGAGTGCCTTTCCAGAAACTGGAGCTTGCTAATATTAACTTGAGGTATAACGGGAGGAACGGGGCCACCGTGTCGCAATGCGCGAACGTAAACCGTACGATCACCGGAAATCATCCCTGCTCCTCGCGTGGGGTTGCAAAGTTGATCGATCTTCATATTCACCGTGCATGTGATCGTTGGAATGTTTCAAGAAGTTCGATTGATAATAGGCACCCCCTTCGCGCTCCAGGACATGATGAGAGACTGGTGAAATAGAGCTGCAAATAAAAATAGAACTTTCATCCTTTTATTTTATTTATTTTTTCTTATGACCCAGGAATCCCATACAGCCGGCAGTCGGCGAGCAAACCTTGGGTGGCGCTAGCGCAAGACCCACCACTATGACGTCACACTTAAAAATCCCTAACGACAACGCTGGGGTTTAAACCTCTTCCCTTCGTGAGGGGGAGAGAGCCCAAGCCAACGCAGCCACTGCAGAAGATGCTTAAGTCCTATCAAGAAATTGTGAAGAGACTAGAAATCAATAAGATGTTCAATTTCTTGCTACTTTGTAATCTTCTTGCACAAAAGTCATATTTTATTCAGAACATGAACATGTTCTTGGTAGATAATTTTGTGGCTCTGTGTTTATCCATCGATGAAGAAAACAACTTGAATTAACAAGTATATAGCTAAGTGACCAAAATTTTTTTTTTTGAATTGAATAAATGAGTTCTCAAACTAGACTTATTGCAAATTAATATGGAAGTTATTTTAATAACTGTTTTCCTGAAGTCCAAATTTATTAGGAATTTAAGAAATGGTTTTAAAAGTTGATGGCTATCTATAGTTTGCCTTTATTTTTTTAAATGGCCAATCTACAGATTATATACAACTAAATAGCAGTCCCTTATGTTTCATAAGTGCTCATTTGTTTGCATTAAACAAGATATTTTGAGAAAAAAGAATAACCACCAATTAAGTAAAAATGAGGTCTCGATTAGAAAAAAGTCAAATGTCAATAGCTGGTTACTCATTATGTATATTTAAGGGATTATTTGATGTGAAAATTGATTGATCAATGAAAATATCTAACAAATTATAAGAGTAACTGATTTTCTCAACGCATAAAAGGAAATGATTAACTGAAATCCGTGATAATTTTTTTAAGTATTTTTAATTGCTAATTCATTCGTTTCCATTATTAACCATATAGAAGTACATAATGAATATCCCATTTTTGAAAATTGACCTTTCTGCTACGGAAACGTATTTTCACTTTCTTAATTTTCTTCCTTGTTCTAAAAAAAAATTCATTAGTTCTATTAATATGTTTCTTCAAGTTTAGACAACTTCAATTTTTTAATATTATAATTCCTATTTATTTCTTCCAATATGTTGACGCCTCAATTTTACCTAGGTTTTATTTTGTTTTATTAAATTTTATTAAATTTTTATTTTCTTTATTTCGGCTAATAAAATAAATATAAACAAAACCAGAAAAAAAAACAAAAAAACACAAAAAATAGAAAATCGGAAAAAAAACGCCCAAAAAAACCGAAAAAACAGGAAAAAACTGAAAAAACCGGCCCAACGACCTAGAAGGCCTTCGGCCCCAAAACCCACGGGTCGACCTACGTGCCCCCGCCTGCACCCGCGTGACCCGTCTTCCTCGCCCGAAATCGCGTGTGAGGCACGCGCTTGAGGCGCCGTGCAAATCAGGACGGCGATGCGGCGTACGACGAGCTCAGGAGGAGCAGATGAACAGCAACGGCGAAAGGACGCGACCGGATAAGGCTAGGTGGCCGATGGGATGCCGGTTCGGCCGGTGGAAGCCGCGGCACCCACATCGACCAAACTCTCGTCGACCGGCCACCCCCCGCCTATAAATAGGGGGGTCCCGATGACGTTGAGGAGCACGGCGAAGACGAGGGAGAAGCCCGCAGCCCTGGAACCCCACTGAGAGACTTCAGAAGGGGAGCCGAAGGCTTGCGAGCCTCGACCTGAGCTTCACTGGAGAAAACCAGAGAGAGAGAGAGGGAGCCGAAGGCCTGCGAGCCTCGACCTGAGCTTCACCGGAGAAAACCATAGAGAGAGAGAGGGAGAGAGAGAGAGAGAGAGAGGGAGGGAGGGAGGGAGGGAGGGAGGGGGAGAGAGAGAGAGAGAGAGGACAAGGAAGGCCGCCACCCTCGCCGTCGCCTCCGCCGCACCACCACCATAAAACAGGTGACACCACCACCATCGACTCACCCCCCAGCCCTGCACCACCACCATCGCCGTCGCCTCATCCGCCGTCGTCGTTGCAAGCCGCCCTCGATCAATCCCCAAATCGAAACCCTAGGGTTCCCGATTTCGGGTCACGATTCCGGGTCTCCGGGTCGGGAATCGGGTAGGGTTTCGCGCTTGAGAGGCGGCTTGGAGTCGGGTCGGGACCGGGTCGGATCCGGGTAAGGTCGCCAAAGAAGCAACGTCATTTTGCAAAGGGAGGCTAGATTCGGGTCGCGGAGCGGGTCAGACCGGGTCGGTTGCCTCGAAATGGTGTCGTTTCACACCTTGTAGGAAATCAGGTCGGAAGCCGGGTCGGATCCGGGTAGGGTTTCGCCCTAGGACCCGGACCTCCGGGTCGAACAGCAACGACGCCGTTTCATAAAGTGGGAACGACGCCGTTTCGCAGGGAAATGGAGGACTGGGTCGCTGGAGTGGGTCACCGGGCCGGGCCGTATCCCCGTGCCCAGCCACGACGCCGTTTCGGCGTCTGGCTCCAAAATGCGGATCCCTCCGCGTTTTGGGCCGGCTCGGGTGAATCGATCCATGGATCCGACCCGAGTCGTTTTTTATTTATATATATTTTATTTATTTCAAAAAATAATATTTTATTTTAATATATAAAAATCATTTTAAATTTCAAAAATAAAAAAAGTGTTTCAAAAATGTTTTCTAAATTTTCAAAAATCAAAAATCAAAACAAAAATTATTTATTTCAAAAATGTTTAGAAAAATCAAAAGATTATTATTTTCCAAAAATGTTGAAATATTTAAATATTTTCCAAAAAATAAAAAAATATCAAAAAATCCCAAAAAATGCCAAAATTCATAAAAATGCCCAAATTTTCATAAAATCCCAAAATACTTGTATTTTTTTTTTCCAAAAATACCCCAAAAATCCAAAAAAATCCCATTTATGTCCAAAAATGAGAAAAACACCCAAAAAATGTGATTTTTCCAAAATGCATGAAAAATCCCCAAACATCCAAAAAAAAAAAAAAACCTTAGAGTTTAAACAAGATTAGGTACCGAAAGAGCATCAGTGATTAACTAGTGTAATCAAGTCCCTGATCCTAATTTCTCTGGTTGCGCAGGAGCGAGTATTTCTCCCGATATTTCGCTTGGGTTTCTAATCAACCTACCCCAAATTGATTAGTGGTGACTCCATTTTATAATTTGATTTACAAAACTAACTATTTTAAAGTCGCGAATTGGTGGACTTGGGAGAGTTTAGGTTTTAATTAAATCCAGCCAAGCCATTAGCCTCCTTAGGCGCTTGTACCCGATCCGGCCGGGCGCTCCCAAAAAAAGGGGGTCGCGATAGCTTGGCGACTCCATTGGGGACTTTGAGGACTTAGGCCATACTTATCTTGTTTTAATTCTTTACTGACTTAGGTTTTTTTCTTTTTACAGGTCTTTAATTTGAGAAGTTTATTCTTAAGCTTACTTAAATTAAATTGTCTTGTGATTATAAATTGTTGTGCATGCTTTACTATTTTAAACACTACACATGGCACACACAACCCGGCCGCCGAACCTGGGCTGCCATAGGATTTTTTAGGATGGTGTTAAGAAAGATACGACCTCGAATGCGAGACTGCGATGTAGAGGTTGCCTTTCTTTTCCCCGAATTTCTTAGCCGAGGTTAAGGAGGTACGCTGCTAATGCGAGACTGTGATCGGCAGATGCCCTTTTAATTTCAACAAACCTTCTGAGTTAGAAATCGAGCCGCACGCCCCATTTGTATGCCCCTATGCTTTCCATGTTTATTTCAAAGCAAAGCAATTTATTTAATTTTTACTCAGTCCTCACTGGCTCATGGCAAAATCGGGTCAGGTTGTGTAGCTCCATTTTTAAATGCGATGGGAAGAATCGACATCAAATTCATCCCTGCCCCAAAGGAAGAGCTCCTCAGATGGTGGAATCAGTTAGAACCACTTGGTCAAAAGCATGTCAAGATGAGGATTGGTCATCTCCTCCCATTGCTCCAAATCAGTATCCATTCTGGAGTCATGCAAGCCCTACCGCATTTCTAGTGTCCGGAGACATCCACCTTTGTATTTGGCAAATTTGAACTAACTCCCACTTTAGAGGAATACAGTCTCGCCATAGGAATGCCCCTGGGAACGGAGCTCGCTAAGCCATTAACTCGCATCGACCCCATAATCAGCCTATCACGTTTTCTAAAAAATAATTCGGTAAGAGGAATTGTTAAAATCAATAACAATGCTTTCCCACTGTCATCCTTAACCGAATGTTTTGAGAAGCAGTCGATGCCCCAAAAAGCCAAAATCTTCCTTTTAGCGTTCTTTGGACTTGTTGTCTTCCCCTACAGAAGAAATGCCATAAACCCTTCAATCGTTGAGATAACAAGTCAAATCATCTATGGTGCAGGATATGTAAACATGGTTTTAGCCGAAACCTTTTTATCCCTTAATTGTTTTAAAGCCAAAAAAGAAATGATTATGAGGGCCACTCCAGAAATTTTACAAATATGGTTCTTTTCCCATGTCAGAGGGTTTGGGCACCACATGCAAATATTTGAAATTAATGAGTACAGACACCCGTTGCAAAAATTCCAAAGTTTGGAGAAACACTCTCCTGATGAGGAGTATTCTCGGTGGATTGACTTATTAAAAAACCCGGTCCCAGAGACATTTATATGGCGAGCTAAGTGGTTCACTGCAAGTGAGGCACGTTTCTCGCTTGATTATTACAATCATGTCCCACTGCTGGGCCTCTCCGGAGCTACCTCATACTACCCATATAGGGTGGCCCGCCAGTATAGAGCCCTTCAAGAAATCCCGCCACCACTCAAGCCGAACGGCTCCATTTCTTTTACCCCACAGGTCGTGATTACTCAGAGAAAATCAACATGATTCAAAGCGCATGGGATAGATGCCAGCCGGAGAAGATTATCGTGCCCAGAAGGCTAAGGGGCAGGAAAAAGCCCATCATGCGTCCATCTTCTACATCCTCAATCACAAGGTTTCTAAGAAATTGTAGCCGGAAATCCCAGACGTAAGTAAAAAGATTGCCAAGCAAGAAAGGATCAAGTTTCTTGAAGAAAGTTTGGAGGCTAGCCGGCGACGCCTATCAAAGTTATCTCGAGAAAGCAAGCGATGTCGCAAGATCGAGATTTCCCATCGCATATAAAAATGGGTGTTGTGGTTTTTAAGTGTGAAAAGCTAGGGTCGTTCTAACTTATGTAAAAATGGGTGTCGTGATTGTACGAATCTCTTGTTAATAAATAAGAATGACTTGATCCTTGCCATGAGCTAGTATTCTCTATGTTTCCTTTACTTACACTTTGCCCACTTCTTCCGAACAACAGGTAATCACAACACAACTATATTCGCCAAATCCAAAAATGGCTGAAGATAATGTACCAAACCGTGTTAAGGTCATCGAAAATGAAATGAAGCAAGTCTTCAATGTGCTCCAGCAACTCTCAAAACAAATGGATTCCATCCAAGGAAAACTAACTCCTACCCCGGCCTCAATCGAAGTGGTACTGCCACAATCATCTACCGAGGAAACCAAGGAAGAGATACCGATGATAGCATGCCCGGATTGGAGGACGACGTGCACCAAGTCATAGTAGAGAAAGCCAAGCTCGGAGTTTCACCTAAGGCCGAGCATGACAAGCGTCTCGAGAAGCTTGAAGAAAGGCTCAAGCAGCTGTAGGGCCTACATGATCCTACTCCAACGGATCTCTCTATCTACCCCAAAGTCAAAATGCCCGAAAAGTTTAAGATGCTTGAATTTGAAAAGTACGATGGCACGACTTGCCCAAGAGCTCATTTACAAATGTACTTGGTTCAAATGACCCAGTATGTTAGTAACGTGCCTCTAATGATCCAGTCATTCCAGTCAAGCCTGGCAGGTCCCGCCTTGAGATGGTAAATCAAGAAAAACATAAACCTCGTTGAAACATAGAGTGAAGCAAGTGAGACATTCCTCAAGCAGTATCAATTCATAATGGACATTACCCCTTCGCGTGAGGATCTCGACCGCATGGAAAAGAAGAAGCAAGAATCTCTCAAAGAGTACGCCATCAGGTGGAGGAATCTCGCCGCCCAGATCAATCCAGAGCCAACTGACTTCGAATTAAGGAAAATGTTTGTCAAAACCCTCCCCTACGAGTACCGCAACAGAATGGTGACTACGGTTGCCGAATCATTCAATCAACTCATTCCGGTAGGAGAGCAGATAGAGATAGGATTAAGGGATGGCTGGTTCACTGAGCCCGCACCTGTCGGCAGAAGATTCAATTTGAAGAAAGATAAAGATCCCCTGATTGATGTCAATGCCACCTATACCGTAGACACCGGTCATCCCCCAGTCACTCAGACAAGCACAGGCCAACGTCAAACCAATAGCCGTCAGCCCCAGCGCTACAACAACCGAAGACAATTTACTCCGCTCCCTGGATTTCCATCTCAAGTTTTGGCAATCCTCCGGAATAAGAATCTCCTCTCAACTGAGCCAAGACGACCCAATGCTGAAAGCTTTCCCAACTACGACCCGTCCAAAAAATGCGACTATCACATGGGGGAAGTAGGCCATTCAACTGATGATTGTTTCACCCTTAAGCATCGGATCCAGAACTTGCTGGATACCAGAGCCTTTTCATTCCAGACCGCGAAGCCAAATGTCCAGAGCAATCCGCTCCCTAATCATGCTAATAAAGTAAGTGCAATATTTGATTCTGAAGCTCGCCAAATCAAAAACGCCAGTGCACACATTATTGACATTTATCGAGGGCTAGTCAAAACCGGGTATTATCCACATGAAAAAATACTACCTCTTGTGACAATGGAAGAAAGGGTATTAAGAATGATAGAAGCCGGAGTAGTCAGGCACATCGGCCACACTAGTACAGTTTCCACTATATCACAAGTCCTCATCGACTGGGATGAGGAATGTGCCGCGCTAAAGACAGAAAAAGAGAAGAGGGACCTCGCCCCACCCGAAGGCATAGTTGAAGAAAAAGGAGCCATGATCGAAGCATCAATAGCAGGGGCAACCATAGTCATTGAAATACCCCAGCCTTATGAATATGAGTGCAATAATGCTGTACCATGGTCTTATGACCTTGATGTGGGTTTAGTCACAAGATCTGGACGGACTTATGCTCAAGAAAGCACTCACTCTGCTAAGCCCGTTACTGATGAAGAAGCCAAGGAATTTAGACTAGTGAATATAACGTGGTGGAACAATTGCGAAAATCACCAGCACAGATCTCTCCATTGGAATTGCTTCAAACCTCTGCGAAACACTAGAAATCCCTCATGAAAGTGTTAAGCGAAGTACATGTTCCTGAGACAATCGACCATGACAAACTCGAGGAGTTTGTTAGCACCATCCTTCTAAAGGATCAAATGTCGTTCTCTGATGAAGAAATCCCTGAGGAAGGTAGAGGACACACCAAAGGCCTCTATATATCAGTCAAGTGTAATGCGTCTCACGTGGCTCGAGTATTGATTGATAATGGATCTGCTCTGAACATATGCCCATTAGCGACACTCTGCCACCTTAAGATAGAGAGATCACGAATCCAGGTGCCCAAAACCTCCGTTTGAGCGTTTGATGGAACAAAGAAAGAAACAGTGGGGGAGATTGAGCTTGACATCCAGATTGGCCCGACCATATTCAAAATCTTGTTCCAAGTAATGGATATCTCCACGGCATTCAATTTCCTTTTAGGGCGCCTGTGGATCCATGTCGCAGGGGCAGTACCTTCAAGCCTCCACCAAAGTGTGAAATTCGTGATAGGAGGAAAATTGATCACCGTCCGAGGAGAAGAAGACCACCGCATTTATCACGAGATAGCTATCCCTTATATCGAACCTAGCGACAAAGATGAAGCTAGCTATCAATCATTCGAACTCGTGTCTACGGTACACGAAGCTTGTGGGACTTCGCCCCCCGTCCCCGAGGTATCAAGTGCGGCTATAATGGTGGGTAAAATCATGGTTGGCCACGGTTTCATTCCAGGACAAGGACTTGGTAAAGAAGGCCAAGGCATCCAACAACCTATTAAAGCCCTGAGAAGGCCTTACACCATCGGCCTAGGATATTCCTCAGATAGAAAGACGAAGAGAAAAGTCAACCTGATATACCCCCGCCTCGAGGAAACTTTCCCGGGCCCAGCCAAGATGATGCATGAGGAAGAGGGAGTGATCAATAGCCCAAGGTGGTTCAACTCCGGAAGCTCGAATTTGCCCACGATCCAAGAAGGTGCGACTTGGCCCTCTCTTGCAGAAAAGGAAGAGTCGGATGATATAACCACTGTATTTCAGGATATTTTCATAGGTGCCATCGAAGAAGAACAGTTGGAAGGAATGGATGATAATTTCTCATTTATCCAGCTCCAACGCCAGATCGACGAACTACGAGAAACAGTGCACCATTTGACGGAGAACCTCGCTCAAGCCACCCGTACGCCCCGCTCTAGTTATAATGAAAACCCAGTAGTAAAGGAAGAAAACCCTATTGATACGAGCTGGCAAGAAGATAAGTTGTCTCAGTCCTCAAAGGACGCACGACCATATTCACCTCTTCCTGGGTCGATGGCTATCATTTTCCCCATCCTCCCAATAGCAAAGGAAGAAAACCCTATTGATACGAGCTGGCAAGAAGATAAGAGCTCGAGTCCTCAAAGGACGCACGACCATATTCACCTCTTCCTGGGTCGATGGCTATCATTTTCCCCATCCTCCCAGTAGCAAAGGAAGAAAACCCTATTGATACGAGCTGGCAAGAAGATAAGCTGTCTCAGTCCTCAAAGGACGCACGACCATATTCACCTCTTCATGGGTTGATGGCTATCATTTTCCCCATCCTCCTAGAGCAAGGTGCTGAGTCATCCTACACCTGAGTATTTCCTTGATTACGATCCATCCGAGCAATGCGATTATCATTATGGAGAATTAGGGCACTCGCTGGATAACTGCACGGTCCTGAGAGACAAAGTTCAAGACCTTCTGGATGCTGGGGTATTCACATTCCGCTCCCCGTGGCTGTGTTCTGGCAATAATCACCTCCTCGTGGTACCCAGCACTCGCACCATGTTCCCCAAGCATGCTGAGAAAGCACGTAGAAGAGAGGTAGTCATGGACACTTTGGGCCAACCAAGTGGTAAATTTAACTATTATGTCAATTATTCGATCCCCCAGAGTTTCTATGATCACCCTCCTCGCATCACCCCTAACGGATGGGAAGGCATGGATGATTTAGAGCCCGTAAAGACACCGGGAAACGTGGCTGGCAATTGGTTTGAAGACTTCTTCGTGGGCACCATCAGTGAAGGACCATCTAGGGAAATGGGCGCAGGCCCGCTCGAGTAGAATCCTTTTTATATTCTCTGCATACTCCCCTACGTGGGAGCCTGTACATATTTCTTTTTGAGTCCATCTTGTTTCGTTTTCAACACCAGCTCCAAGGAGCTCCTTTTTGAAATTACTCTGTAAATCCGTCTACTAATAAATAAAGTTGAAAACATTTTGAGGGCATGAGGAGACACTCCAAATTGGCTGTTGATGATAACCACCAAATGAAAGAAGAAATCTGAGGCCCGATCTCCTTGTGTTTCCTTGTCCTGAATTTTCAAAAGAACAATTCATCATTTCCAAAACAAAAAAGAAAAAAGAGAAAGAAGCATGCATGCTACTAACCTTATCTATTCCCTTAGCCTATCTCTTATATGACACAGGAATAATCTAGTGGAAGGCGAGGGAATGGGAATGATCCAAACCAACATCATGGATAACCATCTTGATAACTCAGATGATGACTTTGATAGTCCCGATGAAATCCGACGGAATTGGGAGCGGCATGAGGAAACAAGGCCCCCTACCACTGAAGACACCATCACTGTCAATTTAAACACCATGGAAGATCCGAGAGAGATAAAGATCGGCGCCAACCTGTCGACCCGGGCCCCAATGGGATTGCAAGAAGCCATTTCCCTCCCTCACGGCTTGAGGAGGGATGGCGTGCGTCTTTTAAAGGAAGGAGTCCCCGTCCCACATCGCCTAGGGAGGAAGTCTTGTGTTGACGCAAAGCCGTGGTGGCAATCCCATCCAAAGCGGACAATATTATACGCCCGGCCTTGATCCTTTTAAAGAATTACCAAGACGTGGCATGGTCATACGCGGATATGCCGGGCCTTGATCCAACAATCGTGGAGCATAGCTTGCCGACTGACCTTGACGTAGCTCCCAAGAAACAACGGCTGAGAAGAACCAAGCCAGAATTGTCTATGAAGATTGAAGAAGAAGTAATGAAGCTACTCCAAGTAGGCTTTCTCGAAGTCTCACAATACCCCAACTGGGTAGCAAACATTGTACCAGTGAAGAAGAAAGATGGAAGAATACGTGTTTGTGTCGACTATCGTGACTTGAACAAAGCAAGCCCGAAGGATAATTTCCCGTTACCCCACATAGACGTTCTTGTAGACAGTACTGCGGGATTCAGGCTATTCTCTTTTATGGATGGATTCTCGGGATATAACCAAATAAGGATGAAGGAGGAGGACAAGGAAAAAACGGCATTCATCACTCCATGGGGAACTTTTCATTATAAGGTCATGCCTTTTGGCTTGAGAAATGCCGGAGCAACTTACCAACGTGCCATGGTCACCCTTTTCCACAACATGATGCACAAAGAAATTGAAGTATATGTTGATGACATGATCGCTAAAACCAAACATGAAGAAGACCATGTGAAGACCTTGGAGAAACTATTTGAGCGACTTCGCCAGTTTAAGTTACGCCTGAATCCAGCAAAATGCGTGTTTGGGGCAGCTTCTGGCAAATTACTTGGATTCATTGTGAGCTGCAAAGGAATAGAAGTAGATCCATAAAAAACCAAGGCGATATTTGAAATGCCCCCTCCCACAACTATAAAAGAAGTCCGGAGTCTCCTAGGAAGATTAAATTACATCGCACGATTCATTTCCCAGCTTTCTGAAACTGCAAAGCCTTTCTTTAAGCTTCTCAGGAAAGATGCACAAATTAAATGGGATGATGATTGCCGATTGGCATTTGAAGACCTGAAACAATACTTGATGAAGCCCCCGATTCTGGTATCTCCAGTCCCAGGACAGCCCTTAATTCTTTACCTTACCATCAACAGTGAATCCTTAGGTGCCATGCTGGCACAAAAGGAGCCTCATGACCAGAAGGAGCGAGCCATCTACTATTTGAGTAAGAAGTTCACCATGTCAGAACAAAAGTACTCTGGATCAGAGAAAACGTGCGCCACATTAGTATGGGTATTACAAAGACTCCGACAGTATACCTTGCATTATCAAACTTTCCTCGTGACCGAAAGCGATCCGATCAAGTATCTGCTCAGTCGTCCAGCACTGGTAGGAAAATTAACCAAATGGCAAATCCTGATCTCAGAATTCGACATTTAGGTGATGCCGCAAAAATTAGTTAAGGGGCGAGTGATTGCCAATATGCTAGCAGACTGTCCTAAAGAAGTACGTGGAGATGATCCCCCGGACAACCGAATTTCCGCATTAAAGAAGACAAATGGACCATGTTCTTCGACGAGGTCGTGAATTTGGCGGGCTCCGGCACCGGGGCTGTCTTGATATCCCCAAGTGGACAGCATTATCCTGTGGTTGCGAAATTGGTATTTCCATGCACCAACAGTATAGCCGAATATGAGGCATGCATCCTCAGCTTGCAAGCGGCTATTGAAATGGAGGTGACCAAGCTAAAAGTATTCGGTGATTCTACTTTGATAATCTGCCAGACGGTTGGCGAATGGAAGACGAAAGACGCCAAGCTTGTGCCTTATCATGGTTACTTAGAAAAGTTGGTAGAAAAATTCCAAGACATCTCATTTGAATACCTTCCTAGAGTCCATAACCAGTTCGCTGATGCTCTAGCAACGTTGTCATCTATGTTGCAAGCAACGAAAGGATTAGAAATAGAGCCTTTAAGGATCGAAGTCCTGACAAGACAAGCCTACTGCATTGCCATAATTGAGGAGCTCGATGGGAAGCCCTGGTATCATGATATCGTGAGATACATCCAGAAGCAAAAATTCCCTGAGCAAAGCACTCCCTCTGATCGAAAATACCTAATGAAAATGGCTTCAAAGTTTTTCGTCAGCAGTGAAAATCTATACAAGAGATCGTATGACTCAGTCCTGCTAAGATACGTGGATGTAGCCGAAGCCACACAAATAATGCAAGAAGTACATGAAGGAGTATGTGGCCCTCACATGAATGGACGTATGTTGGCCAAGAAGATAATGAGACTAGGTTATTACTGGCTCCCCTTAGAGAGTGACTGTTCTCAGCATGTGCGAAGTTGCCATCGTTGTCAAATTCACGGAGACAAGATAAATGTCCCTCCAATTGAGCTACATCAGTTATCTGAGCCATGGCCATTCTCAATGTGGGGGATCGATGTAATTGGCCCGATTAACCCAAAAGCATCAAACGGACATCAGTTCATCCTGGTGGCAATTGACTACTTTTCGAAGTGGATTGAAGCCACGTCATATGCCAGCGTAACTGCACGAAATGTTATGAAGTTCATCAAGCGCAACATAATCGCCCGTTATGGTGTACCAGATTCCATCGTCACCGACAATGGGACAAATATGAACAACAAGCTGATCGATCAACTATTTTCTAAGTTTAAGATTCAGCATTTGAACTCATCACCCTACCGGCCACAAATGAATGGAGCTGTAGAGGCCGCCAACAAGAACATCAAGAAGATCCTAGCCAAGACAGCTGAAAATTACCGCGACTGGCATGAGAGGTTACCCTTCGCACTGACAGCATACCGAACCTCGATTCGAACTTCTATTGGGGTAACCCCTTTTTCCCTAGTTTACGGTATGGAGGCGGTTTTGCTTGTGGAAGTAGAAATCCCTTCCCTACGAGTTTTATCCCAAGTTGGTTTATCTAAGGAGGAGTGGACACAACAAATGCTCGAGTAGTTGAACATGATCGATGAAAAGTGACTGAAAGCTCTCTGTCACGGTCGGTGTTATCAACGAAGGTAGCTCGATCATTTAATCAAAAGGTGCAGCCCGGACACTTTGAGGTAAACGAGCTAGTCTTCGGGGAAGACGCGCCAATCTTTCCCGAGCCGGGAGGCAAGTTCGCCCCAAATTACAAGGGTTCTTATGTAATAAAGAAAATACTCCCGGAGGAGCCTTGATCCTAACCGAGATGGATGGGTGAGAATTTTCTAAGCCAGTGAATTCCGATACTGTAAAAAAGTACTATCCTTGAAAAGTGTTCACTATCTGGCATTGCCAAGTACTTTTCTATCAGAATGAAAATGCCTATGCACCTTTTATATATGAGTGATGTATTCACACCATCATGAGAAATGTGCGCTTGGTTAACTCAATGAATGGTAATCATCCAGCATTTAGGGAAGCGACGAAAATTGAGTAACAAACTCGATGACATAACTCGGGCAAATCGACATTACCCAGGCAAATGCGTGAGAATAATCCATGTCAATTTTGCCTGGCTTGGCACAAAGGAGGCATCATTCAGGAGCTACTCCAGTCAGAAAGAGCTTTGGGTCCCAGTCGACAGCCTAAAATCTGGAAGCTTCACTCCGTGATCCAGACACATGATCTCACAAAAAGTAGTTGCTATTGAAAAGTTGGAGGTTTCCATAGAAGCTTGAGGAGCATGACCTTGCCCAATGCTACTATGATCCAAGAGAAAAAATTTTAAGGGGGAAACAACGAAAGGAATCCTCGGCCGCAAGATACAAAAGATGAAACGTAATAGGTACAGACATAGAGTTGAAATCAAGGCACCTATGACATACCTCACTCCTACTCAGCCCCCTCCTGAGCAAAAGAACTATCTCGTCACGCAACACAGCCAGGTGCCGCAGCTTCGACAGGCCCAGAAGCATGAGGAAGAAATTCATTCTCTTCTTTTAAGGTGATTTCTGTCAACAGGGAAAAATCTAGACAGTCACGGCAATCTATGACCCCAGACATTAGACATTGACTCTGAAATCCAGAAGCTTCACTCCAGAGGCAATCTCTTCCAAAGAGTAGTTGCCACCAGAATTGGGGGTTTTTGATTGTCCATCTCAAATTCCATAGAAGCTTGAGGTACATGACTTTTGCTCAATAATGCTGTAGCCAAGGACAAAGGGAGAAATTCCACAGAAGAAAGGCATTAAAGATGACCAGCAGTCACGCATACGAGGAAGGCTAACGGGAAGAAACATTGAACTGTGCCAAGACAAATAGGCCATTATCAACATACGAATATCCTTAAGAATTAGCATAGACAAGCTTTGGGGAAGAGTAATTTGGTATCATTTCCAATACTCCTACTGTCTAAACTCATTTTGACATATTCTCCTATTTGACAGAAAGCATCACAACTCAAGAGCCAAACTCAGAGGTTAGATTTGATACTGGCCAAGCTAGTGTGATTCGCATCAAATACACTTGGCTTTGTTTAAAGGGATGTGTCATCCACAAGCCAATCAAGGAGAATAATTGACCTAATGACGTGGGGAACACTAGACTTCGTGTCCTCCTCATCCACCTAATCATCTGTGAACCAGTGAAGAGTAATGTTGTATCACTTCCAATTGCCCGACTTCCAAAAAGAGATTCATGATTAACACACTTACTCTTGCCTTTTACAGGATCACCTGACCGTCCAAGTTATGGAAAATTAATCAATGAAAGTCTTGTCAGACTCTGATAGACTTTTTGACATCTCAAGTATCACCAAAGCAAATGACAGAAATCCTTCAAGCTTCAAGTCGTTTACAATCAGGGCCCTATTATTTGAGCCACTTCCACAGCTTCTTTTCTGCGAAAAGCAAGAATAGGAATTCCTGATCAAATCCCCAATCCCCAGCTAATCATGCATGTATCATGTCCCTAACTAATAGGAGCATTTTGTTGACACCCATTTTGTGGATAGCCCTTTGTAAATAACCTCTTTTGATGTTCAAATTTCAACACATTTGTGAATACCATTCAAGCTGTTAATAGTCTTTCTTGAGTAAAAAGCCATTCATTCATTTTTGAAAAACACAAAACTCTTTCACATCATACGTTGCATGCCTTCTCCATGTGAATTATGCATGATGATTTAACATGTCTAAGTCTTTGATTCCATTAAGGATTATTAGAGTAGACAGCCAAGTAAAGAATACAAGATTAATTGAGCATGCTTAATGAGGCGCGTCAGAATGACGATAGGCAAGCCATATCCCACACACAGTCCCCCCATCTATACACTTGTGAGATGAGTACAGAAAATTCCATGACTACAGGGTAAAGAGTTCTCTCGTGGATGGTACGATGACCAAAATAGTGGAAGGCATTCCATCACTCACCTTGAGCCCCATACACTGGCCAAATTTCCATCCTTCCCCCCATCAAAGAATCACCCCACACTGGGGCAAGCCAAAGGCAAGTCATCATCACAAGGTGAGAAAAGGAATAGAAATTCTCTTGCTTGCACTTGCATCAATCTTTGAGTGTCTTTATTGCATATGAACACTCGCGTTAATTTAAGTGCCCTAGAGTCATGAAGAGCAATTCTTTGCACACTTGTAACCATTGTACAAGTCAATCAAGTCTGTAAATTCACCCTCACAAGGAGACAAAACAGAAGCTGTCATTCAAGCAGCATAATCAGGAGAGCTTGTCAAAACCAGTTCCTCAAGGAACAAGGACAAAAACCTGGGGCATAAAAAGCAGTGTGCCTCATAAAAGCAAGGCTGATGCCCCAAACAAAAATGCAGCCATTTGTATTCCCAAAAGAAGTTGCTGTTAAGGTCCATGGAACCTTCATCAGATCGTGAGAAGAAAGACCGGTGGCAAAATGTCAAGGCAATCACCAACCCTCACTCTTTCACACATGAGTCAAGCCTATGTGGCACCCTATTGTAAAAAGGCTCTTCGAACTAGGGGCACCTCAATTAACGTAGGATTTCATATGTCTATAAGCATCGCTCAAAGAAGTACGAGCAAGATTATTCTATCTCTTTTCACAGGATCCTCGACTTGCAAACACCAGGAGATAACCATGCAACAGCTTCCCTACAAAGCCATGACTTTATTGGTCCTCCTCTGATGAGCCATTGACCTAGCCTTCATTACAATCCCAAAAAAAGACTTCTCACATTGGTAAAGTCGTATCATTCACGAGAATACTCGGACCCCTGCTGACATGATGAAAGTGAGATAGTGTGGTCCTTGTAAATCCTGCATCAATGGTCAGGATAAAACAACCTTTCCCATGAGAGCGAGTGGAAAGTCCTTTCAGACTGAAAGTCCCTCATCTGGCATGCTCAAGACATCTGCATTCTAAGCAAAAGTTGTCTTTCAAAATCTTTCCCAATGGAATTCAAATGATGCAGAACTGACAAGGTCATTATGCGTAAATCACACTTTAAACTACAAAACTACAGCATATACAGTCATTGCATGCATGTCTGCATATTGTACAAATGATAAGTACACTGCTATAGATTAGAGATATCGCCAGGAAAGCATATCCCCATCCTTGTTCCCGAAGCTTTATATTTGAGTACCCTTACTCACCGAGTACTCCTTTCTTTAGCACTCAGCTCGTGCGAGTCATTCCCAGGGTATCGATATTGGTAACTGACCAAATATCCCTTTATCTTTAAGTACCTACCACTATCTAGGTACCCGTGCTCAGCTTGATTTGTCCCTCAGGTATTGATATCTGCAGTTGCCCAAGCTTACCCCTGTTTTCGAGTGTTCGCCACTACTCAAGTACCCTCTTTGTTAAACACTCGACCTATTCATGCTGTCATTAAAGTTTAAATGCTTGTGACTATCCAAGTATCCTCTCATCTCAAAGTGTCGACCACTGTTCGAATACCCAATTTCTGTGACACTCGACCTGCTAGAGTTGTCCTCAAAATCATGTCATTGGAAGCTAGCAACCTTCCAAGCATTTCTCCACATCATGCGCCTACAATTACCCAGGTATGTTTCCTTACACTTGGACCAGTTGAGTGGTCCCTGATCATATTGTCAAATACCTGTGTCCATCCAAATATTCCTCTACTTTGTACGTTTGTGTACCTATAGCCATCCAGGTAAGCCTCGCACTACATCTAAATTGCAAGAGAGTGGGAAACCTCCATAAGTATCTCAAGTATGCCTTTGGTAGCTCCAATCCAGAAGGCGGGAGGCCTTCACGAATATGTGAGGTGCGCCCTCGATATTCCCAACATCCAGAAGGCAGGAGGCCTTCACGAATACCCAAGGTACGTCCCTAGGTATTCCCAATTTCCAGGAGGCGGGAGGCCTTCACGAATATCCGAGGTACATCCTCGGTATTCCCAGAACCCAGAAGGTAGGAAGCCTTCACGAATACCCAAGGTACGTCCTCAGGTATTCCCAAAATCCAGAAGGCGGGAGACCTTCATGAATATGCGAGGTGCGCCCTCGATATTCCTAACATCCAGAAGGTAGGAGGCCTTCACGAATACCCAAGGTACGTCTTCGGCATTCCCCGCAATCCAGAAGGCGCAAGGTCTTCACAAATATCCGAGGTACGTCCTCGGTATTCCCAAATTCCAGGAGGCGGGAGGCCTTCATAAATGTCCGAGGTACGTCCTCGGTATTCCCAAATCCCAGGAGGCAGAAAGCCTTCACAAATGTGCGAGGTGTACCCTCGCTATTCCCAAAATCCAGAAGGTAGAAGACCTTCACAAATATGCTAGGTGTACCCTCGCCATTTTCCAATTACTAGGAGGTGAGGGACCTTCATGAATATCCAAGGTGCGCCCTCGGTATTCTCAATTGCCAAGAGGTAAGAAACTTCTACGAATACCCAAGGTACGTCCTCGATATTCCCTATTTTCAGAAAGCAAGAGATCTTCACAAATACCCAAGGTATGCTCTCCATATTTTCAAATTATCAAAAACCCCTTCGATATTTGTGAACGTCCAAGTATCCCTAAAAGCTTGTACTTGTGATCATCCGAGTACCCTTTCAATGCTTATGACGCCTGCCAAGGCCCAAAAATCCGTCAGGTTAGTACTCGCGAATAGCCATGTACTCCTTAATGTGTTTGTGAATGTCCAGATATCATCAAACAGATGCCCTGAAAAGGTCGACGCATCCCCCGAGAAAGGTCGGGTTTCAGCTGGTGTCCCTGACAGAGGTCAAACACCCCTCAAATCAGATGCCTTGAGAAAGGTCGGCGCATCCCCCGAGAAAGGTCGGGTTTCAACTGGTGTTCTCGATACAAATCAAACACCCCCAAATTAGATGCCTTGAGAAAGGTCGGCGCATCCCTTGAGAAATGTCAGGTTTCAACTGGTGTCCCTGACGGAAGTCAAACACCCCCAAAAAAAAAAACAGATGCCCTGAGAAAGGTCGGCGCATCTCTTGAGAAAGGTTAGGTACCAACAGGTGTTCTCGATACAAGTCAGACACCCCCAAATGAAATGCCCTGAGAAAGGTCGGCGCATTTCCCATCACGGTGACCGAAGGATGGTTCGGGTCCGAGACACCCCCCTGATTGCTCTAACAGGCGACCGAAGAATGGTTCGGGTCCTAAAGAAGTAATTTCCCATCACGGCGACCGAAGAATGGTTTGGGTCTGAGACAAACCACTAATTGCCCCAACAGACGACCAAAGAATGGTTCGGGTACTAGAGGAGCAATTGCCCGTCAAGGCGACCGAAGAAAGGTTCGGGTCCTAGACAAATTATCTATTGTTTTGACATGCGACCGAAGAATGGTTCGAGTCCTGGAAAAGCAGCCTCCTCATATCATCAGGTAAGATGACGCCTTGATACTTGCCAAAAAACCCGGGGTTCACACCCTATCTCACTCTTTCCCGGTAAGTAACTCCAGGTATCTTCTTATCTGTCTTAGTATAGTATGGCCTAAATAAAACATAACCTATTGCACATACTGGGTAAAATTAAGGCATCAGTTTATCTTTGAATGCAACCTCTGCGAGCTCACCTTCAAAGAGGGGCAGCTGTTGACGCCTCAATTTTACCTAGGTTTTATTTTGTTTTATTAATTTTTATTAATTTTTATTTTCTTTATTTCAGATAATAAAATAAATATAAACAAAATCGAAAAAACAAAAAAAAAACAAAAAATAGAAAATCGGAAAAAAAAAAAACGCCCAAAAAAATCGAAAAAAGGAAAAATTGAAAAAACCGGCCCAACGGCCTAGAAGGCCTTCGGCCCCAAAACTCGCGGGTCGACCCGCGCTCGCGCCCGCGCCCGCACCCGCGTGACCCGTCTTCCTCGCCCGAAATCGCGTGCGAGGCACGCGCCTGAGGCGCCGTGCAGATCAGGACGGCGACGCGGCGTACGGCGAGCTCAGGAGGAGCAGATGAACAGCAAAGGCGAAAGGATGCGACTAGATAAGGCTAGGTGGCCGATGGGACGCCGGTTCGGCCGGTGGAAGCCGCGGCACCCACACCGGCCAAACCCTCATCGACCGGCCACCCCCTGCCTATAAATAGGGGGGTCCCGACGACGTTGAGGAGCACGGCGAAGACAAGGGAGAAGCCCGCAACCCTGGAACCCCATTGAGAGACTTCAGAAGGGGAGCTGAAGGCCTACGAGCCTTGACCTGAGCTTCACCGGAGAAAACCAGAGAGAGAGAGAGGGAGAGAGAGGGAAAGAGAGAGAGAGAGAGAGAGAGAGAGAGAGAGAGAGAGGAGCAAGGAAGGCCGCCACCCTTGCCGTCGCCTCCGCCGCACCACCACCATAAAACAAGTGACACCACCACCATCGTCTCACCCCCCCGCCCTACACCACCACCATCGCCGTCGCCTCAACCGCCGTCGCCGTCGCCGTCGCAAGCCGCCCTCGATCGATCCCCAAATCGAAACTCTAGGGTTCCCGATTTCGGGTCACGATTCTGGGTCTCCGGGTTGGACCTGGGTCGGGAACCGGGTAGGGTTTCGCGCTTGAGAGGCGGCTTGGAGTCGGGTCGGGACCGGGTCGGATTCGGGTAGGGTCGCCAAAGAAGCGGCGTCTTTTTGCAAAGGGAGGCTGGATTCGGGTCGCGGAGCGGGTCAGACCGGGTCGGTTGCCCCGAAACGGTGTCGTTTCACACCTTGCAGGAAATCGAGTCAGAAGCTGGGCCGGATCCGGGTAGGGTTTCGCCCTAGGACTCGGACCTCCAGGTTGAACAGCAACAACGCCGTTTCACAGGGAAATGGAGGACCAGGTCGCTGGAGCGGGTCGTCGGGCCGGGCCGGATCCCCGTGCCCGGCCACGACGCCGTTTCGGCATCGGCTCCAAAACGCGGATCCCCGCATCTCGGGCCGGCCCGGGCGGATCCGATCCATGGATCCGACCCAAGTCGTTTTATATATATATTTATATATATATTATTTATTTCAAAAATAATATTTTATTTTAATATATTAAAAATCATTTTAAATTTCAAAAATCAAAAAAAGTGTTTTAAAAATTATTTATTTTCAAAAATTTTTAAAAAATCAAAAGATTATTATTTTCCAAAAATGTTGAAATATTTAAATATTTTCCAAAAAATCAAAAAATATCAAAAAATCCCAAAAAATGCCAAAATTCATAAAAAGGCCCAAATTTTCATAAAATGCCAAAAGACTTGTATTTTTTCCAAAAATACCCCAAAAAATCCCTTTTATGTCCAAAAATGAGAAAAACACCCAAAAAATGTGATTTTTCCAAAATGCATGAAAAATCCCCAAACATCCAAAAAAAAAAAAAACCTTAGAGTTTAAACAAGATTAGGTACCGAAAGGGCATCAGTGATTAAATAGTGTAATTAAGTCCCCGATCCTAATTTCTCTAGTTGCGCAAGAGCAAGTATTTCTCCCGATACTTCGCTTGGGTTTCTAATCAACATACCCCAAATTGATTAGTGGCGACTCCGTTTTATAATTTGATTTACAAAACTAACTATTTTAAAGTCGCGAATTGGCGGATTTGGGAGAGTCCAGGCTTTAATTAAATCTAGCCAAGCCATTAGCCTCCTTAGGCGCTTGTACCCGATCCGGCCGGGCGCTCCCAAAAAAAAAGGGGGTCGCGACACAATATAACATTATAATTAATATGTGCTTCCTTCATTTTCTCCATAGAAGTCAAGAGTAAAAGAGATATTTCTTCTGAAAGAGATGAAAATACATCTTTAATGCTCTAAAACTCATGCATATTTCACACGCTAAGAAATGTCCAACGGAAGAATAACGGCCCTAAGAAAATGAAAAAAAGTTTAAGAGGCTGATATTTCACGTGCGACATTTGATAATTTAGGGTTAGTTGTGTATTATGTCAAGTTGTGAAGAGTTTTGTATAATTTTCTAGAGATATCACATGCATGACATAAAAAGTTATCTCTCATATCGGGTAAAAACGGGGATAATGAGACAAATAATCTTTGAATTTTGGCTTGGTTCCTGAACTTTTAATTTGTTTAATGTGATCTTTAAATTTTAGCCCAATGTGCAATATAATTTCTAAACTTTTAATTTGTTCAATGTAGTCTTTAAACTTTTGATATGGGTTTAATATAATCCCCAAACAATATGAAAAAGTTCAACATAATCATTGGTCTTGAATTAATGAAAAAGATTATATTGAACATTTTCATATAGTTCAAGAACTATGTTGAATGTTGAATATGTACCAAAAGTTCAAGGACTGTATTAAATAAATAAAAAGTTTAGGGACCACATTGTATATTGGCTAAAGTTAATGGACCACATCGAATAAATTAAGAATTCAATGACCAAATTGTTCGTTGAGTCAAAGTTCAAGGATTGTTCATGTCATTTTTACAGAAAACATGGTTGATCTTTAATTAACATCAGTGGATAAAATTTCTCATTTTTCTATAATTATTTCTTAATATAACCTTGTCATCAAGTGCTAATCCCCTGAAGCGATGTATAACAATAAATTTCTATTTACATGACTAAAGCTTATAATTAAATAGATGCATATCTAATGAAATTATTTTGCTAATTATAATTATATTTGACATATGGCGTAAAATATGTTAATTGAACAAAGTTTTAATAAATTGTTTAGAATATGTTTGTATGTATTATTTAATTTTGACAATATGCTCGTTAATTGTGAATAACTTTGTGATAGATCTCTCTGAGAAAGGAACTTGTGAATCTAAAATGTCCGTTAACCATTAGGGTTTGCCTCGGTGGCTATCCTTTCAATATGGAAGGGAGAGGTGGGGGGTTCAAATCCCCACTTTCTCAAAAATGGTTGGAATAAAGATGATTTAGTTTCAAGTATGAGTTTTAACTCCCACGCTCTACAAAGAGATAGGATAAAAGTCTGAGAGTGAGAGTTAGAGTGGGAGTAAAGTATGACCGACAAAAAAAAAAAAAAATCTTAAACGTTTGTTGTTCCCCCATCAATTAATGGACGATCATGCAAGCATTTTTGCTACAGAAATACAAAAGCTATCCAAAAAGTACTACACCTATTACACTTTTGCCTATTAAGTCTTAAATTTTTTAAATTTTATTAATTAAATGCCAAACATTTTGAAATTTTGCTAATTGAGTTCATTCAATCAATTTTTATCGGAAACCACTAATGTAGCAGCTCAGTCAACATCAGTCATTTTACATAGTATGATCGGTGTTGACATAGATAAATTTTAATAATTTTTTAAATATATTTTGAATTTGATATTGTTTATTCTTGTCTTTCTTTTTCTTTGGTTTAATGGGCTAGCAACCCTTGCTAACCCTTGGGCAAGGGCCATGAAGCCCTTGCTAGCTAGGGATGAAGGTGACCAAGCTCGCACTAGTCAAGGGTGAGGGTTACTGGCAAGGGCTGGTGAGCCCTTGTTGTGGCTGAGGGTTTGGGCGAGGGCTTGTGACGCCTTCACTAGCCTCAACAAGGGCTAGTGAGCCCTCGCCAGATTTGGCAGAGCAAGGGCATGGTGGCCATCGGCAAAGTGAGGGTGGGTGAGGGTCGCAACGCCCTTGTTGACCTTAGCGAATGTCCATGAACTTGTGACTGTTTTTGGCGAGGGCTTTGTGGCCCTTGCTTAGAGGTTGCCGAGGCTTGTCAACCCTCGCCGCGGTAGTTGGCGTAGGTCATTGGGACGCAGCTAGTGGCCAGTGGCCTTGTCGATCTTTTAAACCAAAAAAGAATAAAAAGAAAAACAAAGAAAATAAAAGAAACATATCAAAAATGAATAAAATTGTCAATGTTGGCTGCCTATGCATGACATATGGCTTCCACGTCAACGATTTTTAGTCAAAATTAGCCAGATTGGCTTAATTGGCAAATTGTGAAAATATTCAATATTCAACTAACAAAATTGGAAAGTTTAGACTTAAATTGGCAAATGTGCAATAATTTTAAGACTTTTTGGATAATTTCCTTTTTAGAAACTACTCATTTTTCTATTTCTAATTTTTCAGTTTTGGAGAATGAAAGTAGTTTTCCTTTTTTTTTTTTTTTTTTTTTTTTTAACTTGAAAACAGATTTGGGTTTATGGACAAATTGGGTTTTTGTTATCATTTATCATTTAAAAATAAGAACGAAAATGAGAGGCGTGCATATCAAGCTATTTCGGTATTTCCTTATTTGGTCACCTAATAAATACCATCCAGAAGGCCTTCTTCAACAAGAGAGTCATTAGTTCAAATCCAATTTGTCCATAAACGATTTCCTCAATGCATGAAAGGAATGATTAACTGAAACCTGTGATAATTTTTTAAGTATTTTTAATTGCTAATTCATTCATTTCCATTATTAGCCATATAAAAGTACATAATAAATATCCTATTTTTGAAATTTGACCTTTCTGTTACGGAGACATTTTTTTACTTTCTTTATTTTCTTTCTTCTTCTTAAAAAAATTTATTATTTCTATTAATATGTTGCTTAAAGTTTAGACAACTTCAATTTTTTAATATTTTAATTCCTATTTATTTCATCCAATATCAACATTATAATTAATATGTGCTTCCTTCATTTTTTCCATAGAAGTCAAGAGTAAAAAGATATTTCCTCTGAAAGAGATGAAAATACATCTTTAATGCTTTAAAACTCATGCGTATTTCACACACTAAGAAATGTACAGCGGAAGAATGACGGCCCTAAGAAAATGAAAAAGTTTAAGAGGTTGATATTTCACGTGCGACATTTGATAAATTAAGGTTAATTGTGCACTATGTCAGGTAAATGTTAATTGTGCACTATGTCAGGTTGCCAAGAGTTTTGTATAATTTCCTAGAGATATCATATGCATCGCGTAAAAATTCATCTCTCATATTGGGGAAAAACGAGGGATAATGAGACAAACAGTATTTGAATTTTGACTTAATGTGCAATTTGATTCTTGAACTTTTAATTTATTCAATGTGATCCTTGAATTTTAACCCAATATGCAATATAGTTCATGAACTTTTAATTTATCAATGTAATCCTTGAACTTTTGGTATGTGTTCAATATAGTTCCTGAACTATATGAAAAATTTTAATGTGGTCCTTGGTCCTAAATTAATGAAAAAATATTAAATTGAGCATTTTCATATACTTCAGGGACTATGTTGAATATGTACCAAAAGTTTAGGGACTACAATAAACAAATTGAAAATTTAGGGACCGCATTGTATATTGGCTAAAGTTAAGGGACTACATCAAACAAAGTAAGAGTTCAATGACCAAATTACACATTGAGTCAAAGTTCAAGGGTTGTTTGTGTCATTTTCCCAAAAAACAAGGTTGATCTATAATTAACATCATAGTGGATAAAATTTCTCTTTTTTGTAGAATCATTTCTTAATATAACCTTGTCATCAAGTGCTAATTCCCCATAGTGATGTATAACAATAAATTTTTAGTACGTGACTAAAACTTATAATTAAATAGATACATATCTAATGAAATTATTTTGCTAATTATAATTATAGTTGACATGTGGCGTAAGATATGTTAATTGAACAAAGTTTTAATAAATTGTTTAAAATATGTTTGTATGTATTATTTAATTTTGATGATATGCTTGTTAATTGTGAACAACTTTGTAATAGATCTCCCTAAGAACGGAACTTGTGAATCTTAAACGTCCGTTGCTCCCCTAGCAATTAATGGGCAGTCATGTAAGCATTTTCGCTTTAGAAATACAAAAACCGTCCAAAAAGTCCTACACCTATTACACTTTTGCCTATTAAGTCTTAAATCTTTTAAATGTACTAATTAAATCCCAAACGTTTTGAAATTTTGCTAATTGAGTTCATTCGATCAATTTTTATCGAAACCACTAATGTAGTAGTTCAGTTAGCATCAGTCATCTTACATGGTACGATCGACACTAATGTGGATGAATTTTAATAATTTTTTAATATATTTTGAATTTTATATTATTTGTTCTTTTCTTTCTTTTTCTTTTGCTTAAAAGGCTAGCAAACCTTGCTAACCCTTGAGCAAGGGCCACGAAGCTCGTGTCAACTGGGGAGGAGGGTGACCAAGCCCTCAATAGTTAGGGGCGAGGGTTGCTAGCAAGGGCTGGTGGGCCCTTGCTATGGCTGAGGGTTTTGGCGAGGGCTTGTGATGCCTTTGCTAGCCTTAGCAATGGCTGGTGAGCCCTCACCAGATTTGGCAAGACGAGGGGATGGTGGCCCTCACCAACAAAGTGAGGGTGGGCGAGGGCTGTGACGCCCTTGGTGACCTTAGCAGATGTCCATGAACTTGTGCCTATTTTTGGCAAGGGCTTTATGGCCCTTGCCAAGAGGCTACCGAGGGTTATCGATCCTCGCCGTAGTTGGTGTAGGTCATCGGGACTTAGCTAGTGGCCAATGGCCTCGTCGATCCTTTAAACCAAAAAAGAATAAAAAGAAGAAGAATGAAAAGAAAAGAAACATATTAAAAAAATTAATAAAATTGTCACCATTGGCTGCCCCCATGTACAACAGACGGCTTCCATGTCAATGATTTTTAGTCAAAATTAACCAGATTGACTTAATTCGCAAATTGTGAAAGTATTTGGTATTCAACTAACAAAATTGAAAAGTTTAGGTTTTAATTGGCAAATGTGCAATAATTTTATAACTTTTAGGATTATTTTCCTTTTAGAAACTACTCGTTTTTCTATTTATAATTTTTCAATGGAGAATGAAAGTAGGTTTCCTTTTTTAACTTGAAAACAGATTTGGGTTTATGGACAAATTGGGTTTTCATTATCATTTATCATTTTAAAATAAGAACGAAAATGAGAGGCGTGCATATCAAGCTATTTCAGTATTTCCTTATTTGGTCACCTAGTAAATGCCGTCCAGAAGGCCTTCTTCAACAAGAGAGTCGTCGGTTCAAATCCAGTAGTAGGCAAACCCAGAATCAGAATTCGTCTCGAAGGGCGTTGGTTCGATCGGTGCTTGAAGCCTTCAATGAATCAATAGAAGCAAAAAAAATTGAGCATAGTGAGGTAGACGTGAGAAGGGGAGAGAGAGCAACATAAAAAGGAAAAAGTTTTGATGGAGACGTGAGTGTAAAGAGAAAAGTGAGTGAGAGAGAGCAAGTGTATTGCAGGCCGGTAAAAAAGAAAAAGAAGAAGAAGAGGAAGAAGAAGAAGAAAAGAGTTGCTTCTTCCTCGTACGGCTTCCCCCTCGCCGAGCTTGCGCCTGCACTTGCCGCCCGATCCGCCGTGCTCCACCAGCCTCACCGCCGTTCCACCACTGCCAAATTGCTAGCAACCTGTGAAGCTGCCCTTGCCTTGACGCCCACAACTCGACGCTGTAGCAACTCGCCATCGGGCCAAAACACCTCCACCCCCTGATCGCAGCAATTTCTCTTGAGCGCCAATGCCACTTTGACGCCCTGCAGCAACCCATTCGCCACCGCTTGGAACTTGCTCACCCATCCCGCCGTTGCTCTGTTCTGTCGTAGCCTGCACCGCCACCTGAGCTCCCCTCTCGCCTACCTCCCGCTCGAGCCCGACGCTGCCATGCCGGCTGCTCGCGCCTGGACGTCCGCCTGTCCAATCCATCCCCACTCCACCAACAATTCTCTCCGGGTTGCGCCTTCGGCCTTTGCTCGAGCCGGTGCCCGACGCTGCCTGCTGCTCTACTTCGCCTATAGCAGTCGCCCTTGCTGTCCTCCGCGCTGCTCACCGTCGCCGCTTGGAGCCCGAACGCCGTCCCTTGCAGGTCCGAATCACCCCCTTTGGCTACTGGTCACCATTGTTGCCGCCTCTGCTCCCTGCTAGTCCACCCTCCCAAAACTCCGACACCGGCCACCCTCCGCCCGGCGCCATCTACCACCATCACTGCTCCCCTTTTCCAAGCCTTAGGTAGTTTTTATTTTTATTTATTTCCTATTTATCTTGTTTTACTTTATTTTGTTTATTTTTTTTTTAAAATTTTAGCTATTTAAATTGGAATCTTGAAAGTCAATACCCATGAATTTTTTAGGCATTAACTGCAGTGTTTTACCCAAAATTATTGTAATTATTAATTTGATCCGTAAGACGTCGGATCATTTTTTTAATTACATTAATTTTTGGGTATTTGATAATATTTTAATTGTTAAATCATTATAGAGTTAAAATAATTGTTAATTTAATCCATGAAACGATGATTATTTTTTCGGTTATTTTAATTCTTATCTTGATTTTTTTAAAAATAATTATTTGTTTTGGAAAGATATTAAAAAAAAACACTAATTATTTGTTTTGGAAAGATATAAAAAAAAAACAACAATAAAAAAGATAAAAAAAGATAAAAAAATCTAAATCTTGCATTAGAGCATCTAGGTTTAGTAAAGGACTGCATTTTTAGGTTTAGTAAATTAGAATTGCATTTTTAGGATTACAAGATGGATGATTTTTTTTAATTAGGATTATTTTTTAAATAATGTTGGCACGTCTTGATAATTTTTTCGAAATAATTTCTAAGATAGGATAGGGTTAAGATAAATTGATCCCTAAAATAAATTAGAAAGTCATTCAATTTAGATAGTTTAATTAGGGTTTTTATTAATTCCAAATTTTAAATAAAAAATCTAAAAAATATTAGATGCATGTTAATTAATTTGCATAATAGGTTTATTTGATTAGAATTTGTTTATTAGTAAAATTAAGTCATATAGATTTCATAATATGCACATCACATGTTGCGCTTTAGTTTTTTTTTTTTTTTTTTTTTTTTTGTCGGTCCTACTCTATTCCTACTTTAACACTCATTCAGACTTTCTCAGACTTTTGTTCTGCTTCTTGTAGGGCGTGGGAGTCGAAACCCACTCCTAAAACTTACTCGTCCCCACCCCCAATCCTCATGAGAAGGTGGGGATTCGAACCCCTCACCTCTCATTTCCATGTTGGAAGAGTGGCCACTAGGGCAAATCCCAATTGTTGCGCTTTAGTTAGTAGGTCATAATTTAATGTTTTAATATTCCCATCTCATAACCTTTTTTTAATAAAAAGGGCCAAAGATTAGCATTGCATCATTAGATTGCTTTCTTTTTAATAAGAATTATTAAGTCATTTAAAAAAAAAAAAAGAGAAAACACAAAAGCTCATTTACTTGGTTAGTTAATAGGTTAGTTCATAATTAATCTCATTTTATATTATCATTGTTTAGTATAGGTTGCATATATGTATTTAAAAAAAATCATTAAAAAATCATGAAGAGAACATGCATGTAGAATTACTATGTTATTCATCCCATATCATGAAACGCATGCATATTTAAGATTATGTAAATTAGATTGCATACATATAGTGATAGTTCAAGTTATGTCATATGAATTGCATCTTGCATGTCGTTAAAATAAAATTCATGCATATTAAGTTTAAATTAAAATTGCATTTAATTAATGTTAAAAAAAAAAAAAAAAATTAGGTGTCATGTCATTTAGAAAATCATGTTTAGGGCATGCATTTTCATTAGCATTTTTATAAGTGTTTTTTTTTTAAAATAGACCTTAATAAAGTTGTAGTTAATAATTTCTTACAATTCTATCACTTTAGTTTATTGAATGTTATTTCATTGATTGTGCACTCGCATGACCATCATTTGCATGTTAGTAACTTAGGTTAAAATTAATTAATACTGCCTGCAAAATAATTTTGAAATTAAAATAAAAATGTACGAAAATGACGTTAGACTAATGTAGCGTAACCATGTCCACGGACCTATTAAATCTCTAGTTCACAAAAATAAAGTATTCCCCCATACTTTATTTGGGTTTCTAACCAACCCTAATTGGTTAGTGACGGCTCCAAATTGAGTATAACTGCATGTTTAATGGATTAATTTCTTAATATCAAGTCACAATTGATAGAACTTGAGAGGGTCCGTGCCAAGTCTTCGGACTTAGTAATCCATTAGCCTTCTTTAAGTAATTCACCCTCGAAAAAAACAAAAAAAGGTCGTGACACTCAGCTAGTGGCCAATGGCCTCGTCAATCCTTTAAACCAAAAAAGAATAAAAAGAAAAAGAATGAAAAGAAAAGAAACATATTAAAATATTAATAAAATTGTCAACACTGGCTGCCCCCATGTATGACAGACGGCTTCCATGTCAATGATTTTTAGTCAAAAGTAGCTAGATTGACTTAATTGGCAAATTGTGAAAGTATTTAGTATTCAACTAACAAAATTGAAAAGTTGAGGTGTAAATTGGCAAATGTGCAATAATTTGAAAACTTTTTGGATTATTTTCCTTTAAGAAACTACTCGTTTTTCTATTTCTAATTTTTCAATGGAGAATGAAAGTAGGTTTCCTTTTTAAACTTGAAAACATATTTGGGTTTATGGACAAATTGGGTTTTCGTTATCAGTTTAAAATAAGAACGAAAATGAGAGGCGTGCGTATCAAGCTATTTCAGTATTTCCTTATTTGGTCACCTAGTAAATGCCGTCCAGAAGGCCTTCTTCAACAAGAGAGTCATCGGTTCAAATCCAGTAGTAGGCAAACCCAAAATCAGAATTCGTCTCGAAGGGCGTTGGCTCGATCGGTGCTCGAAGCCTTCAATGAATCGATAGAAGCAAAATGATGGATTGAAGTTTGAGGATGAGATGTGCTCGGAGTTTGATAGTAAGTGAGGCATTTTTGTAGTAACTTTTAAAAGCTAGCTTTCAATAACACCGGACGGCAATAACAGGAAGATGGATCGATTCTGCGCAACTAGATCCCCCGGTTTGAAGATCTGGCATGATAGAGAAAATCCAGGGACCCAAAATATGGAAGTTGACAATCAGCAGGCAACGGTGGGAAAGCCAATAACAGCAGACGGGGAAGAGCCAGGAACCAGGGGGGGAAAACCTGGAGACTTTCTCGCGCAAAATTGGCTAAAAGCTGTTAAGGGCGTTATAAGGTCCCCCCCACGGATGCAGTATAAATGGCACCAGCGCCAAGGGGAAAGATCAACCGAACAGCGTCCTCTTTCTTTCTTCTTGGAAGGTCCAGCAAGCGCCCGGGAGAAAGAGAGAGACCAGGAATCCTCGTAGCAGAAGGGAAACGATGGCAATGAAATCGTACGTTGGTGCTCTGCTGCTGCTGTTGTCTTTGTCTTCTTCCATCAACGCCCAGGTCTTTGATGTCGTCGCGAGTTACGGTGCAAAGGGCGATGGCAGTTCAGACATTAGCCAGGTGCGTGTATTCTTTAGTGAATAGCTTTACGGCATTCTTTCCTAAATCTTTGCGGCTAACGAGGGTTTTGTCACAAATTTTTTCGAAGGCCTTGCTGAGTGCATGGAAAGAGGCGTGCGCATCCACCACTCCTGCTAAAGTGCTGATCCCGGGGGGAACGTTTGCGCTGACGGAGGTGTCCCTGGACGGCCCCTGTGGAGTTTGAGCTCCAAGGCACATTGAAGGCCCCGAAGGACCCGAGCCTTTCAAGACCGACGGTTGGGTCGTGTTCAGCAACATCGACGGCCTCACCGTGTTTGGCGGCGGGACCTTCGACGGCCAGGGCAAGATAGCCTGGGGGCAGAACAACTGCGACAAGGACACGAACTGCCGTACTCTCCCCACCGTAAGCACCCGTCAGTATTATTCGTTTCTATGTCGATTTCGAACCGCACGGTCATTAGAATAACGGATACGCTGATGGGGGTATATCCAAACTAAGACAACGCGATTAACCGAGTTTTGAGCACCAGGGGGAATTGCTAACGCCCATTGAATTTGGACAGAATTTGAGGTTCAACTTCGTCACCAATGCCTTAATCCATGACGTAACGACGCTCGACAGCAAGTATTTCCACGTAAACGTCTTGGGCGCCAAGAACCTGACGTTCCAACATTTCCACGTGAATGCGCCGGCCGAGAGCATCAACACGGACGGGATGCACATCGGACGGTCGCTCGGGGTCAACGTCCTCGACAGTGACATCAAGACAGGGGACGACTGCGTCTCCCTTGGTGACGGGAGCAAGCAGGTCACTGTCAAGGGGGTGAGCTGCGGTCCGGGCCACGGCATCAGCGTCGGCAGCCTCGGGAAGTATGAAAACGAAGAGCCCGTGGAGGGTGTCTTCGTCACGAACTGCACCATCATTGGTGGAGACAACGGGGTTAGGATCAAGACTTGGCCTGCGTCGAAACCCGGCACGGCTTCTGACATGCATTTCGAGGATATCACGATGGACAATGTCGCCAACCCTGTGATCGTAGACCAGGGATACTGCCCATTCAACCAGTGCCAAGCAGGGGTAAACACATGAACATGAGAATTAGCATGGGTCATGCACATTAGAAACGAAATGCATATTGACCCGTCCGCTTAAACGAAATCAACTTTAATTTCGAACGAACGTCAACACTGGTTTTGCTCACAATTCTCAAGTCGGTTAGGAAACAAAAACGAATCGCACAATCGTTAAAACATTTACATGTCGGCCCTAATCTGTATGTTATTCGATTTGTTCAGGTTCCTTCCCTTGTCAAGATCAGCAAAGTCAGCTTCAAGGGAATCAGGGGAACCTCAGCATCCCAGGTCGTGGTGAAGGTCGCTTGCAGCCAAAGCGTGCCGTGCGAAGAAGTCGAGATTGCGGACATCGACCTCGTGTATAATGGCCCCGAAGGCCTCGCCACATCAGAGTGTGCCAACGTCAAGCCTTTGCTCTCTAGCAAGCTAAACCCTGCGGCTTGTGCCAAGGTCGTGAGCTAAAGAGTTCGCTCTTTCTCAGAGAAGATGAATCAACGCTGAACGTTTGTTTATAAAGGATGTGAAAGGTCTAGCTCTGAAGACGATGAGTCTTGGGCTAAACTGTTCGATTCTTGTATGTAATATAAACATATGAATAATAGGAAGTTGTCTAATCGCTTGGCAATTTGATGCCACGTCGGATTCCTTTTCATGGAAATTCTCGCTCGTACACCCAACTCAGTTATTAATTTATATTTGGTCTGTGAAAAAATAAAATTTACCTGCATAAATTTTCACTGACTCCAAATTTAAGTTTCACTTAAACACGTTGTGAAGTTTAAATTTCAAGTTCTGGTACGTAAAAAGATTTGAAAAATCTCATGTGTTTGATTGATTTATTATTGTAAAATTATGACAAATTGAGCGCATAATGCACAAGACAAAGGGATGGTGGCCCTCACTAGCAAAGTGAGGGTGGGCGAGGGCTGCGACGCCCTTGTTGACCTTAGTGGATGTCCATGAACTTGTGCCTATTTTTGGCGAGGGCTTTGTGGCCCTTGCCAAGAGGCTACCTAGGGTTGTCAACCCTCAGTCAGCAGTTGGTGTAGGTCATCAGGACTCAGTGTTGACACTTAATTCGAACTTATCTTTTAGAAATTGAAGATAATAAAGAAAACCTTTTATTATGGAGGGAAATTTTGAAAAAAAAAACATTTTGTTGTTGAACATATCTCTTCATTTCAAAATTCAAAAATTCAATATTTGTGTGATTTTGGAATAACTTTTTTGTTGAGAAGTTGAGTGAATATATGCAAAATTTTCAACAACTTTGAGTCTTTCCTCTATAAATAAAGGATGCAAAGCTTCGGTTTAGTTTGGGAAGGTAGGGGTGTTGGTCTTCGAAGGAAAAAGAAGGAAAAAAGTGAAAAAGGGAAAAGAGAGAGGAAAGGGAAGAAAGGTTTCGGTTCTATGGGAAAAGCTAAAAAGTGAGCATAGTGAGGTAGACGTGAGAAGGGGAGAGAGAGAGAGCAAATAAAAAGGAAAAAGTTTTGATGGAGAAAAGTCAAGGAGTGCAGAGAGAAAAGTGAGAGAGAGAGAGAGAGAGAGAGAGAGAGAGAGAGGGTGTATTGCAGGCCAGTAAAAATGAAAGAAAAAAAGAAGAAGAAGAAGAAGAAAAGAAGAAGAAAATAGTTGCTTCTTCCTACAGCTTCCCCCTCGCCGTGTGAAATTGAGAATATGGACTATCACTGAATCATAGTGCTAAAAGAAATAGAATCAACTTCCCACGAATACTCTTGTATATTCATCAGAAATTCGAGTACTTGTACAACGCAACAATATAGAATACTCTGTTTCTACTTCCTATGTTCTTCCTCTTTCTCACTTTCTCTCTCACTCTCTCTCCTTTGTATATCTCGTATATCGATATACAATGTATTGCTCAGTACTTTCGATAGCATTCACTCCTTTTCTATTCATCTATTTATACAACAAAAGTGAAAACAACAACAACTTCTATTTTTGATGGTTAACAGAAGAAACAGAGGACACCGAGCCTAACTAACTAAGTAACAGAAGTCATAACAGCTCTTTGACTAATCTTCTTCCTTCAGCTTGGCAATCCATGTCATCTTCATTATATGCATTTACACCATTGATCTTGATCAACCATCTTGGCGATCCACGTCCTCTTTGCTTTGTTGAACATCAAGTGTTTTTTTAGCCATAGGTTGAGATGCTGCTATTCCCTTTATGCCTCTAACATCCCCCCTCAAATTAGGAAGGGGGAGAATCGCCATTCCTAATTTGGTACAAAGAGATAGATGAGCTGTTCGAGAGAGGGACTTAGTGAAAATGTCAGCTAACTGAAGAGAGCTTGGTATGTAGGAGACTTGAACAAAACCAGAGGACACTTTTTCCCTAACGAAGTGAAAATCAACTTCGATATGCTTGGTTCGAGCATGTAATACTGGATTTGCTGTAAAAGAAATTGTTGATCTGTTGTCACAGAGTAGGGATGTAGGTTCTGTAAGATAAATGCCAATATCACATAACACAAAGCTGATCCATGTTAGTTCAGCCATTGTAGAAGCTAAGGCTCGATACTCTGCCTCAGTGGATGATCTTGAAACTGTGGATTGTTTCTTGGCTGACCAAGAAACTAAATTGGATCCAATAAAAATACAGAAACCTGTAGTGGATCGTCGAGTGGTGGAATAGCCTGCTCAATCAGCATCTGAGAAACCAAAGAGTTTGGTGGAACTCCTGGAGTGAAGATAGAATCCCAGGTGAATAGTCCTTTTGACATATCGAAGAACTCGTTTGAGTTGATGAAGGTCTCACTCTTGTTGGATGTTGCATCTTTTGACAAAAAGGTTTGTGGCAAAGGCTAAATCTAGCCGAGTGATGGTGAGGTATTGAAGACCTCCTACCAAGCTTCGTATTCAACAGATCTCGTTAGCTAAGATGTAGTATTTGCTTGGAAAGTTGATCGAAGTGGTAATGGTGTTGAGATTGGTTTGCAGTCTTCCATATGAGCTCTTTTAAGCAAATCAATCGCATATTTTGTTTGACATAAGAAGAGATCTTGTGAGGTACGTTTTGCTTCTATACCTAAGAAGTAGTGAAGATAGCCAAGATCCTTCATACAAAACTGTAGACTGAGATGCTAAATTATTGTAGTCAAAAGTTGTGGTGAGCTACCTGTCAAGATTATGTCATCGACATATAGCAGCAATAGTACTGTTTGTGACTGAGCATGGAGAACAAACAAAGATGGATCAGCAAGTACTACGAGAAAAACCAAATTCAAGAAGGAAGTTACTTGAACTTTTCGAACCAAGCTCTTGGAGCTTGTCGAAAACCATACAAGGATTTGTGAAGTAGATAGACATAGCTCCGTTTTTGTGGATTTATAAAACCTGGTGGCTGTTCCATAGGGACGGTTTCGTTTAAGTCTCCATGAAGAAAGGCATTCTTCACATCAAGCTAGTGTATTGGCCATTGTTTGATCAAAGCTATTGACAATACTATGCAAATTGTGGCATGCTTTACAACAGGACTGAAAGTTTCAGCAAAATCAAGTCCTGCTTCTTGATGGAATCCCTTGGCTACAAGTCAAGCCTTTAACCTGTCAAGAGTGCCATCAGGTGCCAATTTGATCTTAAAGACCCACTTGCAGCCTACAACATTCATTTGGCTTGTCCTCGGCACCGGTGTCCAGTGTGATTTTTATACGGGGCACTCATTTCTTCTTGCATTGCACTATACCAGGCTTTATCAGCTAGTGCAGACTTAATAGATTTTGGCTCCATTGGAACTCGATATTCAGCTAGACAAGCATACTTTGGATTTGGCTTGATGATGCCTGATTTTAATCGAGTCTGCATGGGATGAGTGACAGGATTCCTTTCAAAAGAAGACTGACTAGAGTTGGGTTGTTCTGGTTCAGGATTATTATTAGTAGACTGACCAGTATCAGTAGAAATATTTGAACCTATAGCACCTGTAGCACCTAGAGAGATAAGTACCTGCTGTATTTCTGTAATAGGATTATGCTGTATTGGTGCTAATGAGGGATCTTGTGACACTTGTCCATTATACAGATGATCATTATTCTGATCATCTATACTAGGATGATACTGGTTTTTGCTTGCTGACTGATGAAGAGTAGTACTCTTGTTTCTGATGTCAATATTTGTAGGCTTGAAAAATTGAACTTCTTCAACCCATTGTTTATATAATGGTGTGTGCTGATCATAATCTTTGACCACTCTTTTTGTGAAGGGGAAGAAAGTTTCATCAAAGACCACATGCCTACTAATGTAGATGCGATTATCAGTAGGTACAAGACATCTATACCCCTTATGTAATTTACTGTATCCCAGAAATACACAGGTAAGAGATCAAGGATCAAGTTTGTGCTTTGTGTATGGTCTTAAGCATGGATAGCATGCACAACCAAATACCCTCAAGTGATCATATCTTGGCTGACTGTTATGCAACTTGTTGTAAGGTGTATCCATCTTCAATTTTGATGTAGGGAGGATATTTATAATGTAGGTTGCTATGACAAATGCATCTACCCAAAATTTCAAAGGAACCTTTGAATGATATAACATGGCTAATCCCAGTTCTATAATATGTCGATGTTTCCTCTCTGAAACCCCATTTTGTTCAAGCGTATGTGGACAGGATAACTGTTGTTTGATGCCACAATTCTGCAGATGACTTTGGAATTTGTTACTTACAAATTCTCCTCCTCCATCACTTTGGAAGATTTTAATTCGATGGCTGTATTGTTTCTCAACTAATGACTGAAAGTGAACAAAGATATCATAGAATTCAGACTTCAATTTCATGGGATATAGCCAACTATACCGTGAGAAACTATCAACAAAGATCACCTAATATCTGAATTTCCGAAATGAATCGACTAGTGAGGGTCCCCAAATGTCACAATGAATCTTTTATAAGGGGAAATTTGATATAAAATCTGATAAAGGAAAAGAAAGAGCTGTGCTTTTTGCTAATTGACAGCTGCTGCAAACATTCACAGATGATGTATTAAAGTGAATCAGCTTCTGTTTTTGTAGGTGTTTTACTGTTTGAGGATTTGTATGAGCTAGCCTCTGGTGCCATATAGCTTCATCCATAGTCTTCTGTCTTTGAGTGAAGAAAGCTGCTGTGGTCTGTGTATCAACTTGATAGAGGCCTCTAGTCTTCCTTCCGAGCTTGACTAATACATTGGTATGATTGTCCTTAACATAAACACTAGTTTTATCAAAGATGAATGAGCAAGGGTAGTCATTTGTGAGTTTAGAAACTGAAAGAAGATTCTTCTTTATTTCTGGAACTATTAGAATATCGTTAAGAGGTAGTGTGTTTCCTTCCTTCTGTATTTAGAAAAGTATTGCCAATGTGTGTAACAGGTAAGCACAAACCATTTCCTATCATCACAGAATCAGTTCCTTGGTATTTAAAGAAGGTATGGAGCATACCAGATCAACACCGATGTGAGCCGTGGCACCGCATCGTGGTACCATTCTCTTCCTTTTGGATCTTCAATATGCATTGATGTTAGTGCCACTGGTATATCTTCACTTGGTAAGAATTGTCAAAACGAAACTAGCAAAGGAAGAGCATCATGCCCAGGTCGTTTACATATTTGACATTCCAACCTAGCAGTGCTTATGTCCTTTTGATCCTGCAGAGTTTTATTTGAGTTTAATGAGAGAGGAGGATAGGCTTTTGTATTATGCTACCTTTGAGTGTAGGTAGCATAGGGTCGAAACCCCTGATTTGCTGTATTCTTTTCTCTGAAAAATTGATCCTCCTTTCTTTGACTTGGGATCTCTGCTCTATATTTCTGATAACCAAATCCTCTCCCTCTACTCATAGTTTTGCCACGATTATAATTTCGACCACCTCTATAACTTCCCTTTTGAGCTAAAAACTAGAAGTTTGAGAGGGATAGTTTCCATCGAATTTTCTTTATGTTGTACCCGAGATTGTTTCTGTCCAAGATAGGCCATATTAGGATTAAATTGACTTCTAGAATAGGTCTTCATCCTTGACGCCTCGCAGCAGCCCATTCGCCACCGCCTGGAACCTGCTCGCCCATCCCGCCGTTGCTCTGTTCTGTCGTAGCCTGCATCGCCACCGGAGCTCCCCTCTCGCCTGCCTCCCGCTCGAAGCCCGACGCCGCCACGCCATCTGCTCGCCCCTGGAACTCCACCTATCCGATCCACCGCCGCTCCACCAGTAGATTCCCTTTGGGTTGCGCCTTCGGCCTTTACTCGACTCGGTGCCCGACGTTGCCTGCTGCTTTGCTTTGCCCGCAGCAGTCGCCCTTGCTGTCCTCAGCGCTGCTCACCGTCGCCGCTTGGAGGCCGAACGCCGTCCCTTACAGGTCCGAATCACCCCCTTTGGTTGTTGGTCACCATTGTTGCCGCCTCGCACGCCGCCGGTCCACCCTCGCCGAACTCCGACGCCGGCCACCCTCCACCCGACGCCATCTACCGCCGTCACTTTGCTCCCCTTTTCCAAGCCTTAGGTAGTTTTTATTTTTATTTATTTCCTATTTTTCTTGTTTTACTTTATTTTGTTTTTTTTTTGAAGTTTAGCTATTTAAATTGGAATATTGAATGTCAATACCCATGAATTTTGTAGGCATTAACTGTAGGTGTTTTACTCAAAATTATTGTAATTATTAATTTGATCCGTAAGACGTCGAATTATTTTTTTTAATTACATTAATTTTTAGGTATTTGATAGTATTTTAATTGTTAAATTATTACAAAGTTAAAATAATTGTTAATTTAATCCGTGAGAGGATGGATTATTTTTTTAGTTATTTTAATTCTTATCTTGATTTTTTAAAATAATTATTTATTTTGGAAAGATATAAAAAAAAAAAACAACACTAAAAAAATAAAAAATAAAAATGTATATAAAAATCTAAATCATGCATTATAGCATTTAGGTTTAGTAAATTGGGACTGCATTTTTAGGTTTAGTAAATTAGAATTGCATTTTTATGATTACAATTTTTAGATTGCACTTTTCGATGGATGATTTTTTTTTTTAATTTGGATTTTTTAAAAATAATGTTGGCACGTTTTGATAATTTTTTTTAAAATATAGTTTTCTAAGATAGGATAGGGTTTAAGTTAAATTGATCCCTAAAATAAATTAGAAAATCATTCACTTTAGATAGTTTAATTGGGGCTTTTATTAATTCCGAATTTTAAATAAAAAATCTAAAAAATATTGGATGCATGTTAATTAATTTGCATAACAGGTTTATTTGATTAGAATTTGTTTATTAGTAAAATTAAGTCATATAAATTTCATAATATGCACATCACTTGTTGCGCTTTAGTTAACAGGGCATAATTTAATGTTTTAATATTCCCATCGTATAGCCTTTTTTTTTTTTTAAATAAAAAGGGCCAAAGATTAGCATTGCATCAGTAGGTTGCTTTTTTTTCATAAGAATTATTAAGTCATTTAAAAAAAAAAAAAAAAAAAGAAGAGAAAACACAAAAGGTCATTTACTTGGTTAGTTAATAGGTTAGTTCATAATTAATCCCATTTTATGTCATTATTGTTTAGTGTAGGTTGCATATATGTGTTTAAAAAGAAAACATTAAAAATTATGAAGAGAACATGCAAATAAAATTATTATGTCATTCATCCCATATCATAAAACGCATGCATATTTAAGATTATATAAATTAGATTGCATACATATAGTGATAGTTCAAGTTATGTCATATGAATTGCATCTTGCATGTCATTAAAATAAAATTCATGCATATTAAGTTTAAATTAAAATTACATTTACTTAATGTTAAAAAAGAAAAAAATTAGGTGTCATGTCATTTAGAAAATCATGTTTAGGGCATGCATTTTCAATAGCATTTTTATAAGTGTTTTTTTTTTTTTTTTTAAAGATAGACCTTAATAAAGTTGTAATTAATAATTTCCTATAATTCTATCACTTCAGTTTATTAAATGTTATTTCATTAATTGTGCACCCGCATGACCACCATTTGCATGTTAGTAGCTTAGGTTAAAATTAATCAATATTGCCCGCAAAATATTTTTGAAATTAAAATAAAAAGGTACCGAAAGGACGTTAGACTAATCTAGCATAACCATGTCCCCGGATCTATTGAATCTCGAGTTCACAAAAATAAAGTATTCTCCCATACTTTATTTGGGTTTCTAACCAAACATAATTGGTTAGTGGCGGCTCCAAATTGAGTATAATTGTATGTCTAAATTGATTAATTTCTTAATATCTAGTCACGATTGGTAGGACGTGGGAGTGTCCGTGCCAAGTCTTCAGACTTAGTAATCCATTAGCCTTCTTTAAGTAATTCACCCTCAAAAAAAAAAAAAGGTTGCAACACTCAGCTTGTGATTAATGGCCTCGTCAATCCTTTAAACCAAAAAAGAATAAAATGAAAAAGAATGAAAAGAAAAGAAACATATTAAAATATTAATAAAATTGCCAAGAAACACTCTTACCCACTCGAAATTCCACCAGAAAAACAACCTGTCTCTTCCATTGCCATGTTTCAAGATACGGACTTTCCCCCTCTTGTCCGTGAAAGTTCTAAACTTACATTTCCCACTCCAGAAGAATTTACTGATCCACAGAAAAGGTACCGTCATACTTCGAAAGTATCTACCCCCACTGAGATAGATGAGCATGGAAGACCGAAAAGAACTACCGCTTCTTGAGGTCTGTTCTAAATTGGCAATCTGAGACTTTGTTGGCACGTAACAATGCTTTCAAAGTCATTGATTACAAGATAGGAAATGTTCAACAAGACCTTCAAAGGCATGATGAGTCCACCAAAAAATTGCTTTTCAAATTCCAAAAAAGGCTTGATGCCTTGGAATCAGGACAACGTCTTGGATATCATCACCTTGAAAGTCCACAACCGGAGATAGAGAAGCTCAAAAGGCAGATTCAAATCCTTGAAGAGGGAAGGTTTCAACCTTTCGATCCATTGGCACCCACTGTCAGAACTGGGTATGTGCCTCCTCAACCTCAAACGTCTATTTTTGCTGTCATTCCATAAGATCCTTACAGGAAGGAACCAGATATGGCAAGCATGAGAGATCGCCTCAAAGATCTCACTAGAAAACAAAAGGAGAAAGGGAAAGAAAAAGAAAGGCCAGAAAGGCCAACTTGTTCTGTTGTCATCAGAGAAAGATCAGATCAGATGATGATTTCAAACCCACTAGAATCCTTTTTAAAGGATTTGGGTACTTAGAACCAATCTAATCCTGATCCTGTGAATCAACAGTCGATCAACAACAGCTGATCCCGCCATTCAAAATAATCAGCCCCTTTTCTCGACAGAAAAAACTTTTCCTGATATTTTTAACTCTGAATCAGATTCGGTATCCCTTGCATCCTCCTCATCCTTTTCGATTCCTGCTATTGAGTCCCCCCTATCGCACCAATCACTTCATCCATATTCATGGCTGATCCTCCAGCTCCGATATTGATATGGAATCCAATTATTCTCAACCGTGGTTGTTCGAATATCTTGGACAACATGTGTCCATGGCATCAAAACAGTTTTTCACCATTGATGATATTCCTTATCACAAATGGCCAGAAAGACTTGAAGAGTTTCATACTTGGTTGAACACCCAATCCATCACCAACCATGATATGAATGATGTTCTTTACAACTTTGTTACGAGGTTTACATGAAGCCTCAAAGCTTGGTGGAAATCAGTATCTGAACAAGATCGGATCCATTTTCTGATGTCACCAGATTTTAGCCATGCCATCACCATCCTATATCATTTCTTTGTGAGAAAACCCACTGATCTTGTGGAATTAAAAAGAAGAGAATTCTTTGAAAGAAAATGCTGCTCTCTCCAAAAGAAGCATCTTGATAGGCATTATCGAGAAATGCTTAAGCTTTTTTATCAGGTTGGAGCCGATCCAAACCTAAAGCATGTCTTCCTGACTTCCATCCCCAAAGAATTATCCCAGATGGTTGAGAGATCCTTTTTTGGAAAATAAAAAAGGGTACAAGACATTCCTTTGGGAGAAATTCAACAAGAAATCCACCTATGCCTTGAAGAACTTTGTCTAAAACGCCAGATGGTCCGTACTTACATCATGGAAGACAAAGGCCTTGAAGTAGCCTCGCTCTCGTCAAAAGTTGAAGATAAAGTGTTCCAAATACGATTGCGATGGCGATTGTGGAAAATATTGCAGGAAGAAAAAACACTTCAAGAAGCTCAATATCAAGAAATACAAACATGGCCCCAAACACTTCCGAAGAAAGAAGAAATGGCGATACCTACGCAAAAGGAAAGATCGCACAAGCCACAAGAAGTCAAACCGATGCTTCATCTGCAACCAGAAATGACATTTTGCCAAAAATTGTCTTCAGGCGAAAAAAGTTTAGAATCGTTTAATTCATCATATTGAGAATGAAATTGGGATTTCTCTTGAAAATGATGATATTGAATCCCTATTCTCCACGATGAAGAACCCTCGGAACAAACTCTTTGTATCATTCCTTCTTATCGACTTCCGGTGGCCGAATCGACACGAGAATCAAGAGATTTTTCATATATCTCTTGCATCTTCAGAACAAGTTCTTGACATATTCTCAAGCCAAACCCAGTGTCCTCATTTCCCTGTAAAAATCCTCACATCCAAGTTTGCAAAACCTATCAACGTCATTGCTCTTATTGACACTGGAGCAAGTTGTTCCATCCTGGACACCAAAATTCTGCCTGAAGAATATTGGACTTCTCATGTCCGATACTTCAACTTTGCTTCTGGAAATACTTTCTCCACAAATGTCAGAACTACTCCTGTGACTGTCCAATTTTTCCCTCAATGTTCCATCACTACCAAAATCTTTGGATCTAGTCTCCCCAATAAAGATTTGATAATTGGGTGGGACATTATGACTCAGATTGCTTAACTTCGAATTATTCCTGGAAAAGGTCTTAAGTATAAAGACCAATTCTCTGAGTTTGTCAATATTCAGAGACTCTTTTCCATCCACATGAGTCTATTAGATCCAATCATGCAAAAATTGCTTGAATCCTGTTCAGAATCTCACTCTGAGTTCGCTCAAAAATGTTCTCATCCCTTATGGAAAAATCCAGAATTCTTTGTTCGCCTTCCTTTCAAAAAGAATGAGGATATAAATCCAACTAAGGCGAGTCACTCGGGAATGAACCCAGAACATTTAACCCTGGCACAAAGGGAATGCTCGAACTTCTCCAAAGAAGGACTTATTGAACTGTCCAACTCTCAATGGGCTTGTGAAGCCTTTTATGTCAACAAGCGTGCTGAGCAAACCAGGGGAAAAATGAGATTGGTGATCAACTATCAACCCCTCAACCTTTTTCTCCAAGATGATAAATTCCCTTTACCCTCAAGAGATTCTCTCTTTGCTGGCCTAACCAAGGCCCACATCTATTCCAAATTTGACCTCAAAGCCGAATTTTGGCAATTGGGCATTCATCCTGATGACAGACCCAAAACAGGGTTCTGTATTCCAAACCAACACTTCAAATGGAAAGTCCTTCCTTTTGGCTTGAAATTTGCCCCATCCCTTTTCAAAAGGCCATGTGCCGAATTTTCCAGCCAATCCCGTCAAGTGCTGCGGTCTACATTGATGATATTCTCGCTCTACGATCCCCGATGAGCATCCACACTGCCAACTCCTTGAGCAATTTGTAGAAATTGTGAGGAAGCATGGCATTATGCTTTTGCAGAGGAAAATGAACATTGCCCAGACAGAAATTGAATTTCTTGGTATGCACCTCAACAAAGGTACATACTATCCAGGGCCGCATATTGCACAGGAATTATTGAAGTTCCCTGAAGAAAACTTCACCACAAAGCAAGTTCAACAATTTCTTGGGATAATTAATTATCTCGGGGATTTTGTTCCAAACATTGCAAAACTGCCGATTCCACTTCAATCAATGCTGAAGAAGAATCCACCACCTTGGGGAAAGATCCCGACTAAAGCAATTGCTAACTTAAGGAGATTATGCAAAATCTCCCACCACCGCAAATACCATCAACGGGAAAAGAATCCTCCGGACGACGCCAATGACGAATACCGGGCCACAATCTGTTCAAGAAATTGATGGTAAGAGACATCTTTGTGCTTATAAAAGTGGAAAATTTTCTCAAGCGAAAATGCATTACCATTCCACTTTTAAAGAGATCCTAGCAGTCAAAAATGGGATCAAAAATTTGAGTTCCATCTCATAGGTCACCATTTCCTAGTGGAACTAGATATGGCATCTTTTCCACAGATGACCAAGTTCAAACGAAAGCAAATCCCGAATTCCCGGTTGCTTCGATGGGCTGAATGGTTTTCAAAATACTCTTTTGAGACCAAACACATTCCTAGAAAGAAGAATGTGCTTGCTGACTTCTTGTCAAGACCGAAAGCACCAGCAAAGATCAACATGTACATCAAGAGACCTGCTTTCCATATGCTCAATTATGGAAAGAAATACAAGATTGAGAAGATCAAAGATCTGCCTAGCTGGAAATATCCCCAGAAATCATTGAAGAAATCCAAAGACGACCGTCTCAATGAAAACATGGATAGTCTCATGTGGCAATGCCATACCGAACTATTCCAATTCAACGGAGGTTCCATTCTCTATCCTTTTGGGTTGAATGCAGATTATCCATTCATTCATCCTCTCACCTGGAAGGAAGATGATTTCCCTGATCAACTCAAGAAGTTATTATGGTACTTAACCAACAAGTACCTAATAGCTATGGAGATCCCAACCCGAAGATTCATTGCCAACTTAACAAGGATTTTCATGCTCGGTAAAGGTAATGTTGAAAGGGAAAGTGACAAAAATCTTTTAGACTTTCTCAACTGGTTTTATCCTCCAACTCATTGAAACATCTTTTGGAGAAAGAATTAAGAACCATGACACCTAATCCCGAAGTCCATACCATTCGTTTTTTAAGCGTCCATGGCATTTTTTCAAAAACAATGGTAGCATAATTAATGAACCATAGGATATAGGAACCACATCCTATAAACCGCATTTGGACAAAGGAGAAGCTCGAATTCACAAATTGTATCCGGATCTCGTTAGATATTGTGAACACCAAGATCGAGAACTTCAAAGAATTCTTTGCCAAGAAAACAAAACTGTCCCTCAAGAAATATGGAATTATAATGTCCCCGCCACATGGGATCATTATGAACTCGCACCACAAGCCAAGGAAGCACTCGATGATTTCAGACAAGCTGCGTCATCCCAGGAGTATGAAATGACAAATGCAGATGACATTGTCTAATCCACTCAAGACCCCTATGCTAGATGGGGAGGTCCTCTCGTCCCAAGACCCCTATGCTCCAGGATCCTCGTCCTTATCTCAAAACATGAATGTATCCTTCTACAAGAATCCAGCCAACTGGCCTTAGCCAAACATTCCTGACGACAACACCGATTGGGTACAGGAAGAAGTCTCACATTGGGCACATGAAGTATCCTCATCACGACAGATTCTCTCACCAGCAAATCTTGAAGCTCTTGAACAAAAGTATGAAGAACATCTCTTTGCAACAAACTACAGCTCAAATGACTCCCACAACAGCTACAATGCCCGTGACGGACGAGACCGCTGAAAACACCGTTGTCCGTACAAGTCACTGTAGCAAAGTTACTGTTCACTAGGCTAGGGAAAGTACTGTAGTAGTTTAATGTTCACAGTACAGGTACTGTTCATAGTGTGCGAATAATTCCCTCTCGGAAATTTCGTTCCGGAGCCTTTGTTCTGTTCCTAGACCCGTTAGTTGGTTCTTGTCTGTTTGTGTCTCCCATTTGCCTATATAAGACAAGGAGTCTATAATGTGTTGGGCAGAGTCCCTTGAATGAAGTGAGTGTTTTTGTGAAAAACCTCTCATGGCTTTCTAAACTCCTCTCTTCTTCTCTAGCTTGGTAGGATCCTCCAAGAAATGCAGCTCGAGTATGTTAGAAATGTTTCCATCCTAGCATCTCTGAGTGTCTCTAGGCTCTGAACTAAAGGACTGAGTGGTTTTCTGCTAAAAGGCTGTCCCTGAAGGGATTGAACAAGAGTGTTCGCCCACTATGGGATGCATACTTGTAGAAAACCGACTTCGTTTCACCGGTTCTAAGTCTAGGTCCTCTCACTGGTATCAGAGCCACGGATTTGTTTGTAACAGTATTCGTTCCATGCGCTTGGTAGGTGAATCCAATGCAGAGAAGATCCTTCGTCCACTATGTCTACAGAACCAGAAATTCTCGAAGCTCCTGTTTCTCTTACTCCTTCATCATCCACCCCCCCAGAGTTCCGTGTTTCTAATGCCTCTAAGATAGATTATCTCTATGAAGTCTCTCTTAGCGATGACATCAGGATCTCGAAAAACTCAACTGCCTCTCATGAACCCATACTCCGCTTTAGCTAAACCCAATTCATCATTATCACCCATTTGCTCTATTCGTCAACTCATCCACCAAACTCCAAAGCAAGTAAAGGAGTATGACCATCCTCCAAATTTGACCAGCATCCCATTCCTACTAACCGAAAAGGAGTACTTTGTTACTCTTCGATTCCTCCGAGTTTCCTAGACAAAGTGGCATGTCATTAAAATAAAATTCATGCATATTAAGTTTAAATTAAAATTACATTTAATTAATGTTAAAAAAGAAAAAAGAAAATTTATGTGTCATGTCATTTAGAAAATCATGGTTAGGGCATGCATTTTCATTTGCATTTTTATAAGTGTTTTTTTAAAAGATAGACCTTAATAAAGTTGTAGTTAATAATTTCTTACAATTCTATCACTTCAGTTTATTGAATGTCATTTCATTGATTGTGCGCCCGCATGACCACCACTTGCATGTTAGTAGCTTAGGTTAAAATTAATCAATATTGCCCCCAAAATATTTTTGAAATTAAAATAAAAAGGTACCAAAAGGGTTTTAGACTAATCTAGCATAACCATGTCCCCGGATCTATTGAATCTCTAGTTTGCAAAAATAAAGTATTCTCCCATACTTTATATGGGTTCCTAAACAACCCTAATTGGTTAGCGACGGCTCCAAATTGAACATAATTGTATGTCTAAATGGATTAATTTCTTAATATCAAAGTCGCGATTGGTAAGACTTGGGAGGGTCCGTGCCAAGTTTTCAGACTTAGTAATCCATTAGCCCTCTTTAAGTAATTCACCCTCGAAAAAAAAAAAAAAAAAAAAAAAAAAAAAAAAAAAAAAAAAAAGGTTTCCTCACTCAGCTTGTGGCCAATGGCCTCGTCAATCCTTTAAACCAAAAAAGAATAAAATGAAAAAGAATGAAAAGAAAGAAACATATTAAAATATTAACAAAATTGTCAACATTGGCTGCCCCCATGTACGACAGAAGACTTCCATGTCAATGATTTTTAGTCAAAATTAGCCAAATTGACTTAATTGGCAAATTGTGAAAGTATTTAGCATTCAACTAACAAAATTGAAAAGTTTAGGTGTAAATTGGCAAATGTGCAATAATTTCAAAACTTTTTGGATTATTTTCCTTTTAGAAACTACTCGTTTTTCTATTTCTAATTTTTGAATGGAGAATGAAAGTAGGTTTCCTTTTTTAACTTGAAAACATATTTGGGCTTGTGGACAAATTGGGCTTTCGTTATCATTTATAATTTTAAAATAAGAACGAAAATGAGAGGCGTGGATATCGAGCTATTTTGGTATTTCCTTATTTGGTCACCTAATAAATGCCTTCCAGAAGGCCTTCTTCAACAAGAGAGTCGTCGGTTCAAATCCAATAGTAGGCAAACCCAGAATCAGAATTCGTCTCAAAGGGCATTGGCTCGATCGGTGCTCGAAGCCTTCAATGAATCGATAGAAGCAAAATGATGGATTGAAGTTTGAGGATGAGATGTGCTCGGAGTTTGATAGTAAGTGAGGCATTTTTGTAGTAACTTTTAAAAGCTAGCATTCAATAACACCGGACGGCAATAACAGGAAGATGGATCGATTCTGCGCAACTAGATCCCCCGGTTTGAAGATCTGGCATGATAGAGGAAATCCAGGGACCCAAAATATGGAAGTTGACAATCAGCAGGCAACGGTAGGAAAGCTAATAATAGCAGACGGGGGAGAGCCAGGAACCAGGGGGGAAAACCTGGGGAAAACCTGGACACTTTCTCGCGCAAAATTGGCTGAAAGCTGTTAAAGGCGTTATAAGGTTCCCCCCACGGATGCAGTATAAATGGCACCAGCGCCAAGGGGAAAGATCAACCGAACAGCGTCCTCGTTCTTTCTTCTTGGAAGGTCCAGCAAGCGCCCGGGAGAAAGAGAGAGACCAGGAATCCTCGTAGCAGAAGGGAAACGATGGCAATGAAATCGTACGTTGGTGCTCTGCTGCTGCTGTTGTCTTTGTCTTCTTCCATCAACGCCCAGGTCTTTGATGTCGTCGCGAGTTACGGTGCAAAGGGCGACGGCAGTTCAGACATTAGCCAGGTGCGTGTACTCTTTAGTGAATAGCTTACGGCATTCTTTCCTAAATCTCTGCGGCTAACGAGGGTTTTGTCACAAATTTTTTCGAAGGCCTTGCTGAGTGCATGGAAAGAGGCGTGCGCATCCACCACTCCTGCTAAAGTGCTGATCCCGGGGGGAACGTTTGCGCTGACGGAGGTGTCCCTAGACGGCCCCTGCAAGGCCCCTGTGGAGTTTGAGCTCCAAGGCACATTGAAGGCCCCGGCGGACCCGAGCCTCTTCAAGACCGACGGTTGGGTCGTGTTCGGCAACATCGACGGCCTCACCGTGTTTGGCGGCGGGACCTTCGACGGCCAGGGCAAGATAGCCTGGGGGCAGAACAACTGCGACAAGGACACGAACTGCCGTACTCTCCCCACCGTAAGCACCTGTCGGTATTATTCGTTTCTATGTCGATTTCGAACCGCACGGTCATTAGAATAACGGATACGCTGATGGGGGTATATCCAAACTAAGACAACGCGATTAACCGAGTTTTGAGCACCAGGGGGAATTGCTAACGCCCATTGAATTTGGACAGAATTTGAGGTTCAACTTCGTCACCAATGCCTTAATCCATGACGTAACGACGCTCGACAGCAAGTATTTCCACGTAACCGTCTTGGGCGCCAAGAACCTGACGTTCCAACATTTCCACGTGAATGCGCCGGCCGAGAGCATCAACACGGACGGGATCCACATCGGACGGTCGCTCGGGGTCAACGTCCTCGACAGCGACATCAAGACAGGGGACGACTGCGTCTCCCTTGGTGACGGGAGCAAGCAGGTCACTGTCAAGGGGGTGAGCTGCGGTCCGGGCCACGGCATCAGCGTCGGCAGCCTCGGGAAGTATGAAAACGAAGAGCCCGTGGAGGGTGTCTTCGTCACGAACTGCACCATCATTGGTGGAGACAACGGGGTTAGGATCAAGACTTGGCCTGCGTCGAAACCCGGCACGGCTTCTGACATGCATTTCGAGGATATCACGATGGACAATGTCGCCAACCCGGTGATCATAGACCAGGGATACTGCCCATTCAACCAGTGCAAAGCAGGGGTAAACACATGAACATGAGAATTAGCATAGGTCATGCACATTAGAAACGAAATGCATATTGACCCATCCGCTTAAACGAAATCAATTTAATTTCGAACGAACTTCAACGCTGGTTTTGCTGACAATTCTCAAGTCGCTTAGGAAACAAAAACGAATCGCATAATGGTTAAACCATTTACATGTCGGCCCTAATCTGTATGTTATTCGATTTGTTCAGGTACCTTCCCTTGTCAAGATCAGCAAAGTCAGCTTCAAGGGAATCAGGGGAACCTCAGCATCCCAGGTCGCGGTGAAGGTCGCCTGCAGCCAAAGCGTGCCGTGCGAGGAAGTCGAGATTGCGGACATCGACCTCGTGTATAATGGCCCCGAAGGCCCCGCCACATCAGAGTGTGCCAACGTCAAGCCTTTGACCTCTGGCACGCTAAACCCTGCGGCTTGTGCCAAGGTCGTGAGCTAAAGAGTTTGCTCTTTCTCAGAGAAGATGAATCAACTCTGCACGTTTCTTTGTAAAGGATGTGAAAGGTCTAGTCATGAAGACGATGAGTCTTGAGGGAAGCTGTTTGGTTTTTGTACTCTTCTGCGGATCCCATGTAATTTAAACATATTAATAATAGGAAGTCGTCGGATTCCTTTTCATGGAAATTCTCGCTTGTACACCCAACTCAGTAATTAATTTATATTTGGTCCGTGAAAAGGTAAAATTTGCCTGCATAAATTTTCACCGACTCCAAATTTAAGTTTCACTTAAGGATGTTGTGGAGTTTAAATTTCAAGTTCTGGTACATAAAAAGATTTGAAAAATCTCATGTGTTTGATTGATTTATTATGGTAAAATTATGACAAATTGAGCGCATAATGCGCGAGACGAGGGATGGTGGCCCTCGCTAGCAAAGTGAGGGTGGGCGAGGGTTGCGACACCCTTGTTGACCTTAGCGGATGTCCATGAACTTGTGCCTATTTTTGGCGAGGGCTTTGTGGCCCTTGCCAAGAGGCTGCCTAGGGTTGTCGACCCTCGCCGCAGTTGGTGTAGGTCACCGGGACTCGTGTTGACACTTAATTCGAACTTATATTTTAGAAATAGAAGATAATAAAGAAAACCTTTTATTATGGAGGGAAATTTTGAAGAAAAACATTTTGTTGTTGAACATATCTCTTCATTTCAAAATTCAAAAATTCAATAATCGTGTGATTTTGGAATAACTTTTTGTTAAGAAGTTGAGTGAATATATGCAAAATTTTCAACAACTTTGAGTCTTTCCTCTATAAATAAAGGATGCAAAGCTTCGGTTTAGTTTGGGGAGGTAGGGGCGTTGGTCTTCGAAGGAAAAAGAAGGAAAAAAGTGAAAAAGGGAAAAGAGAGGAAAGGGAAGAAAGGTTTCGGTTCTATGGGAAAAGCAAAAGAGTGAGCATAGCGAGGTAGACGTGAGAAGGGGAGAGAAGGAGAGCAACATAAAAAGGAAAAAGTTTTGATGGAGAAAAGTCAAGGAGTGCTGTCGCGACCTTCCCGAGGGTGAAATTTTTCAAAAAAGGCTATTGGATTACTAAGTCCAAAGACTTGGCACGGACCCTCCTAAGTCCTACCAATCGCGACTTGATACTAGAAATTACCTCATTTAAACATGCAAGTATAATCAAATTGGAGCCGCCACTAACCAATTAGGGATGGTTAGAAACCCAAATAAAGTGTGGGAGAATACTTTATTTTTGCGAATCAGAGATTCATTAAGTCCGAGGACATGATTACGCTAGAAAAATCTAACGCCCTTTCGGTGCCTTTATTTTTTAAAAAGAATATTTTTTGCAGGCAGTATTGATTGATTTTAACCTAAGTTAACTAACATGCAAAGGGTGGTCATGCAGGTGCACAATTAATGAAATAACATCCAATCAAATGAAGCAATAAACTGTAAGAAATTATAAACTACAACCTTACAAAAATGCTAATGAAAATGCATGCCCTAAACATGATTTCTAAACTACATGACACCTAATTTTTTTAAAAAATGTTAATTATATGCAATCTTAATCTAAATTTGATATGCATGAGTTTTACTTTAATAAACAAATTCTAATTAAACCTATTATGCAGATTATTTGACATGCATGTAAATATTTTTGATTTTTTTTTTTAAAATTCGGAATTAATAAAACCCTAATTAAACTATCTAAAATGATCAGTTTAATTTAAACTATATCCTATCATTAAAGCTATTCTAAAAAATAATGAGATGTGCTAACACTATTTAAAATAGTTCTAATTAAAAAAATATTTTAGAAGTATAATCTAAAGAAACTATAATCCCAAAAATGTAGTCCTAACTTAATAAACCTAAATGCTCTAATGCAATATTTAGATTTTTATGATTTTTTGATTTTTAATTTTTTTTTTATCTTTCCAAAACAAGTAATTATTTTAAAACAACCAAGATAAGAATTAAAATAACTGAAAAAATAATCCGTTGTCTCACGGATTAAATTAACAACTATTTTAACTCTATAATGATTTAACAACTAAAATATTATCAAACTTCCTAAAAATTAAAGTAATTAAAAAAATGACCCGACGTCTTACGGGTCAAATTAGTAATTACCATAATTTGGGATAAAACACCTGCGGTTAATGCCTACGAGATTTATAAAGAAAAAAAAAAACATCTCAATATTCTAAATTGAACCATAATAACAAAATAAATAAGATAAGATAAAAGTTAGTGAAAAGTAAGAATAAAAATAAAAGATTAAACTACCTAATTTGTTTTTCTTTTTCTTTTTTTTTTTTTTTTTTTTTTTTTTTCCTTTCTTCTTTTTCTTCCCAAACATGGCTTGCTCGTGCGGCTGATCTCCGGGTAACGGGTTCCGATCGTCGGAGGGCGTCGGCAGCAAGTCGGGGACAAGATCGGCGTTCCGCACTATAGATCGGGCTTCGAGCGAGCAGTGGAAGGGATAGCCTGCGTCTAGGTCGTCAGATACAGAGGCTTGAGCAGCGAAGATTGGCGTCGGGCAACGGGCTGCTGGATCTGCGGCTGACTGGGAAGCAATCGGAGCGGATTGCAGCTCTGGAGTGGCAGATCGGGTGCTGGCGTCGGTGGAGAGGGCTCGGGATCTGCGTGGGCGGCGTTCGAACTGTCACGGACAGAGGAATCAGGTCGGATGCCGACCCAGAGACGGCGGCTGCACGAAATGGCACAGCTGGGTCGGATACCAGCAGGCTTTGGTCCAGTGGCCCGATGTCTGGGCAAAAGACTCGAGCAGCAGGTGGAGCCGTCGTCGGCTGCTGATGAAGCGGCGAGGTGGGCTTGCAGACGCGTGATCTGCAGATCGCGGGTCGGCGGGTTGGGTCGGCGTCCGGCGCGTGAAAGACTGCAGGCGCGGGTGTCACGGGCCAACAGGTTGCAGACAATCTGCTGCAGGCGTTTGCTCGGAGACACTGCAATAGCGACGAAGGCAGGAAAATCGGTAGGGAGGTGAGTCGCGAATCGGCGCTGGGCGGTCGCGGGCGGCTGACAAGGCAACGTCGCGGCTTCTGGGTTGAAGCGAAAACGCAAGCTCGCAGGCAAGGGTTCCGGCGGCAAGCAGGACGGCAGCAGCTTCGTCGGATCGCCGGATCTGTGCTGGGCGATCGTGGACAACAGACGGTGTGACGGTGGCCGGCGGTTCAGCTGCCGGCGTCTCTGTACGGGGAAACGAGCAGCCGCGGCAGAGGAGTCGAGAAGCCCTGTTTTCTCTTTTCTTTTTTTTTTCCCTCCCTCCTCACGTCACTTCCACTCTGCTGCTGCTCTCTCTCTCTCTCTCTCTCTCTCTCTCTCTCGATGTTGTGCTCTGCTGCACGTTTCAGTAGAAGAAAAAGTGCTCCTTTTCTTTTTTTTTTTTTTTTTTTTTGCTCGACGAAGAGGGACCCCCTTTTTTGTGGATTTTTTTTACGAATTCAAGCCCCCTTTTCCGAAGCCTTGCTCTCCCTATTTATAGAGCGAGAAGAAAACAAATCAACCCCGAAGATTTCATATATCGACTCAGCAGCCGAAAAATTTTTTTGTTGAATCCAGATAATTCCCCGAACCATTAAAGATAAAGTTCAGTTATCCAACCCCTAAAATCCTTTGAAATCTCCATCCACAACAAAATATTTTAAATTATTCCTTATCCTCCTTAATATTCCCAATGATTTTATCACCAAAAGACTAAAGATAAGATTGCAAGTCCGATTTTTTAAAATCCCAAAAACCACCGTGATATCACCTCAAATCTCAATTTCCCATGTGTTAATTAATTAATAAAAAACAACGGGCTTGGGCTAATTTACTCCCTCCATGGGCTTAGCTCGGCCTGCCGAACTAAAGCTCAAAAATATTAATTCGAACCCATCTACAACCGGCCCAACATAAATGCAAATTAAAAACTAAATGCACCTAACACTCTATGTTATGCAATTAGCCCATGATTTTTAATGCAATAAATAACTAAATGGGTCGTAAAAATTTAGGTGTCAACAGCTGCCCCTCTTTGAAGGTGAGCTCGTAGAAGTTGCATTCAAAGACAAATTGAAACCTAAATTTTTACCATGCACATGCATTGAATTTTTTAATTTTTTTAAATTTTTTTTTTTTTAAGAAATGGACTCTAATGTAATAAAGAAATGCCATGTAAATGCAATGATTTGGTCATGAACATAGAATTCCACGTGTCTATGACTAATGAAATGCAAATGCAAAGAAGAACATGTACCTCGTACCTGTCTGTGGACTTTGGTGTGAAATGATTCCTATGAGACCCGACAATCATCTGGAACTCCCTTCAGATAATTAAAAGGCTCAAAATCTTGAAGAATCTGGAACTCTCATCGATTCAAAGCACTTGGAAATCACATCAAGTACTTAAAATTTCAAAGATCCGATTCTTATATCAAACATTTGAAAACAAAGTGAACATCTGGAAATCACATCGATGTTTGAAAAGAGAAACACTTCGAAGTCACATCAAATGTTTAAGGGTTCAAATATCTGGCATTCACACTAGACATTTGAAAACATTTACTAAACATCTGGAAATTACATCAGATGTTGAAAAAGACAAATACTTGGAAGTCACATCAAGCATTTAAAGGTTCAAATATCTAGAATTCACACTAGACATTTGAAAACATTTTATAAATGGGTACTTGGAACTTTCATCATTTTTTTTTTAAATTCAATGATGGCTTTTTCTTTTCCAAACTTCCGTCGGAAAAATTATCATCAGGACGATTTTCACTTAAAGCGTGAATCTCTTGAAAATGCTAAATGAGATACTTTTGGTGTGAAAAGGCTTTTCACTCGCTCTCATTTGGGAGGGGTCATTTGTCCTGACCATTGATGCGGGAATATATCACTTAATCTTATCATCTTGTTGACAAGAGTTTGAATTTTCTTACAAACAAGATTTGACCTTACCAATCCGAGAGGTCTTTGACAGTACTACAATGTGGGCTTGGACAAAGGCTTAACAAAGGAACTCTTTGAGTCAAGGCAATTGAAAGAATAATTCTGTAATCATCTCCGGGTTTACAAGTCAAGAACCCTGCAAAATGAGAAAGAAGTAATCTTGCTCGCACTTCTTCGAGCAATGCTTCAAACATGTGAACCCCTATGTTAATTTAAGTGCCCTAATCTGAAGAGACTTTGTAAGGGACATAACATAGGCTGGGTTCATGGGTTGAGAAACGAAAGGATCGTTTAGGCTCAAAAAGTGTTTAGGGGGTCAAAGTTGGTAATCATCTTGACACTTCCACCAATTTTCTTTTTCTCCATCATCGAGAATTTTTCATATCACAACTCCATTGATTGCAATATCTCGAGTATTTTGGTACCACATTATTGGGGGGTACGGCTTCAACCAATGTTTGATTTTTTCCTTCTTTCTCTTTTTTTTTTTTTTTTTTGGGTGGGCATTGGCGTTGCTTTTGCCAGGCACACTGCTTTTCCATGCCCCCTCTTTTTTTGCACTCACACAGCCTTCATTTTTCATCAGCATTGTAAGCCATGCTTCTTGCATGATGATTTTTTGTCTTGCCCCAGTGTGGGGGATGATCACCAACTGGGTTTAATGTGAAATGAATTCATAGGCTCAAATGGGCTAAGCAATGGATAGAAGTGTGTAGGATAGAGAAAGAAATGCTCTTCATCGTCCAAAGGCACTTAAACTACCATATAAATTCAATGTAATAGCATGTCTTGAAGATTGATACAAGTGAGAGCAAGAAAAATTCTTTTCATTTTTCTCACCTCATATTGTTGTCTTACCTCCAACTTGCCCCAATTGGGGTGGTCCTTGACAGGGGTAATATGAAAGAAATTCTTCAAGTATTTGGGCTCAAAGAAGGGTTAAACAAAAGTTCACTAGTAGAGAAATGAACTGCCCTCGTCATTTTAGTTGTTGTACTTCTTGCAAGAAAACTCTTCATCTTGAAACACAAGACATTTCCATACTCACCTCACAAAGTATAAACAAGGGACTATGTATGGGATAAGGCTTGCCTTTCACATCTCATTTAGCATGATCAAGTAACTCGCCATCTTTCACTGAATTATCCATTTTGATAAATTTCAAGTGGAATTGACAAACTGCACAATATCATGTGAAAGCATTCTATAATGACACCTCATATCATAAAGTCAAAGCTATTAGGTGTCCATGTCTTGCCCCCTCTTTGTAAGGGAGCTCATAGAGGTTCCTTACAAAGATAGTGGACACCGTCATTCATATGCGTTCTTCGCACCCGCAAAATAAAACATACATCATTACACACTAAAGATTTGACCAACTTTGATCGAGAGAAAGGCTTTTACGAGCTCTTTTTATTCATGGATGGTATTTCTTTACAGCATCAGAATTTACAGTATTCATGAATTCCCGCCCATCCATTTCTGCTAAGATTAAAGCACCTCCAGGAAGTACTTTCTTCACGACGTATGGCCTCATGTAATTTGGAGTGAACTTGCCGCGGGGATCAAGGTTAATCGGCAGCATCTTGCGTAGCACCAAATCATGAACCTTGAAATGTCTTGGGGCGAACATTCCGATTGAAAGACTTGGCCACACGTTGTTGATAACACTGGCCATGACATATGGCCTTCAGCCGTTTTTCATCAATCATGTTGAGTTGGTCATACCTCTGCTGTGTCCATTCAGCTTCCGTCAGCTTAGACTGAGACAGTACTCTTAGAGAAGGGATTTCTACCTCAACCGGTAAGACTGCCTCCATACCATACACCAGAGAAAAAGAAGTTGCCCCAGTAGAGGTACGAACTGAAGTCCTATACGCCATCAGAGCGTAAGGGAGTCTTTCATGCCAGTCACGATAGTTATCACCTGTCTTTGCCAGAATTTTCTTGATGTTCTTATTCGCTGCTTCAACCGCACCATTCATTTGAGGACGATAAGGCGATGAATTCAAATGACGAATTTTGAACTCCTTGAACAAACCATTGACAAGCTTGTTATTTAGGTTCGTCCCATTGTCTGTGATGATAGCTTCAGGCACGCCATAACGAGCAATGATATCACGTCGCACGAATTTCACGACATTCTTTGCGATAACAACTGCATAAGAGGCTGCCTCTATCCATTTTGTGAAATAATCAATGGCGACCAGGATGAAACGACGACCATTTGAAGCTTTTGGGTTAATTGGGTTGATTACATCGATGCCCCACATTGAAAAAGGCCATGGTTCCGACAATTGATGCAGCTCATTTGAAGGAACATTTATCTTGTCTCCATAAATCTGACAACGGTGACATCTCCGGACATGTTGAATGCAATCAGTCTCCATGGTCAGCCAGAAGTAACCTAGCCTCATAATCTTCTTTGCTAACATGTGGTCGCTCATGTGAGGCCCACACACTCCTTCATGTATTTCTTCCATTAACTGAGTAGCTTCTTTAGCATCGACGCATCTAAGTAGGACGGAATCAAAGGACCGTTTGTATAATGTATCCCCACGATAAAGAACTTGGAGGCAAGTTTCATAAGATGCTTCCGGTCACCTGGATTGCTACCTTACGGGAACTCTCGCATTTGGATGTAGGTCATGATGTCATAGTACCATGGTTTTTCATCGGCTCTCCTATCACTATCATGCAATAGGCTGGCTTTGCAAGCACTTCAATTTTTAAAGGTGCAATTTCTAGTTCTTCGTAACTTTGAGCATAGACGACAAAGTTGCAAGTGCATCTATGAACGATTATGGGACCTTGACAAGTATTCGAATGATATCTCGTCAAACTCTTTCACAAGGTCTTCCGTAATCATGATAAGGGACCAATTTGGCATCTATAGTCCTCCATTTTCCAACAATCACGGAGGATAATAAGTGTCGAATCACCAAACACCTTCAATTTGCTAATCTCCATTTCAATGGCTACCGCAGCCGAGAATACATGCTTCATATTCAGCTATGTTGTTGGTGCAGGGAATACCAACTTTGCAGCTACAGGATAGTGTTGGCCATCAGGAGAAATCAGAACCGCTCCAGAACCGGACCCGGATAGGTTAACTGCACCGTCAAAGAACATAGTCCACGACTCTTTTCCATTGTCAAAATGCGATCATCCGAGAATCGTACTCATCTTCATCCCGCATAGTGCCATTTGCTAACATATCCGGAATTACTCGACCTTTCACTAATTTTTGTGGTACACTTTGTACGTCAAACTCGAAAATCGAGGATTTGCCATTTCGCTAATTTCCCCACCAAAGCTAGGCTGTTCTAACATGTACTTGATTGGTCATTCTCACAAACTAGAAATGTCTGGTAATGCAAGGTGTATTGCCGCAGTCTGTGTATAACCCATACTAGAGCGGCACATGTCTTCTCAACCTCGAGTAGTTCATTTCGTTGTTGAGAACTTTTTGCTTAAGTAGTAAATGGCACATTCCTTCCCGTTTGTCGATCTTTTTGAGCCAGCATTGCCCCCAATGACTCTCTATTAATTGTGAGATAGAGAATTAAAGGTTGCCCCAGGTGTCGGAGGAACAAGTATCGGTGGATTCATCAAATATCGCTTCAACTCTTCAAATGCTTCGTGGCATTCATCATCCCATTTAACTTGCGCATTCTTTTTGAGAAGCTTGAAGAAAGGCTTGGCAATTTCAGAGAGCTGGGAGATGAACCGAGCTATATAGTTCAATCTCCCTAAAAGACTTCGGACTTCTTTCACCGTGGTTGGAGGGCGCAAATCACAAATTGCTTTAACTTTTGAGGGATCAATCTCAATGCCTCTACCACTCGACCATGAAACCCAATAACTTGCCGAAGTTGCTCCAAACACACACTTTGCTGGATTAAGACGTAATTTGAATTCACGAAGTCGTTCAAATAACTTCTTTAAGGTCTTGATGTGATCTTCCCCTTGTCGGGTTTTGGCAATCATATCATCAACATATATTTCCACCTCTTTGTGCATCATATCATGGAAAAGCGCTACCATGGCCCGTTGATATGTTGCCCCGGCATTCTTAAGGCCAAAAGGCATGACCCTATAGCAAAAGGTTCCCCATGGGGTGATGAACGCCGTTTTTTCTTTGTCTTTTTCACTCATCCTGATCTGATTATATCCAGAAAATCCATCCATAAAAGAAAAGAGCTCAAAGCCTGCGGTACTATCCACGAGAACATCAATGTGAGGTAGCGGAAAATCATCTTTGGGGCTAGCTTTGTTCAAGTCTCTATAGTCGACGCAGACTCTAATGCGACCATCTTTTTTTGGCACTGGCACTATGTTTTCTATCCACTCAGGATACTGTGATACCTCAATGAATTTCACGTCAAGGAGCTTCATGACTTCCTCCTCTATTTTCTTGGAAAGTTCTGGTTTAACTCTCCGTAATTTTTGCTTCTTGGGAGGTACATCGGGATTAGTCAGGAGACAATGTTCAACAATGGATGGATCCAAACCCGGCATATCAGCATAAGACCAGGCAAAGACATCCTGGTATTCCTTTAGCAACCGGGTCAAGCGTTGAGCTTCAGGTTTGATCAGGTCTGCCCCGATTGTGACCTCCTTGGTATCTTCTGTGTCACTAAGATTTATAGTGATGGTTTGTCTAGCGGTGATTGGTTTCGAATTTTCTTGCTGCTCCCAACTACGTTGAATATCCGTTGAATCATCTTGATCCTCATAACTTGGACTTGGCGCTTCATCTTCATTAAAACAAATGTGCGCGGGGTTGCACCCGAAACATAAAGTAGATAATTAAAAGAAACAAACGGGGTAAAATTAGATGCATGCTGAAAAACTATTTTGTTTTGAAATTTTTTTTAAAAAAAAAGGGAACACGAAGAAGCCCAGCCTTCAGAATTAGCTCCTTGCCGTTTTCTTTTGGTACGACTTCATCACAGGGCTAGTTTGGTGTACTTCAACATGCCCTTAAAACATGAAAATTCTCCATGTATTTTATTGGATGAAAAGCAAATTACATTACTGAAATAAGGGAAGTTTTTGGAATGACAATCCTAACAAGCAAATACGGAAAGCAATGAAAATTCCTGCGCAGAGGAATGTGCAATTAATTAAAATTCTCCTACTCTCGAGCTTCGTCGATGGCAAACACTAAATTCTCCTCGAACAGTTCAATCATCCCTTCGAGTGTGTCGTCTTTTCCAGTGGATCGAGTGGTGTCTGCAACCAGCTTGTCTCCTCAACAGGAATAACATCAATGTCAACAACTGGAGGCTTGGAGTGTTGAACACAGCTATCAATCGCTCCTTCTTCTTCACACATCATCTTCGCAGGCCCAGGGAATGTGGACCTAATATAGGGTATAATAAAGCCAGATCGTCCTCGCCCCCTTCCTCTACAAGGTCGTCCACCTCTACCACGATAACCTAATCCTCTTGTATATGAATTCCGCCCAGCCTCAATTGGTTGGTGAGTGCCTTGACCATGTCGACCTAAACCAAGTACTGAGTAAAGCCACTTCCTACCATGATTTTGCCTACCATGATCGACGACTTTGACAATCTAGGAGTGGGTGGGGTAGTGCCTTGAGCAACATGAATGGTCAAAACCAACTCAAATGCTTGGAAACCGGATTCTTCTTTACTGATCTGTTCAATATATGGGATAGCTGTCTCGTGATAAATTTTGAACTCGTCTTCTCCTCGGACCGTAATAAGCTTCCCTTCCATCACAAACTTCACTTTCTGGTGGAGACTCGAAGAAATTGCTTTTGCTGCATGAATCCATGGACGACCTAACAAGAAGTTGAATGTCGTAGGTATGTCCAAGACCTGAAAAACTGCACTAAATAACACCGGCCCTATTTGCGAGTCTAGATCAACTTCCCCAACTACTTCTTTTTGGTCCCATCAAATGCTCGGACAGAGGTCTTAGCCACGTGCATTTTCCCCAAATCATAACCAAGACGCTTTAGGGTTGCTAGAGGGCATATATTCAGAGCTGATCCATTATCAATGAGTACACGGGACACCAAGGTATCTCGACACTTGGCTGAGATATAAAGGGCCTTGCCATGTCCTGCTCCTTCATCTGGGATTTCATCATCTGAGAAAGTAATCTGGTCCTTTAACAAAATGGTCCCCACAAATTCCTCCACTTCTCGGGTTCAATGGACTCGGGACATGTATTTCATTAAGGACTTTCATCAAGGACTTTTGATGTTTCTCCGATGTCAAAAGCAACTCTAATATGGAGATCTGTGCCGGCATTTTGCGAAGTTGGTCCACTACATTATACTCGCTTGCCTTAATTACGGCTAAAAATTCTTTAGCCTCCTCATCGGTAACTGGCTTGACGGGTTGTGAGTTGGCTGAGCATAAGTGCGTCCTGATCGAGCGACCACATCTATCTCCGCATCATAACACCATGGTACCGCCTTATCATTCGTATAAGCATAGGGTTGCGTAACATCAAGAATCAATTCTTCATCATCTGATGGTGGCACCTCATTAATTTCATCTGACGCATCTTCCAACGGTGGCATGTCAAGAGCTATGGAATCATTAGCTCCAACATTCAAACCAGCAAATTCATCTTCAAAATCAGAAAGCTCCTCCTCCAGATCAATAATGATTGGAGTGATAGTCAAAACTGTGTCGGCCTGATCTGCGTAAACAATCATCCCCTTCTTGTGCATTGTTTTAACTCTTTGCACCTTCTAGACATGGTAGGCTTTTACGTATGCGAGTAGTACCCAGCTCGGACTAAACCACTATAAACATCGTCTACATGTACTTTCAAGCTCTTCCTTCGACCAGCATTGAAACTGAAAATGGCGTTCACGGCTTCTAGATGGTCCGGGAGTGGGTTATTCTGGATGTTCGGCTGTGCATCGCGGAATGAGACCACCTTAGCATCCAACAGATTTTGGATTTTATGTCGCAGTGTATAGCAATCATCAGCCGAATGCCCTACCTCCTCCATATGGTAAGCGCATGTTTTAGAAGGATCAAAGTTGGGAAAACGCTCGGGATTAGGTCGCTTAGTTTCCTTAGCGAGTAATCCTTTCTTTTGAAGAGTCGACAAGATTTTGGACAAAGGTTTAGGAAGAGGCATAAATTGACGCCTGGAAGAGTTCCTCTGCTGGCCAAAGAACGGTCGTGCTCCTCCCTATTGAGTGTTAGGGCGGGCGAGGTGGTTGAACGTAGGCCACATTAACCTCTGCTACAGGTTCCTTATCCTTCTTGAATGGAATTCTCCTATGTGAGCCGGTTTGATCAGAGGCCCATCCATCACGCAGGGCTACTTCAATTCGCTCGCCAACAGGGATTAGCTGATTAAATGACTCAGCAGTCGATCCCAGCATTCGATTTCGATACAGGCGGAAGTGTCTTCATGAACAAATCCATCAGCTCTTTTTCTATCGGCTCTGGAGTAATTTGAGCAGCTACGGTCGTCCATCTCATGACATATGTCTTGAAAGATTCCGTCTTCTTCTTCTCAGTGCGAAGTAAATCCTCTCGAGATGGAGTGACATCAATATTGTACTTATATTGCTTGAAGAAGGCATCGGTCAAATCCTCCCAAGTCTCAAGCGATTAATTTCCTTCATGATGTACCACTTTGAAGCGCCGGTCTGTCAAGCTTGCTTGAAATTGTTGAATCATCAAGGGGATGTTATCAACATATTGGGTCATCCCGACCACATAAGTCTGCGAGATGGATCTTCGGGCAAGAGGTGCCATTATACTTTTCAAAGTCCGGCATTTTGAACTTCTTCGGCATCTTGACCTTTGCATAGTGGGACAAATCGGTTGGGCCTTGGATAAACGACCCCGCAGCCGCTTGAGTTTCTCCTCGATTTTTGCCATGCGTTTTCTTGCTCGCCTTGATACAGCCGAGTGCATCACTTGTTCCTCCTCATCAACAATTTGAGGCGCATCAATAATTTTCTCCCTGGAAGCATCATTAGAGGTCGATGTTCCAACTGCGAATGTATTCTTGCCTCTGTCTCTTGGATCGGCGACACTCTTGCCTTTGTCTCTTGGATCAGCCATGGGAGCATGCTGTGGTAACACCACTTCAACTTGTGGAGCTAGTGGGGCAATGTTTGCTTGGAGAGACTCAATTTGTTTAGAGAGCTGCTCAAGAACATTCAGGACTTGTTTCATCTCCGATTCGAGGACAGTGATGCGAGTTTGTTCAGCAACACGTGTTTGTTCGGTGTTATCAGCCATGGCTGCTCTGGAAAGAGTACGGATTGGCGATCTTGAATGAGCCGTGATGCTACCTAATGAAAAAAATACAGTAAGTATCATAACAAATGAGATTGGTCCATGACAACGGTCGATCGTTTATTAAGTGAAATCAAATTCCAAAAACAATGACTCCCTAAGAAATTAAATTCCTAAAACATCAATCTAAGAAATTGAAATAACGCCCTAAAACCATAATTAAACTCCTAAATCTTAGCGACTGTTTTCTATATACAATTGGGAGATCACAGTCTTTCGAAGCTTCTTGTTCTGCCGAACCAACTCAGAGATTCGAGCCTCCTTCCTTTCCACCGTTTCTTCAAGATGTTCAATCGTAGCTTTACGAGTGGGCTTCATGGTCACTTCAGGTATCACGGGAAGTAGAGCTTGAGGGATCTCATGATGGCGGATATAATAATCCGAGGCATGAAAAACCTTCTCTTTCTCTTTCAATCTTCTAGGCACCACTATCTTTTTCGGGCGGCATTCCTTCCATGCATTTTCAAGACGCTCGATCAAATCAAGGTATTTGTGATCCTTGCGCATGAAACAGACTTGAAACAGACCTATTTGGAGAGGAGGTGGGATATCTTGGAGCACTCGATACTGGCGGACCACTCTATAAGGATAGTAAGATGTTGCACCAGTAATTCCCATCAGTGGAATTGGATTATCTATCTTGTGAGAAAAACGAGCCACGCTAACACGGAACCATTTAGCATACCATAAGAAACCCTTGAGATCTGGATCTTTTAGAAAAATTACCCAATCAGAAAATGATTTTCCGGTATACTTTTTCTCTAAGGTTGAAAACCTCTTTATTGAGTGATTAGAATCATCAATTTCACCTCGATGCATGAAATGACCAAACTCCTTCATGTGAGAAAGAAACCAAATTTGTAAAAGCTCAGGAGAGGCATTCATGATTTTTCCTCCATTTTATTTAAAACGGTTGAGGGACAAAAATGTCTCGGCCAAAATCATGTTTATAAAGTTCATGCCAGTGCATGCTTGTCTAACCACCCATGCAATTGAAGGATATATGGCATTATGTCGATGAGGAAAGATTATAAATCCAAAGAATGCTAAGATGAATATCCTACCTTTTTGGCGCATAGAAGATTGATTTAAAAAAATGATCAGCCAAAAAAGAGAATGGGCATGCGTTACAATTAGCTTTCAAAACTTTCTTAACCTCTTCAGTTTCAATTCTTAAAAATTGAGATAAAATCGATGTGGGCTCCATACCAAGAGGTGGCCTAACAAGTTCAGTCTCAAGGGGCATTCCTATGATAACGCTATACTCTTCTAATGTGGGCGTTAGCTCATTCTTACCAAAAATAAAAGTAGCCATTTCGGGATACCAAAAGTGTGGGATAGCTTGCAAAAACACCACTATGGACTCCAATATCCAAAAGGGGGATGAGTCGTCCTAATATCGATTCCACATAATCTTGACCTTCTTTACCTAATCTATTCCACCACCCTTTGAGCTCAATCTTTGGAGTTGGAACGAATTGAACATCGGATCTCCCTATTGTATATAGATTAAGCTTTTCGATCGACCTAGTGTCATGGACCAAAAAAAAAAGGTGCAATAAAGTAAATAGATTGCATAATATAAGGTAAGAATACTTACTTCACAAAGGAAAACGGCAACCACATAGACAGGCGCATGAGATGTGAGGCTCGATTTCTATCTAAATGGCTTAACAAAGTGGAGCTAAGGGAATGATCTGACCGTTGCAGTCTCGCATTAACGTGTCGGGTCCCCTAACCCGGCTCGATCAAATGGAATGTCCAATAATCACGCAATCTCGCGGATATGGACAAACACATTTGACACCATGAAAAATTTTCGGGGTTGAGAAAGGCAACCTCTACATCGCGGTCTCGCATTCAAGGTTGATCCATTTCTCAACAACATCCTAGAATCCTTAAATGCGGTCCAGTCCGACGGCGGGTTGTGTGTGCAATTGTAGTGCTAAAATAATTTGAAAATCATGCACAACAATTTATAATACAAGCAACACTTCAATGATAAGAAAATCATTCAATCTCAACACCTTCCTACAAAACAAAGAGTCGCAACCACTACTCCCCTTATACCTCCTTTCGTAAAAACATTTAACACTTCATGTTAGGAGCGTACCTTGTTTCCATGCTGCCAAACAAAATATTTTTATTTAAAAAAAAAAAGAAACAAGCCTATGTCCACTATGAGTTTTAAATGTCCCTAGCGGAGTCGCCAAGCTGTCGCGACCTTCCCGAGGGCGAAATTTTTCAAAAAAGGCTATTGGATTACTAAGTCTGAAGACTTGGCACGGACCCTCCCAAGTCCTACCAATCACGACTTGATACTAGAAATTACCTCATTTAAACATGCAAGTATAATAAAATTGGAGCCGACACTAACCAATTAGGGATGGTCAGAGACCCAAATAAAGTATGGGAGAATACTTTATTTTTGCGAACCAGAGATTCATTAAGTCCGGGGACATGATTACGCTAGAAAAATCTAACGCCCTTTCGGTACCTTTATTTTTTAAAAAAAAAATATTTTTTGCAGGCAGTATTGATTGATTTTAACCTAAGTTAACTAACATGCAAAGGGTGGTCATGCGGGTGCAAAATTAATGAAATAACATCCAATCAAATGAAGCAATAAATTGTAAGAAATTATAAACTACAACCTTACAAAAATGCTAATGAAAATGCATGCCCTAAACATGATTTCTAAACTCAATGACACCTAATTTTTTTAAAAAAAAAATGTTAATTATATGCAATCTTAATCTAAATTTGATATGCATGAGTTTTACTTTAATAAACAAATTCTAATTAAACCTATTATGCAGATTATTTGACATGCATGTAAATACTTTTGATTTTTTTTTGAAATTCGGAATTAATAAAACCCTAATTAAACTATCTAAAATGATCGGTTTAATTTAAACTATATCCTATCATTAAAGCTATTCTAAAAAATAATGAGATGTGCTAACACTATTTAAAATAGTTCTAATTAAAAAATATTTTAGAAGTATAATCTAAAGAAACTATAATCCCAAAAATGTAGTCCTAACTTAATAAACCTAAATGCTCTAATGCAATATTTAGATTTTTATGATTTTTTTATTTTTAATGTTTTTTTTATCTTTCCAAAACAAGTAATTATTTTAAAACAACCAAGATAAGAATTAAAATAACTGAAAAATAATCCGTCGTCTCACGGATTAAATTAACAACTATTTTAACTCTATAATGATTTAACAACTAAAATATTATCAAACTTCCTAAAAATTAAAGTAATTAAAAAAATGACCCGACGTCTTACGGGTCAAATTAGTAATTACCATAATTTGGGATAAAACACCTGCAGTTAATGCCTACGAGATTTATAAAGAAAAAAAAAACATCTCAATATTCTAAATTGAACCATAATAACAAAATAAATAAGATAAGATAAAAGTTAGTGAAAAGTAAGAATAAAAATAAAAGATTAAACTACCTAATTTCTTTTTCTTTTTCTTTTTTTTTGTTTTTCCTTTCTTCTTTTTCTTCCCAAACACGGCTTGCTCGTGCGGCGATCTCCGGGTAACGGGTTCCGATCGTCGGAGGGCGTCGCGGCAAGTCGGGGACAAGATCGGCGTTCCGCGCTACGGATCGGGCTTCGAGCGAGCAGTGGAAGGGATAGCCTGCGTCTAGGTCGTCGACATCGAGGCTTGAGCAGCGAAGATTGGCGTCGGGCAACGGGCTGCTGGATCTGCGGCTGATTGGGAAGTGTCAGCGGATTGCAGCTGGAGTGGCGGATCGGGTGCGCGTCGGTGGAGAGGGCTCGGGATCTGCGTGGGCGGCGTTCGAACTGTCACGGACAAGGAATCGGGTCGGATGCCGACCTAGAGACGGCGGCTGCATGAAATGGCGCGGGGCCGGGTAGGATACCAGCGGGCTTTGGTCCGGTGGCACGACGTATGGGTAGAAGACTCGAGCGGCGAGGTGGAGCCGTCGTCGGCTGCCGATGAAGCGGCTAGGTGGGCTTGCGGACGCGTGATCCGCGATCGCGGGTCAGCGAGTTGGCTCGGCGTCCGGCGCGAGAAAGACTGCAGGCGCGGGTGTCACGGCCAATAGGTTGCAGACGATCTGCTGCAGGCGTTTGCTCGGAGACACTGCAACATCGACGAAGGCAGAAAAATCGGCAGGGAGGTGAGTCGCGAATCGGCGCTGGGTGGTCGCGGGCGGCTGACAAGGCAACGTCGCGGCTTCTGGGTTGAAGCGAAAACGCAAGCTCGCAGGCGAGGGTTCCGGCGGCAAGCAGGACGGTAGCGGCTTCGTCGGATCGCCGGATCTATGCTGGGCGATCGTGGACAACCAGCGGTGTGACGGTGGCGGCGGTTCGGCTACCCGCGACGTCTCTCACGGGGGAAACGAGCAGCCGCGGCAGGAGTCGAGAAGCCCGTTTTCTTTTTCTTTATTTTTCCTCCCTCCTCACGTCACTTTCACTCGGCTGCTCTCTCTCTATCTCTCTCTCTCTCTCTCTCTCTGATGTTGTGCTCGGCTGCACGTTTCAGCAAAAGAAAAAATGCTCCTTTTCTTTTTTTTTTTTGCTCGACGAAGAGGGACCCCCTTTTTTGTGGATTTTTTTTTACGAATTCAAGCCCCCTCTTCCGAAGCCTTGCTTTCCCTATTTATAGAGCGAGAAGAAAACAAATCAACCCCGAAGATTTCATATATCGACTCAAGAACCGAAAAAAATTTTTGTTGAATCCAGGATAATTCCCCCAACCATTAAAGATAAAATTCAGTTATCCAACCCCTAAAATCCTTTGAAATCTCCATCCACAACAAAATATTTTAAATTATTCCTTATCCTCCTTAATATTCCCAATGATTTTATCACCAAAAGACTAAAGATAAGATTGCAAGTCCGATTTTTTAAAACACCAAAAACCACCGTGATATCACCTCAAATCTCAATTTCCCATGTGTTAATTAATTAATAAAAAACAACGGGCTTGGGCTAATTTGCTCCCTCCATGGGCTTAGCTCGGCCTGCCGAACTAAAGCTCAAAAATATTAATTCGAACCCATCTACCACCGGCCCAACATAAATGCAAATTAAAAACTAAATGCACCTAACACTCTATGTTATGCAATTAGCCCATGATTTTTAATGCAATAAATAACTAAATGGGCCGTAAAAATTTAGGTGTCAACAAGTGCAGAGAGAAAAGTGAGAGAGAGAGAGAGAGAGAGAGAGAGAGAGGGTGTATTGCAGGCCGGTAAAAAAGAAAGAAAAAAAAAAGAAGAGAAAAATAGCTGCTTCTTCCTACAGCTTCCCCCTCGCCAAGCTTGCGCCTGCACTCCCCACCCGATCCACCGTGCTCCGCCAGCCTCACCGCCATTCCACCACCGTCGAACCGCCCGAACCCGTGAAGCTGCCCCCGCCTCGACGCCCACAACCCGATCTTTGAGCAACTCGCCACGGGCGAAACACCTCCACCCCGATCGCAGCGATTTCTCCCGAGCGCCAACGCCCACTCGACGCCTCGCAGTGCCCCATTCGCCACCGCCCGGAACCCGCTCGCCCATCCCGCCGTTGCTCTGTTCTGTCGTAGCCTGCATCGCCACCGGAGCTCCCCTCTCGCCTGCCTCCCGCTCGAAGCCCGACGCCGCCACGCCATCTGCTCGCCCCTGGAACCTTCGGCCTTTGCTCGACCCGGTGCCCGACGCCGCCTGCTGCTCTGCTTCGCCCGCAGCAGTCGCCCTTGCTGTCCTCCGCGCTGCTCACCGTCACCGCTTGGAGGCCGAACGCCGTCCCTTGCAGGTCCGAATCACCCCTTTGGCCGCGGTCACCGTTGTTGCCGCCTCCGCTCACTTTGCCCGGTCCACCCTAGCCGAACTCCGACGCCGGCCACCCTCCGCCCGACGCCATCTACCGTCGTCACTACTCCCTTTTCCAAGCCTTAGGTAGTTTTTATTTTTATTTATTTCCTATTTTACTTGTTTTATTTTTCTTGTTTATTTTTTGAAGTTTATCTATTTAAATTGGAATATTGAATGTCAATACCCATGAATTTTGAAGGCATTAACTGCAGGTATTTTATCCAAAATTATTGTAATTATTAATTTGATCCGTAAGACGTCGGATTATTTTTTTTTTAATTACATTAATTTTTAGGTATTTGATAGTATTTTAATTGTTAAATCATTACAAAGTTAAAATAATTGTTAATTTAATCCGTGAGAGGATGTATTATTTTTTCAGTTATTTTAATTCTTATCTTGATTTTTAAAATAATTATTTGTTTTGGAAAGATATTTAAAAAAAAAAAAAAACAACAACAGCAACACTAAAAAAATTAAAAAATAAAAAAGTATATAAAAATCTAAATCTTGCATTAGAGCATTTAGGTTTAGTAAATTAGGACTGCATTTTTAGGTTTAGTAAATTAGAATTGCATTTTTATGATTACAATTTTTAGGTTGCACTTTTCGAAGGATGATTTTTGTTTTTTTTTTTAATTTGGATTTTTTTAAAAATAATGTTGGCACGTCTTGATAATATTTTTTTTAAAATATAGTTTTCTAAGATAGGATAGGGTTTAAGTTAAATTGATCCCTAAAATAAATTAGAAAATCATTCACTTTAGATAGTTTAATTGGGGTTTTTGTTAATTCCGAATTTTAAATAAAAAATCTAAAAATATTATATGCATGTTAATTAATTTGTATAATAGGTTTATTTGATTACAATTTGTTTATTAGCAAAATTAAGTCATATAGATTTCATAATATGCACATCACTTGTTGCGCTTTAGTTAATAGGTCATAATTTAATGTTTTAATATTCCCATCGTATAGCCTTTTTCTTAAAAAAATAAAACAGGGCTAAAGATTAGCATTGCATCAGTAGGTTGCTTTCTTTTTCATAAGAATTATTAAGTCATTTAAAAAAAAAGAAGAGAAAACACAAAAGGTCATTTACTTGGTTAGTTAATAGGTTAGTTCATAATTAATCCCATTTTATGTCATCATTGTTTAGTGTAGGTTGCATATGCGTGTTTAAAAGGAAAGCATTAAAAAATTATGAAGAGAACATGCATATATAATTACTATGTCATTCATCCCATATCATGAAACGCATGCATATTTAAGATTATATAAATTAGATTGTATACCTATAATGATAGTTCAAGTTATGTCATATGAATTGCATCTTGCATGTCATTAAAATAAAATTCATGCATATTAAGTTTAAACTAAAATTACATTTAATTAATGTTAAAAAAGAAAAAAGAAAAATTATGTGTCATGTCATTTAGAAAATCATGTTTAGGGCATGCATTTTCATTTGCATTTTTATAAGTGTTTTTTTAAAAGATAGACCTTAATAAAGTTGTAGTTAATAATTTCTTACAATTCTATCACTTCAGTTTATTGAATGTTATTTCATTGATTGTGCGCCCGCATGACAACCATTTGCATGTTAGTAGCTTAGGTTAAAATTAATCAATATTGCCCCCAAAATATTTTTGAAATTAAAATAAAAAGGTACCAAAAGGGCTTTAGACTAATCTAGCATAACCATGTCCCTGGATCTATTGAATCTCTAGTTTGTAAAAATAAAGTATTCTCCCATACTTTATTTGGGTTCCTAAACAACCCTAATTGGTTAGTGACAGCTCCAAATTGAATATAATTGTATGTCTAAATGGATTAATTTTTTAATATCAAGTCGCGATTGGTAAGACTTGGGAGGGTCCGTGCCAAGTCTTCAGACTTAGTAATCCATTAGCCTTCTTTAAGTAATTCACCCTCGAAAAAAACAAAAAAAAAAAAAAAAAAAAAAAAAAAGGTTTCCTCACTCGGCTTGTGGCCAATGGCCTCGTCAATCCTTTAAACCAAAAAAGAATAAAATGAAAAAGAATGAAAAGAAAGAAACATATTAAAATATTAATAAAATTGTCAACATTGGCTGCCCCCATGTACGACGGAAGGCTTCCATGTCAATGATTTTTAGTAAAAATTAGCCGATTGACTTAATTGGCAAATTGTGAAAGTATTTAGCATTCAACTAACAAAATTGAAAAGTTTAGGTGTAAATTGGCAAATGTGCAATAATTTCAAAACTTTTGGATTATTTTCCTTTTTAGAAACTACTCGTTTTTCTATTTCTAATTTTTGAATGGAGAATGAAAGTAGGTTTCCTTTTTTAACTTGAAAACATATTTGGGCTTGTGGACAAATTGGGCTTTCGTTATCATTTATCATTTTAAAATAAGAACGAAAATGAGAGGCGTGGATATCGAGCTATTTTGGTATTTCCTTATTTGGTCACCTAATAAATGCCTTCCAGAAGGCCTTCTTCAACAAGAGAGTCGTCGGTTCAAATCCAATAGTAGGCAAACCCAGAATCAGAATTCGTCTCGAAGGGCGTTGGCTCGATCGGTGCTCGAAGCCTTCAATGAATCGATAGAAGCAAAATGATGGATTGAAGTTTGAGGATGAGATGTGCTCGGAGATTGATAGTAAGTGAGGCATTTTTGTAGTAACTTTTAAAAGCTAGCATTCAATAACACCGGACGGCAATAACAGGAAGATGGATCGATTCTGCGCAACAAGATCCCCGGTTTGAAGATCTGGCATGATAGAGGAAATCCAGGGACCCAAAATATGGAAGTTGACAATCAGCAGGCAACGGTAGGAAAGCTAATAATAGCAGACGGGGGAGAGCCAGGAACCAGGGGGGAAAACCTGGAGAAAACCTGGAGACTTTATCGCGCAAAATTGGCTGAAAGCTGTTAAAGGCGTTATAAGGTTCCCCCACGGATGCAGTATAAATGGCACCAGCGCCAAGGGGAAAGATCAACCGAACAGCGTCCTCGTTCTTTCTTCTTGGAAGGTCCAGCAAGCGCCCGGGAGAAAGAGAGAGACCAGGAATCCTCGTAGCAGAAGGGAAACGATGGCAATGAAATCGTACGTTGGTGCTCTGCTGCTGCTGTTGTCTTTGTCTTCTTCCATCAACGCCCAGGTCTTTGATGTCGTCGCGAGTTACGGTGCAAAGGGCGACGGCAGTTCAGACATTAGCCAGGTGCGTGTATTCTTTAGTGAATAGCTTTACGGCATTCTTTCCTAAATCTCTGCGGCTAACGAGGGTTTTGTCACAAATTTTTCGAAGGCCTTGCTGAGTGCATGGAAAGAGGCGTGCGCATCCACCACTCCTGCTAAAGTGCTGATCCCGGGGGGAACGTTTGCGCTGACGGAGGTGTCCCTAGACGGCCCCTGCAAGGCCCCTGTGGAGTTTGAGCTCCAAGGCACATTGAAGGCCCCGGCGGACCCGAGCCTCTTCAAGACCGACGGTTGGGTCGTGTTCGGCAACATCGACGGCCTCACCGTGTTTGGCGGCGGGACCTTCGACGGCCAGGGCAAGATAGCCTGGGGGCAGAACAACTGCGACAAGGACACGAACTGCCGTACTCTCCCCACCGTAAGCACCTGTCGGTATTATTCGTTTCTATGTCGATTTCGAACCGCACGGTCATTAGAATAACGGATACGCTGATGGGGGTATATCCAATCTAAGACAACGCGATTAACCGAGTTTTGAGCACCAGGGGGAATTGCTAACGCCCATTGAATTTTGACAGAATTTGAGGTTCAACTTCGTCACCAATGCCTTAATCCATGACGTAACGACGCTCGACAGCAAGAATTTCCACGTAAACGTCTTGGGCGCCAAGAACCTGACGTTCCAACATTTCCACGTGAATGCGCCGGCCGAGAGCATCAACACGGACGGGATCCACATCGGACGGTCGCTCAGGGGTCAACGTCCTCGACAGCGACATCAAGACAGGGGACGACTGCGTCTCCCTTGGTGACGGGAGCAAGCAGGTCACTGTCAAGGGGGTGAGCTGCGGTCCGGGCCACGGCATCAGCGTCGGCAGCCTCGGGAAGTATGAAAACGAAGAGCCCGTGGAGGGTGTCTTCGTCACGAACTGCACCATCGTTGGTGGAGACAACGGGGTTAGGATCAAGACTTGGCCTGCGTCGAAACCCGGCACGGCTTCTGACATGCATTTCGAGGATATCACGATGGACAATGTCGCCAACCCGGTGATCATAGACCAGGGATACTGCCCATTCAACCAGTGCAAAGCAGGGGTAAACACATGAACATGAGAATTAGCATAGGTCATGCACATTAGAAACGAAATGCATATTGACCCATCCGCTTAAACGAAATCAATTTAATTTCGAACGAACTTCAACGCTGGTTTTGCTGACAATTCTCAAGTCGCTTAGGAAACAAAAACGAATCGCATAATGGTTAAACCATTTACATGTCGGCCCTAATCTGTATGTTATTCGATTTGTTCAGGTACCTTCCCTTGTCAAGATCAGCAAAGTCAGCTTCAAGGGAATCAGGGGAACCTCAGCATCCCAGGTCGCGGTGAAGGTCGCCTGCAGCCAAAGCGTGCCGTGCGAGGAAGTCGAGATTGCGGACATCGACCTCGTGTATAATGGCCCCGAAGGCCCCGCCACATCAGAGTGTGCCAACGTCAAGCCTTTGACCTCTGGCACGCTAAACCCTGCGGCTTGTGCCAAGGTCGTGAGCTAAAGAGTTTGCTCTTTCTCAGAGAAGATGAATCAACTCTGCACGTTTCTTTGTAAAGGATGTGAAAGGTCTAGTCATGAAGACGATGAGTCTTGAGGGAAGCTGTTTGGTTTTTGTACTCTTCTGCGGATCCCATGTAATTTAAACATATTAATAATAGGAAGTCGTCGGATTCCCTTTCGTGGAAATTCTCGCTTGTACGCCCAACTCAGTAATTAATTTATATTTGGTCCGTGAAAAAATAAAATTTGCCTCCATAAATTTTCATCGACTCCAAATTTAAGTTTCACTTAAACACGTAGCAAAGTTTAAATTTCATGTTATGGTACATAAAAAGATTTGAAAACTCTCATGTGTTCAATTGGTTTATTATCGTAAAATTATGACAAATTGAGCGCATATTGCGATCGTAGTACTTGTGTAGTTTTAGAACGATAATTAGATGGTGTGATCTGAGGAAGCACCATAATTAAGCTAATTTTTCTTGTAATTTTGGGTCATCAATCGTGTCCGCTTACTCTGTTAGATTAATAAAAAAATGAGTGCCATCATATTAAAGGCGGACTAGTGCGGTAGGCCTAGGAGCATTGATGAAATAGTTTTGCTGTTCTTGATTTTGGGTGCAAATCTTGGGATAATGCGCTGATATCCTCAATAAAATAATTGGAAGGACGTGAGTTAAAGTGGGTTCGACGTCCAAATTCTAATTAGCCACACATTCCCACAAATTCCTCCATAGCCATGAAAAAGATTCTGCCATTTAAAGGGTGAACATGCTTTGAATCAATTCACAAAGGCATCGCTTTTCCCATTGGCTTATGCGGTTGCTGCTGCCTGTATAGGTGACAATCATCGATAGGTTGTATCTGTTGGAAACATGCGAATCTGGCCACGCCCTATGATGTATACAGTTCTACCCTCCCACATCAATCAAATGCCCTCCACCATGGCCGGCCATCGTGGCCCGTCGCCTCGTCGAGCAAGAACCCCATCGCTCGCCGCCATCGATCGCCGCCATCGATCGATCGAAAACCGTCGCTACAATCAACGGCCACTAGCAACCACAGAACCGAGTCCTTCGGTGGTTGTCGACGAACACCATGGTCTCAGGCCCGAGGTGAAAGTTGAGGTGGCCGGCCGTGACTCAGTGACAACGGTGGCTTGGCAGATGGTGGCATGATTTGTTAGATGCCAATCGTTGTGATCATGTCCATGTAGGTGTAGGTTTACATTCAATATTGACCGATTAAAGGTTGGTTCACATTGTTCATCATGTACACGTATAATGTACTTATACATTACCGTCCGATCAGACGAAAGTCTCCTCACGAATCCGAACATACTCAAATGCCCATGGTCGATATATTTTTGATAGCATAGACGGAGAGAACAAATGGATTCCTCACAGGCTACTGAAGGCACTTTATTTAGTGCAAACTAAAAGGGCTCGAGCAATTGGATGTTGCTCAATATTGCTATAACTTAACAATGGAAGAAACTTGCATCGGAAGCACCGTCTTTCAAGAGGTTAAGCCCAACAAAATTGCCTGAATTAGGTTGTGATTTTAGTGGGATGTTCTACATCAATCGCAAGCGTAGAATTAGAATTAGGATACCACGATCCAGAGTTGACCAGCACAACAGCAGGATTGGGTTTACTTACTTGAGGAAGTGTTGAACAAGTGCCCATTTACAGCAAATGAAGCAGCAACCGTGGAAGTGCTTCCTTGCTGAAGCAGGGGAGCGTGACCCTTCATCCTCAGTTACTTCCCAAGCAAACCACAAACAGGAAGGGCGACGGCCTCTACCTCCTCTCGACAATCGACCACCTGATCTCCCCCTTTCCCAGGTCCTTTCGGTGCAAAATATCAAACAAACCCCTTCCTCTGTCTATTCCTTTTGGATGGTGCTACCAAAGAATGCATCTTTTTCGCCTCGGCTCTCTTACGAGTTTAGACAGTACAACAACCGTTCCTCTTCTTTTTTGGCGGCCGTATGTGAGTTTTATCTTCTTTTTCTTTTGTTGGGCAATGTAACGAAACATCTTTTGTTGACAGCCATATAAGAAGATGAGACAACCACCATCCTCCACATAGCTTTTCTTTCTTACCCAAGTGCATAAATTTTGAACAATCCCCAGAAGCTTTTCTATTTTCCAAATTTGTAATCAACAACCAGTGTGAAAAACAAAAGAAAAACCAGCGTAGACATCATAAATATATTTCGGAACAATCACTACACTCTAATTGATTATGCACAAGCGAATCTACCTCAGTGTATGGATAGAGGAGTTTTTCTTTCTTTCCTTTTTTGGGAAAAGAAAAGAAGGTAACAAAACAACAACATATCTGTCCTGGAAGGCTCTCTATACATCGGCCCACTCGAACTCAGGCACTACATCAAGATTGCATACCGCATGCTGTCACTCACTATCAGATGATTCATCTCTGATGCTTGGTGACCAAATTCATGGCCAGACACCCACACCCCATCGGCCCCATTCACATGGGGAGGAGAGAAGCAAGAGACGACCGAAACCATGGCGCGAAAGACACCGTAGAACAACACCGGGAGCCCGCTCCAACCACGCGCCGCCCGCGCATCAGCATCCCGCGCAAAGATTGGCAGGTCGGCTCGGTTCCCGCCGCCGCCGCCCAGCATGGCCTCGTCGGCGACTCTCGAGCTCTTCCTCCTTGCCATCACGCCGAACATCCGCCGCATGCCGGCGGAGAGAGGGAGGGGACTTGAGGCTCCGATTTCAGGTGGAGGAAATGAGAGTGTGCGATCGAATGAGAGAGAATCAAGGGGCTTGGCGTGTGTATTGGGGGTTTTGATAATGGGTGAGTTGGTGGTGGTGTTGCTAGTGCTTGTGATTGTCACACCCTAAAAGAAATAGGGACCCTTTATTGTAAAGGAAACTTAATGCACAATTATGTTGGTGGGGTCTATGTAACGCCAAAAATGCCGACAAAAAAGATGTATAATTAAGCACATACATAGATTTTGATGGAGATTTTCTAGGATAATTTTGAAGAATCACTAAACTTAGTACATCAAAAAGAAGAATTTTATTTCTCCCTTTTTTAACCTTTTGATTTTTGGTGGCATCTTTCCAGTTCATATGAATGTGAATCGATAGACTATAAAATCTGCAAAAGATCGAATCAAAAAGTTTCACGAGCGGATCTTGTCCAAATAAGTTGGCTCAATTCCAATCTGATTGAGAGTTATAGCCATTGATGAACTTGATTTGATTTGTTTTTCTCTTTTCTTTTTTCGAACATAATACGGAATAAATTAAAGAAACCTAGATTTTTAGATGTGAAAAGAAATATAATATATATTTATAGAGAAAAGGAATATCTTACTTTGTTGATGGCTCAGTGCACTTAGCAAAATGAGTGGTCCATCCATGTGTGAGAGAATCGGGACTCTGCATTATGCTTTTATCAAGTCACACAAAATGTGTCGCATGCTGGTCATTCCTGAAAGCTACATCTCTTTTCTTTAAAGAAAAGAAATGCAAATAAAGATATGCTTGCCCCAAAAAGAAAAGTATAAATACCAGGTGAATTTTAAAAAGAAAGTAATGGAGACATGGAAGAGAGGACAAAAAAATCTTAGTATGTGCTGTGTGTTCTTTTGCAAATATCATACGCAAAATGAGCATCTTAATATTTGTTACATCATTTAAAAGTTAAACTTAGGCTAGACAAATATACATATACATCTTGCCCGTTGTAGGTAAGACACCATATCATTACTGGTGGATCTATCACAGTGCATGATTTGATTAAGATAACAATGTTTTTTATTTAATATTATCAGGAAGTGGTGGTTGACCAGAAGCCAGTCAACGCTTAAATGTTATAAATAGAGAGTCCTGTTAAGGAGATTCCTGAGATCTGTGTAATGCGAAATGTGCAAAATCTGACATGATCAAAGGCCCATTAACTTGGTGGCCCTTTCTAGACAGTGGGCCTAGTTATACCTTAGTCTCGTCAGTTCATATGGCCTGAGCTTCTTTTAGGGGTTGGGGGTGGCCGCAGGTTTCGGGGTTAGCAAAGGCAGTGGCAGTGGCAGCGGTGGCGGCGGTGGCGGCAGCGGTGGTGGCGGCGGCATCGGCAGCAGTGCTGGAGGGTGATGATGGCAGCAGGCTCTCTCTGTCTCTGTCTCTATCTCTCTTTCTCTCCCTCTCTCCCGATTTATTTATTTCTTAATACTACAAGTTAGGGGACTCGGTTGCGCCAGAAAAAAAAAAAGGAAAAAAAGTCGACGACCCAATTGCGAAAAGAACATAAGTTGAAGGATTAAAATCCGAGAACCCAAAACACACATCCCATCCACTGCTAACTCGCAGCCCATGGTGGCGTTCGAACGTGGGCTTGAAAGGAACAACACAAACATGACGTGAAAGTAACGAGTGACCTTGTAGTACCATAATCAACAACCAGACTTTCTCAATCAAACAAGAAAAGTTTTTAACTTTCATTTCTCAAAAATAAGTTCCAAATCGCCCCGTTTTCACATTTTGCAGGATGTATCTTCAAGTTTGCATGGAATTATGTGCTCCAGCGTTCGCCCATGTATGTGGAATGGATGCTCTCATGCTAACTAATGATTAATCGGTTGCTCAAAAAGTCGGAGACATTGTACAATCAATGAAAATGAGAAGAAAAAAAAAATGCATTCTAGTACATGTGAAATTACAGATCGATGGTATGAAGAGTCAACAGTAAAAATTTAAAATAACAACTCAATCAAGTCACCCGGTTGCTCAAATGGAATATTAAAAGGTATGGTTTTGGCTTTGCGTACGAGTCTGGAGAACTAAAACGCAATTCCAACTTTTGAATAAAGCTGAGGTTACCATTTGGTCAGATCTCTTGTTAAATAGACAAAAGCCCCCAAAAATATTATTTGATGTTCGTGTCTATCTTGATCAATTTCCACCTCAAGTTCCTTCAAAACAAAAAGAATTATGAATTTAATACATGTAATTCAGATGAATATTAGCGACTATGTCATCATAATTTAGAAATGTCATTTGGACGTGCAATTTTTCTTCACAACACCAAAATCATATCACCATATTAAGTGGATGAAATTCAATAAGGCTCCCTCCATTTCGTAAAAAATAAATGTTTGAAAAATATATTTCTAAAAACGATTGTTTGTATTATTTGAAATAATCAATCGATGGGAAATCTAATTATTGTCGAATATAATTTATATCTAAATATTTTCATTGACGAAAAAAAATATTTTTAGAATCATTCATTTTTCGCTTGGATTATATCTAGACCATAAATCTTTGTAGCAAAAATTCAACATCTTTTGATCCATTGTCGATACTTTTTCCAATCATGCCACAATGATAAACTTCAATTTTTCATGATAACCTTCTTCCATTTAAAATCCATTTGTGGGTGTAAAGTTAGTGGTGGGTTCCCTTTATTACTTAATTTCCCACCCCCCCCTCTCTTTCACCCTCTTTTTCTTTGCATGCTTTTTATTTCTTATCCTATTCCTCTTTTATTTTTTTTATTTTTATTTACATATAACTTTAACCCTTTAAGCTAGGGCTGACAATTGAGTAGAGGGCCTTTAAATAAGACATAGTGGTCGCTAAAAGTTGTTTTCCTGCTCAAAGGTTCCATGTGAATATGCCTTTTCTAAATCTCGACTTTTTGGTGGCCAATTGTCTTTTAAAGCACCCCCATCTAATGCCTCTCAACCTTTGCACATTATCAAAAGGAAAAGCCCAAATTTCTTAGGCGGCTTTAGATAGGTCGCGACATTTTTTTTCTTTACTTTCATATGGTTGCGATGTGATGTCAATATATATCATTTTTTTTTTAATTTTGGGGAGTTTTGTATTCTGGACTTTAAAATTCTTTCCCCTCTATTCTGAAACTCTAGGAGACATGATTTCGTAATCTCTGGTGTTAGATTTTACATACACACATGTATATAATTTTCTGGATTAGGTATTGGCATTGAATATAGGATTCTTGAAATAATTGATGGTGCCAGAAAAGAAATCTTGCTCCATCATCCATTTGAAGAAGCATCATCAATATACAATAAATGCACATGATACCCGTCTTGTGAAAAAAGATACACAGAGATAATCTATTATGCATTATAAACGAAGGTTCTGGAAATGAGGGTTTAGACAATACAAATTTTTTTAAATTTTGTTTTTGCAGTTTTTTAATTTCATTTTTTTAATTAGGGAAGAAATTTGGGATGGAGGGTCCTCATCACTAGCGTCACCGACCCATTGTCATGGAATTGGATTTGATTATTCGATCAAAATGGCGATCACGGTGGCCGTGCCCCCGGCTCCATCGGACGGCCTGGATCGCTCGGACCGTCGTTTTCTTCTCTCCCCAAATCTCATGATCATATAAATTCAATCTCCAGCCTTTTTTTTTCTCTCCCTCCTACCTAGCTAAGAGCATATAATTCAACGGTGGATCCCACAAATTTTTAGGGGCATTTTGCTTCCTTGTGGCTTCCGTCTCCCTTTTTATTGTTTTAATGGGGTCACCCACATCTTGTTCTAATTGTCACTATAGGGTTTTATCTGCAAGTCATCGTCTTCGTTGGCCTCGTTCGCAGGCTCTCATTGGTCTCTCGCTTTCCCTTTCGTGCTCCGTCTCTTGTTGAACCGGTTGGTGCTCTCCATCCTCTCTTTTTCTTCCCCTGGTGATGATCCATGGAGTTCGCTCAGGAGCCGCCGTGTAAGAAGCAGAGACGTGAGCTAGGCGATGAGGCCGAGGCCGAGGCCCGGGCCGGGGCCACCGGCATGGAGGACCTGCCGAGGGAGATCCTCCTCGACATCCTGTCGCGGCTGCCCGTGACGTCGCTCGTGCGGTTCCGGCTCGTCTGCCGGTCCTGGCGGGCGCTGGGCGGAGACCTGCTCCTTCCCGAGGCGCAGCTTGCCCGCACGGCGGTGAGAGGTCCGTTCCTGGTGTTCCACGGCGACTTCCCTCTCCGGAACCAGCTGAGCTTCGTGGAGTTGTCCGCCCAGGACCAGGATTGCGGGCACGGCAGATCCAAGAAGAGCGCCGTCGTCGGGAAATTCAACTTGCCCTTCTCGAATTCGATGCCCGAATTCGACGTGGTCGGTTCCTGCAACGGCTTGCTGTGCCTCGCAGATTCGCTCTACAGGGAGCCGCTGTTCGTCTACAATCCCTTCACCGGGGACCACCGGGAGCTGCCGCGATCGCGGCGGTACGCGGACGAGACCGTGGTCTTCGGGTTCGGCTTCCACCCGGAGACCCGGGAGTACAAGGTGATCAAGATAGCGTACTACCCGAACCCATCTCGAGCGGGGGCGGGGGCCCGACGGCCGCGTCGGGTCCCGCACATGCAGTCGGAGGTCCAGGTGCTGACGCTCGGGGGGAGGGCCCCGGCCTGGCGGAGCCTGGGCCGGGCGCCGTACCAGATCGACAAGAGGTCGTCGGACACGGTGGTGGACGGGAGGCTGCACTGGGTGGCGGGGCCCCGGAGGTACCGGACGGCCCGGCAGCTGGTGTCGTTCGACCTGGGGGACGAGCAGTTCCGGGAGGTGCCGAGGCCGGAGGGGGTGTCCATCGGGCGGTCCAACTACCAGCTGATGGCCCTGAGGGGGTGCCTCGCGGCGGTGATCTCCTGCAACTACGGGAGGCTGGAGATCTGGGTGATGAGGACGTACAATGCGAAGGAGTCGTGGGCGAGGGAGCACGTCATCGGGTCGTACATGCCCAAGGCGCTCAAGCAGAGCGCGAGCCCGATGCCGGTCAAGCTGTGGAAGAGCAGGGGGCAGGGTGTCGAGGGTCGTGTGCGGGCTGGACGCCGGGGAGATACTGCTGGAGTATAAGAGCCGGGCGCTGGTGGCCTACGACCCCAAAAGGGGTAAGTTCAGGGACCTTTCGTTGCAGGGTATGCCCAGTTATTTCCATGCATTAGTTCATGTGGGAAGCCTCAGCTGGATCGATTCCCATCCAGACACATGACCATTTCTTTATAATTTTTTTTTTTTTAAAAAACCTAGAAAAAATAGAAAAAAAAAAAAAAAAAAAGAAAGAAAGAAAGGAGAAGATCAAGAAGAAAGATGCTTCATTTGTATTGTAAGTTCAAGTTCACATTTTTATTATTCGAGATTATCATTAGGGTCCATGTTCTCTCTCTCTCTCTCTCTCTGTGCTGGGAGTCTTGCTTTTGGGTTCTTTTGTTTAAGGCCTGTGATGGGCATCGGCTCATTTCAGATCATGTGCTCACATCAGATTGGATTTGTTTTTTCAAATGGGGGTGCGAGCCTCTTTTCTTTCCAATCTGGATGGGGTGTGACTCACAGGCCAGTTGGGATAAAAATCAAAACTTTTGGGTTGGCCCTCGGGCCCACCGGGAGGAATTATCTAAGCCAACCCCCTTGAAACTTTCCAAATTCTTGCACGGACTTTTCAACCGAAACGAAAAAGGAGATTAAAAAGAAGGGGGCAAATTCAACAGGATTGTGCTTTCCCTCATCTCAATCTTCTTGGCTTAATAATTAAGTCATTCGCGGCCGCCGTGGCGTCGTGTCGTATGCACAAGCTCCGCGTACTTATTTATGTGCTCGATACAATCTTTTTCATGTTCATGATCTTCTTTGTTTATATCAAGTCATGGCCATATAATCTTTCAACATTGTTAGGTTGAGCGGTTGAAAATGTTTGGCAGTATAGGGATCCCTTTAGAACCTACCCCAGGTGGAGTTGCTCGATGCAAATGCCAAAATTCCAGTATTTCCCTCACCTCAGTGCAAGAATACCTACCCCATAGAGAGAGAGAGAGAGAGAGAGAGAGAGAGAGAGAAACTAGATGTTTATGGCCACGGATTAAAAAAATCTTTCATGCTTTGTCTTTATGGCTCAGGTTGCAGAAAGATGAGGTGCCTGCATGAGGTGCCTGTCCATTGAATTTTTCCTCCATATAGCAATAAGCATGTATACGGAGTAGAACAACATCTCAATGTCAAAGAATGGACTAACGTAAGGGTCAAAAGGTGAATCATTGGAGCATGAAAAGGGGGACCTTTTTGATCAGGGTTATCTCCCACATTCATTTAGTTGTGCAGATAATCAAAACCGTGCATCATGACCACTCATATAAAAGCAAGGAAAAAAAATTTGCGTTCAAAAGGAAGATCAGGGTTATGCTTCCAAGCTTTTATTTTCTTTATGCAAGTAAAGTTGGCACAAAAATCAACACCCGGTCCCAGGAGTGGAAAAGAAAATAGGTGGGATCTTTTCTTTTAGCCATCGCAAATACAAGAGATCAATTGTCGAATGACCAAGTCAAAATCATTTAGCAGCCACAAACTTCTTTTACACAAGAATCTGCGCAATATAATCGTCTTTCGATTGCTTCTTTCGCATATGAATTGATGTAAGATGCAATCCAGAATACGTTACCTTTCATTTTCTTTTTAGATTCCACAATTAACAAAAGCAAGTTCATTAAGGTGGACCGAAAGCGAAATAAACTGAATTTTGCTCTGGTGTGAACGTTCGGACTCATTTCAAAATTCTCAATTGAAACATTTGAGGTTTTCAGTAGAAAGCAAGACAGGCCAGATTGAATCATTCACACATGGCTCCTATAAATTAGTGGTGGATCACACTTCTGGGACATCCCTAGACTTTTTGTCTCCATTTTGGTTTTCCTATAGGGTAAGGACATAGATCTCTAGCCCGGATACCAATTTCTCAAAAGCAAAATAACTAGAAAAAGATGGGTTCCGTTGACCTGGGGGAAAGAGATCTCAAGGACCTTATGGTCCTGCTTTTGTTGTTGTGAAACGATGTAAGACCGCCAAGTGTAGTATACAAAATTACAAATCACCATTGATCACCCAAGACTTAGGATCCAGTTGGTGTTACCATCTTGTGACGGTGAAACTATGCTAAGATACATGGATGATCTCTCTCTCTCTCTCTCTCTCTCTCTCTCTCTCTCTGTGAAAATGCAGAAAGCTGTAAGGTCAGACGCAACCAATTTGAGCTTAATCAACCATAAGTCACCTGACCGCACGACTTAGTCTGAGACCCTGAACAATGAAATATTGCACCACCAATGAGCTTTACCGTGGATCAATGGACTTCGACTCTGGCACAGAGAATAAACCGATCACAAGAGTGAGGTTCCGTAAAGTTGAAGGTTTCGAGCTTGAATGGGATGTGCATTTTGGGTTAGAGAGAAGGCTTAGAGATCGGAATGCAACCCAATCCTCAATCTTCATAAAACGTTGCCCTGTCAATCCAAGAATCAATGACAAAAACATGCCCTTTCTTCACGGCAATGCTCGTAATTCCTAACGAATCGATTTCCTCCAAATGAAAATTATACGGGTTCACAAAATGTATCTTTGATAAAAGCTTAAGGAGACTGTAACACTCAAGTTTCATATACTGCCTAGTGTACTTGCTTACGATTTTATGAGATACGATTTCAGATTGCAATGATTACCGGGTGTCTCATCAGCAAGTTCCATCACTACTCTTGGCTATGATGTTCAGTGAATAAACTGTAGAGCACGTCAACATCTTGAGCACCTGAACTAGTAGAACATCACACCAGCAATAATGACAATACGAAGTCTGGGTTGGCATGCCTGCAAGCTAGTATATGAAAACAAACCAAAAGAAATTGAGTGCTATAAATCTTAGTGGGGCGGCCTTCAATTGTGGAAGAGTAATCGACGAAATTGCTGAACAACTTGTTTCGCATCCACGATACACATGATCGTTACACTTTGATGGAGTGATTTTACATTAACTTTGTTCTGCTCAAGACTGAGTTTGTCCGTGGACTTACAGGAGCACAGCCAGAAATTTGATTCCTTAAATCAGCCAAGCAGTGCGTCTTCTCAAGCGCTCTAACACAAGCTTTTCACCGGTAAGGCACTCGACCAGACCTGAGCAGTGTGAGAGATCAAATAAGGATCACCGCTGTACATAAAAGTCAGTTCAGAGTCAGAGACCATATGTGTTATAATAGAGTATATCTGATCAAGCAGAGACACATCAGTCTCCGTCACGGGTTCAAAAACACAAACATCAACCACAATGGACTAATGTTATCTTGGAATGACAACTACCATTGGCATAATTGCGGCAATCATGAATACCCATCCTCCAGTCAGTTTCCCAAGTATCATTGAATTTAAGCGCAATGTCGAGGGAATCCTCTTCACTATATCCCACAAACCAGCATCTTCGTTTGGGTAGCCTTGTCAACTTTCTACTGACAAGAGTTCCTTGAACAAAAAGGTTTAGATTCATTAGGCAACATGACTGAACAAAGACAAAATGAACTTCAAGCCTGACCATATTCGAATTTTTTTTTTTTTTTTTTTGGGCACAATCAGCATCTCAGACTAAACCGACTATGGCTCAGCATTTGTGGATCATGAGAGCAGAAGATTTCATAGACTAACCTGGGACCGATCCACCTGGCAATGCCGCAAGTGCCAGTGCAAAAACATTTTGGGTGTCTTCGGGTTGAAAATCAAAAACAGATGCCTAAGAAATTTATAAATATTACTAGAAAATTAATGAAAACGTACTGTAGAAAGTCCACTTGTTCTAGGCAAAATATCATTCGATTCCAACAAAAATTAGAGATACTCATCACCATAAGATGACCCCAAAAATTAATTTCCAAACCCATTATAACCAACCAACTCTCTGCAATTTGAGAATTGATAAAGACAAACCATGGAACATAATCATCACAACCTCGGAATTAAATGGTGGTGAAGAGGTTTTGATGATGACTACGAAATGTTGCAAATCCCAGAGATGGAGTCCGTGAAGAGCTGATGTCACTGATTGAAATGGTTCCATCGCTGTTCTAAATGGCAGTGCTGCTACATATACTTTCTCTTCCACTAATGTTCATGGTCGATTGTAGTGATGTCCGAGCCATTTTCGCAAATTAGTCAGACGGTGGAAGTTAAAAGAAGCGAAGAAGAGGCAAAGTTTGGATAATCTGCAGAAAAATCCTCATCGGTCGTGTAGAATCCAACGATTGACAATGGACTGCAAAAAAGGGCTTGCTACTTGGAATAGAAAGTAGCTGTATCCAATCACTTCCTTTTATTCCTTTTGATGTCCATTGTCCAAAAGACTCCTTTCAGTATATTTTACTGTACAAAAATTAAATGCTTATCTACGAATTAATTTCCACCAAGCCATCCAGCCCAGGTTGTGAACTCAATGTGTCACCTAATGTGCAGTGGAAACTAGCGATAACGATAGCATAAAGTGTATCACGTTATCTTCCAAGATATCAACATAAAAGCGATCAGACAGATCAATTAACGTATTGATAAATACAGTGGAGAAGTAATTAATTAAATATAGGAATAAGAAATAAAATTGAACTTTCGGATCTACTATACTCATAAGCCTACCAATTTCAATGGTAGTTTTCACTCAACTTTGTTCTTCTTGTTACCAGGCACATGGATGAACTTACAGAGCTAAAACAATGAAACCAGTAAGTTGATGCCCTAGTCCAGATCACCAAAACTTCTTCTCAAGTGCTCTAGGATATCCTTTTCGCCAGTAAGGTGCTCAACCAACCCTGTGTACAAAAGTTCTATAAGATCAGAAAAGGATCGTGACAGCATCTAAAAGTAAAGGGTGAGAAAAAATAATTTGTTTGACAACTTATATAGCTCATCCAATGAAATAGACTCAAGCATCATTCGTGGGTACATACAAGCACAAACATATGAAGGAGCTGAATTTTGTCCTATTACCATTGGCATAATCGCGGCAATCGTGATGCCCGATTTTCAAGTGGGTCTCCCAGTGGTTGCTGAACTTACATGCAACATCCAGAGCATGCTCTCCACATGATCCCACAAACCAGCACCTTTCTTTCGGTAGCTTTGTCAACTTTCTTTTGAGAACAGTTCCTAAAGAAGAATGTAGATTCGTCACGCAAACACAGAGTGGACACAGTCGACATGAATAGGAATTTCAATCTCCAAGTCTGACCGTACTTTTATTACCGGGATTTCACATGATCAGCAACTCTCTCTTTCGGGATCAAACTGACTCTAACTTAGGAAGTAAGCTAAAAATTTTCCATGTGATTGCATGAGAGGGCTGTAGTAGTCGGAGAATTCATGGACTAACCTGGAATTGATCTACCTGACAAGGCTGCAAGTGCCACATACACATTTTCAGGGTCTTCAGGTTGAAAATCAAACACAAATGCCTACAACATAAACAAGAAAAAAAAAGGAGAATCATCTGGTCTTGGTGCTAACAGATTGTGGCCAACACATGAATCGAATTCAAACAAAAGATCAGAGGCATCACACCAACAAAAGAAAACCCAACAATTCATTTAACTTCCAGAGCTTACACCTATCAACAAGCTTGCCCCTTTATCAACAGTTCAAGATGGAAACCAAAACCCGAAATCCATGTGAACACAATCGATCAAGAACCTGAGAATCGGATGGAGGGAAGTGGCTCTGATGATGACCATGAAATGTTGGAAGTCCCAGAGCTTGAGCGAGTAGGCGGCCGAAGTCAGCAGCTGAGCGGGTCCCTTCGTTGCTCTGAGCGGCACCGCCGCCACGTACACTTCGTCTCTTCCGGCGATTCTCGCCGGCGACCTCAGCGGCGCCGTCGCCATTTCTGGCCGATTGACCGGACGGTTGGTGGTAGTTAAAGAGAAGGGGGGACAGTTCGGATAAAATGCTCATAAATCCTCGTCCGTCCGTCGATCTGGATTGGAGATTAATCCGACGGTTGCCATTTAGCTGCACAAATGGGCTCTCGATTCGCAAAGGATAAGCCCAATGTGAAAAAAAAAAAAAAAAAAAAACAGAATAACTTTTTAACCGAAAAAATTCATCTATTTTCGATTCACAAAGGATAAGCCCAGTGGATTCGCCACAGTAAATTTCAGGAATTGATTTCGACTCTCACGCCTTACAAAAGGTATGGCAAAAGTCTGAAAATGAGTGTAGAGAGCAAAGAATATGACTGACAAAAAAAAAAAAAGATAAGTCCATTGTAAAAAATTTTTTTTGATCGAAAAATTTCATCTTAAATAGATTTTTTTTTTTTTTGACTCAAGGCAATTTGTCAACAACTCTCAAAGTACCATATCATCTTTTTATTTATCGATATTCATATTCATTAGATTGAGCTGGTATTTTCAAAATAATATATATGCACTAGGTGCCATGTATAACTAGCGTATTCTGATATATGCGTTTTTACATATTTATTTTTAGCCATCAATTGACTAAAAGGAATTTTATAAAAAGTTTTGATAAAGGAAGATGGATGACCGATATCAAACTTTAGTTTAGGAAAGTGATCAAAGCGAATTGAATAAGGTTAACCAAGTAATAAGCAAATAAACATGCTAGAACATACATACTGGCGAAGAAGTATCATTTATTTTATTTTCTTTTGTTTTTGAATCTTCATAATTAGGAAGTAAATAACTAGAATTAGAAAGTAGGAACTTATTTCCGCTCCTATTTTCTTGCCATTTTCAAGCTGTCTTAGGCTTTCTTTAAATGTTGTGTTCTCTGTAAGTATGATATGCAATAAGAAACATATGAAAATAACCTTCTTTTTTAAAACCCGCATGGTATTAGAACTGAGGTTTTAAATCTAGCTTCTACTATGGTGAAAACGGCGGTGACCGGAGCTAGTAGGGACACCGCTTCTTCAAGTGTCATGCTAGAAAACAACTTAACTAATTTCTCTGCACAATTGAGCAATGGTGAAGAGCAATTCTCCTAAAACTCCAACCGACTATTAATAGTTCGCCCATTGTATGACTAAAATCATTTGGAGTGGGTTCAATCGGTGAAACTAGCAATTAATATCCGAGGGAAGCTAGGTCACTTGACAGGCGAAGTGAAGGAATCGACAGAACGCAATTCGTATTGAAAGACTTGAAAATCCAAAAACTCTTTACACATTGCTTGGCTGATCAATTTTATGGAGCTATCAATTGGGAAATTGCACCTATTTCTTTCGAACTGTAAAGTATTGCGGGACGTCCTGAGCAAAAACATATTATGATTTGGGAAATTCTTTCTTGATTTTTGAACTGAAGACGAAGCTATGGCAATCAAGGCAAGGAGACTGTGAGGTCACTATTTACTATAATGAAATGGTGACCTTGTGGTAGGAGTTAGATCAATGCTATGATAAAACATGGGAAAGTCCTACTGATTGCAAGAGACAAATGAAGAGAGAAGAGAGTGATAAGTGTATACATGTTTCTAGCAGGCCTTAATCAAAGCTCGAACGAGGTGAGAGGCAGAATCCATGAGAAAGTCTAATTGATTGCAAGAGACAAATGAAGAGAGAAGAGACTGATAAGTGTATACATGTTTCTAGCAGGCCTAATCAAAGCTTGAATGAGGTGAGAGGCAGAATCCTTGGAAGAAAACCTCCACCATCCATCCATCCATGAAGAGATGAAACGTGGGAAAGTCCGACTGATTGCAAGAGACAAATGAAGAGAGAAGAGAGTGATAAGTGTGTACATGTTTCTAGCAGGCCTTAATCAAAGCTTGAATTAGGTGAGAGACAGGATCCTTGGACGAAAACCTCTACCATCTACCCATGAGGTTTTCTCTGAAGTTAGAAGGAAGGAATCTTGGAGGCGAATCACGCTACATGATTCGGAGCAAGTGTCAGGCTCTGTATCCGAAAATTCTGCACTTGTATATTAGGGGCTTGATTCTAAAGAAGATGGAAGGAAGAAACTATGGTGTGAACATTGCGAGAAACTTAGACCTATGGGATCGAATACTTTGAGACCTTCTCTCTAGTTGCAAAACTACACCCTGTAAGAGTGCTCCTATTAGTAGCAGCCAACCTTGACTAGCTTATGTAGTAAGTAGATGTGAAGAATGCATTTTTGAATGGAGATTTGGATGAAGAAATACACATGAATTTCCCTCGAGCTTTGATAAAAGGTTTGGATCAAAGAAATGTAGATTGACGAAGTTACTATATGGACTGAAATAGTCGCAGAGGGCATAGTTTGAAAGTTCATCGAGTTTGTAAAGAAACAAGTCAATATTCAAGGACAAGCTAATCATACCATGTTTATAAAGCATTCTCGTGATGGGAAGGTTGCAATTCTAATAATGTATGCAGATGACATCATTCTCATTGGGAATGATATTGTCAAGATGAGTAAGTTGAAAGACTGTCTTGTTTCTACGTTTGAGATCAATGATTTGAGAACTTTGAAGTATTTTCTTGGAATTGAGGAAGCTTGATCGAAAAATGGAGTTGTAGTCTCATAAAGAAAATATGTCCTAGATCTTCTAAAAGAGATCTAAATGAGGGATTGTTGACTAGTAAAAACTCCGAGACTATAATCAGAAACTTGGAGATGACAAAGGTGGGGCTCTTGTTGATACATCGAGATATAAATGACTAGTAGGGAAATTGATCTATTTGTTACATACTCCTAGATATTGCGTTTTGTGCGAGTATGGTAAGCCAATATATGCACTTTCCACATGAAAAACATCTTGAGATTATGTATAGGATCTTGACATATTTTAAAAGCACACTTGGAAAAGGTCTATTATTAAAAAAATCTTAATCAACAGGAGATTGAAGCACGCACGGATGTAAATTGGGCAGGGATAATAATTGACAGAAGGTCGACTTCAGGTTATTGTATGCATGGGGGAACCTGGTTACATGGTGAAGTAAGAAGCGGAATGTGGTAGCATGAAATACTGTAGAAGCGGATTATTTTGGATGCGCGGGTTATTTTGGATGCCATTTGTGCTGACACAACAATCAGTTGGCATTTTTATAAAGGGACCGTTTAGACTTAATTTTGATTCTCTCATTAACAAGTTGGGCATGATAAAATTTCTATGCACCGACTTGGGGCCACACCGAAAAATTAGGAGAAAATCTCGAGAGGAAATTATTTTGTTTCCATTTATTTTTGAATCCTCAGAATTAGAAAGTAGATCAATACATTTATGAAGTAGGAAATTTATTCCTCTTTCTGCTTCTAATTTATTGCTATTTTTTAGCTGTTCTAGGCCTATTTATGTTTTATATTCTCTATTATAAGCATGACATACAATAAGAAATAGAAGAAAACACTTTCCTTCAGTGAAATTTGCAATAACCATGAACAAAAGAAAGAGCATGTAGACCAGATAGAAGTAGGATTTATTCTTATGTTGGCCAAAAAGCAAAATCCCAGACCAGGAATCAGGAACTCCTCCTAGGATCTGCCAAGTGACAGGCCAAACCACAAAGAGAGACTACATAGAATTTTTACAATACTAGAGCATCATAAACCAGTAAATTGCTTTATTAGATTCTAGACCAAGTCACTGAAACAAACCCCCAGCACGCCAACACACATACTCGACAAGACTCGCTCACTCCCTCCCTCAGTCACTCACTCACTCATCCACAGACTCATCACTCATCAGAAGACATTCATAGACACATTACTCATCAGTAGTCTTCTTCTCATCAGCTTCTGCAGCAGCTCCCTTCTCTTCCTTCTCTACCTTCTCTACCTCCTCTGCTCCTCCTTTGACACCCTCCTCTTTCGGAGCCTCCACGGCGGAGTCCGGATCTGGTTTGGCCACAACAGTCTCTTCGGCCACGACAGCCTCGGGCTCCGCTGATTTCGTGTTGGCTTCTTCTGCTTCCTCCTTGTTCTCTTCTGGCTCTGGTGCCACCTTGGAAGTCTCCTTTGGTGCCTCGACTTCTTTTTCTTCTTTTTCTTCTTTTGATTCAGTCTGTTCTCCCTTAGTTGTTTCGAGGACGCCTTCTTCTTGTTTGGTCTCGGTACACTCCGTTATGGTCTTGGTCTCGGTCTCAGCTGGCTTTTCTTGATCTTCTTCTTTCTTGGGGTCTTCTTTTGGTGCGATTACCGCTACTTCCTCTTGATGGACAGTTTTGATTTGCTCTTCAGGCTTATCCTCCACGAGCGCAGCTTGTGCTGATACAACCTGTTTCGTCCACATAAATCATTTCATCAAAATATATGGATCGGCAAAATGAAACATAAAGTTATAAAATCGTATAGAAGGTCGATCCTTTCATTCGAAACCTGTAATCTAATAATGCTATGTTACTTCATCTTTGGGTGTCTTTTGGCAAGTCACTCGCGTTATAAATGACAATCCCAAATTGATTGTTATCATTCCTACTTCACTATTCAAGAACAAATCATGTAACTGTTGCCAAAAACAGTTTTCCAAATCTTCTCTTTGACAAGAGTTAAACATGTTGAACCAAGTTTTCTATTCTAAGAACTTCAATGAGTAGTTATTAGAGTTACCTCGACGGTAGCCATAGGAGATCCAACGGAGTTCCGTTTGCAGAAGCTGCTAAGAAAATAACCAGAAGCTCAAGCTATGCGGCCAGAGAAGATTGAAAGAGGAAGGAGAAACGAGCTAGTGGAGGGTTGGACTGTGAGAGTGAGATGAAGATGATCTAGTGCGACAAGCTATTTATAGGAGAGTGAATTGGTGAATTAGGGGTAGAGAAGGAAAGAAAAAAGAGACGGGAAAGATTGGAAGAATCTTGGGATTTGACACTCCTCATTCACTGGCTCCAAGAAAATTAAGCATGTTGGTGCAATAATAACACTAAGAAAAAGTTTAGAATAATGTCAAAATATTTTAACTTTTCACCCAAATACTAATTACATGCCTCTACTTTTCAAAATGCATGTTTTGCACTTTTCACCTAGATACCAATTACGGCGTCACGGGTGCACAGTTAGAGTCGAGAGAGTAAATTTGATTAGAGGAAAGAGAGGGAGAGGAGCCGAGATGACGGGGGTTGGCATCGACGGAGGACGGCACTTAGATATGACGGAGATGGCGAGCGGCAGCAGGCGGGGGCGGCGTCTGGTTTGGGGTTGGGAGTTTGGGTAGCTTGAGGCTACGAGTCGCTTGGGATTTTTGATCGTAAATGTTGTTTTGGTCATTATAATTGGCCGACTTAAATATAGATATTTTGAAAAATGGGAACAGCTGATGTCTAGATGGAAATTGAATTGTCCTTTTGGCATTTTTTTTCGAAAAGTCTCAAATGATATAATTTCTCTTATGGTATTCTTCCTCTGTGATCTATTGTTCATTGGAAAAGCCAAAGAATAATGGAGGTCATATCAGTCGTCATCATCATAATCAACATCATCCCCCTTTCGGCCTTCGAGTCACTGTGTTTTGTGCAGCCCCCATTGAGCCGACCTTAACTATCATTCCCCCACGTTCATTCTCTCATCCCCCCCTCCCCGCCTTTTTGCCTTTTTTTTTTTTTTTTTTTTTCGGGGTTTGTTCTCTTCCTTCTTGTCCATCACTAATTTCCTTCCACTGATCTGTCAAGAAATTGTACTGTGACACCTTCAATTCCACCATACTGTTCAACAAGATTGATCTTAGAAGTGCCGTCGTCTAGCCCCGACAGTTCTTGTTCAGGCGTTGAAATTTTTCAAAGTTCGACGAAAGAAGGACTAGACCCAGAAGAGTTGAAATTGAATTGGGTTAGACAAATTAAATGGAGCTACATATATGTGTACTTAGGTGTTACTGATACTTTGCACTTATTAAGTGCATGTGCAATTTATTATTTCAAGTGAACCATATCTCTGAGCCATTTTAATTTGAAGATCACATATCGTTTTGTTTGAGTAATCATGTATCCAAATCACAACAAAATTTCATTATTATTATTATTATTATTATTATTATTATTATTATTAACGATGAATCATACTAGCATCTAGATTTTAGTGAGGTATACATCTTTCTCGTAAAATTTTGTGTTCTCTTTATTGTTAGAATATTTAAGTTATAAATAATGCATTCATTTTATAAATTAATTTTTTAGAATATTTTATGATATTGGAGTAAGAGGCTATGAGTTTGAATCTTTTCAGTTATCGTTTTTCTCCCCAAATTGCATCTTTAAATTTAGACTAAAATCCAGATCTCACATTTATTTTCTCCCAGTTTATGCATTTCATATGTTTTTAGTGTTCAGTTAGCAAGATGAAGAATGGTTCAATCAAAATTAATCAGGTTATTAGTATTTGTTTACGGTGAAAGCACATTCCTATGCAGTTCGAGATTCGAGTTGGTACAAAAAAAATATTAAATTGTTCTCATTTCGGGTTACAGACGGTCCATCCCAAGGCTTTGTCCAAGGTGCATCAGCGTGGGAAATAGGGAATCCTGCACAAATTACTTGAGACAAACGCATGAAATTCATCATCCCCACTTACCCAAAAACCTAATCGAAAGCCCTAGGCTAAACGCTGGCATTATTGTCGTTCTATAGCGACAGATATTGACTATGGTGAGTCATCAGCCACGATTATGCTTTAGTCGTATCATCTTCTTTCATTATCATTCCACTTGCGTCCCGACGTAGGTCACATTTTTTACATTATTCCATTCCACCCTCGATGGGTATTATAATAGTCTTGCGACCAACCTAAAAGTTGTGAAAGCTACCGCTACTTATATGTCTACAAATTTCCAAAAGTGTATCGTCCATCAGTCCATAGTTTGGCAGATTTGAAAAAGACCTTAAAAAACGCAGACAATCGATTAAACATTAGGGAAAAAATAATGATTATTATAAGTAGAAGTAAATGAAGAATTCTAACATTATAATATGCGGTGTCTTGATACTTTACTCAATTAACTTTTACTAATGTATGTAAATCATTTCGTCCACATGCACGATAGTAGTAGTCAAGGCTAAAGTTATTTTCAGTGAGACTATAATCGTAGAAGTTAATTAGTGGTAGAGTAGATGGAGGTACCATATCATTCAACGGAGAAGGTGGCCATAGAAGCTCTATTGCACTTCGATCAATCTCATGAAAGCCTTTTTCACAGGTCCATGTCATCTGACAACTTTTCGTGTGCCGCTAGCATAGCTAAAACGGAATAGGATGACTCAGCATTAGGAAAAGTAAGCCCTCCTTGCCTTTATTCCCTTATATAAGCAATTGAAGTAAAAGGAAATGAACAAAAAAGAAAAAAAAAAAAGACGAACTCTACTATCTTATAACCAAATTCATTTGGTTGATATTCTTTTCTAACATAGATATACAATATTTGATCAAATCATATCAAGAAGAAAACTGAATTTGTTCTCGGAAACAAACAAAATCTCAAATGAAAAATGTCAATTAGCTTCTTGATCTTGATCCCTGCTTCCCAGATTAGAAAATGGGTGCAAGCTTCTTTCCAGCTATGAAATTCTTTTGCTTATCTTAACTTGGAGTTAGGCAATGAGGTTGGGCGGTGGAAAGGGCCCACCAGCCACCACCAATCCACCATATTCATGCAAGACCCCACAGGGGGCTTTTGGTCAAGCAGTGACTGCTCGCTAATTGGATGATGCCACGTGGCTATCCGTACGCCGACCACATGGAAAGAAGAAGTTCCCCATTCTCATGGTTGACGTGGACGGGGAGGTGGTAGTTCTGGTCACGTGACAGTAATCGGTGTTGTAACCAGTCAATAAAGAGGAAGAACTTAGCAGTATACACGCAAAAATTGTATAAAGAACTGCATATTATTCAAATAATGTGATTGGTTGGTTAGCCCCGTCGATTGTATGATAGATACATAAAATACTTTTTCGTGCTTGAGACCAATTAACTTGGTAGAATTGATCTTTCAATTTATAATATCGAGCTTTCGAAAATGTCAAGTACAATTCTAACTAATACGTAAATCAAAATAAAAATTTTAAATAATGGCTCGAAGTAGGATTGCTTTTTCTATAGAAAATCTAGAATGGATTGCATGTTAAATAATATTCCGAAGTGGCCAACTTAATATCTAATAAATTCCCCAACTTGTTAGCCGGCTAAGTGTCTTTGTCCGATACCGAAAGCGATAGGGGCATTTTCGTAAAATTGAAATTTTTTAGTTTGGCCCAAAACATCACATTCCTTTAATTTATGAACTGGGCATTTTATCAAATATTAACTTATACTAAACAACAACGTAAAACCAACAGCAACGAAAATCTTGAACAAAAAAGCTCCAACAATTTTCTTGTGGTTTTGTTATTAGATCTATCAGATTGGGAAGGACGAGGACATTGGCGTGTGTGCAAGGAAATTGGTGACCCCGTCGACGGCGAGGACTGGCCTCGCCGTCGGTGGATGGCTGAGGAAGGAGGTGGGCCTGGTGGACAGCGAGAGAAGGGTGTGAGATATCGTGAGGTCGCACAGGATCGGGGCCTCCTTCTTCCGCACCATGAAGTCTTACTCAAGCTGCATTGCTTCCTCGCATTAGTACGTTTGTCTCAGCCATAAATTGGCGGCGGCGGCGGCGGCGGCGGCGGCGGCGGCTATGCTGAAGCCCCACTAGGGACGTTGGACCCTCGCCAGTGGCTGTGCGGTGCTGCTGTCGCCGTCACGGTCTTCCCATCCCCTTCGGGAGGGGGGACGCCAATCTCCCAGCTCGCCGGTGGGGAGGCTGAAAGGCGTCACGGACTGGAGTGACGCAGAACGAAGAAGATGGAGTTGTGAGGGTGAAGAAGGAAAAAGAAAAAGAAAGCCAAAAAGGAGAGAAGAAAATTAGAGAAAAGAAGAAAGAGAAAAAAAAAAAAAAAGATAAAGAATGACGAAATTCGCTCAGACAAAAAAGCCCCTGTTATCGTTGTTAGTAATTAGACTAAATTCATGAATGTGCCGCACGCATGTAGAATGTTCATGTATGTTTAGATTCATGCTTTTATGTCCAGTTCAATGTTTTTGCAAATTCAAGGGATGTATTTCCTTGAAATGCTAGATATATCTATGAGCTATTTAAACAATCTATATAAAAGTAAGTCTTGTCATCATTTTATAAGATAAAAAAGAGTAAAGAATAAGAAAGATTTGTAGAATAGAAGTTCAATTTCATTTGAAAGTTTTTCCTACTCGTCTCCTTCTTTTTTGTGATTAGAGTATGAGTTGAGCAAATTGTTAGTGTTTTTGCCTTCAAATTATTCTATCAATTGCCACATTTAGTCACATGTGCTTGCCACGAGCAAATATATGGCGGTTAGTGAGCTCGAGACCTTATTTGAGATTAAGTTGGCCACTTTAGAATCTTATTTGAAATAATTTATATTTTGAGCCATCTTTTAAGAAAATGTCATCACTTCGTACTATTATTTAAAATTTTGATTAAATTAAATTACAAAAAGATTATCCTATGCATAATTAACCAAGCTAGCTACAAAAGGACTAACTGAATCCTCCGGCACGCGCGACTCCTTTATGCCTCTTTGCTTCTGTGGTGGGCAAAGAATAGGATCAGCTAAAGCAACTTAAAGCAAAGAGGAAGCATGTGCGAGAATATAATTAACACGAACTTTAGCTCTATAATGCATGATAAAATGGCAATGCTGACCTGTCGTTTTTTTTTTTTTTTTTTTTTTTATGATGACCCAAGGAACCCCGCACGGTTGGCGGCTAGAGATAAACTAGTGGGGACGACACGTGCTAGCCACCACATACAGCCTCCCTGCAACTTGCGTCACAGGGGTTTCGAACTCCAGACCTCTCAGCGAAAGGAAGTCTGAAACCTATCCAGCGGAGCCACCATGATGGGTGGTGCTGACCTGCCGCTTTGGTTAATCTTTTGTCGAATAAATGAGTTGGGCGGGGGGTTGCGATTAGCAAATGCTCGACCGCTCTCGACATCTCCTTTAGATCGTTGGAGAAGCGAGTTCTCGTATTCAAAGGCATGTATTTTTGAAAATTATCAAGACTTACCACCCTTGTCTTTTTCTCCTGCTAATTGTCTAATTTCCTTTGTTAACTCTAAGTGTCTTCAATCTTGATGCTGGATCACAGGCTTTTGATTATATTCTCTCCTAGTTAGTTCACTCTTATTCAATGGTGTTGATGTATATCAACAGAACAGCCTTGTTTCCTACTGTTTTAGGATTAGCAGTCTTTCTCAAGTTACCTCAAACTGTCCTTTCTTTGAACTCCTCCTTGCTTCTGCACCCCCACCGGTGGACAGCGCTAACTTTAGTCCGCACGATCGCCCCATGAGCAGCGATACATCTATTCTCTGGCCGAAAAATTCGATTCCTGGGGCCATCAAATTCCAGCGCCGTTCAAGCTGGACTAAATAAAGGACCTGCTAAACACGTGCCTCGATCTACTTAGTTTGCAAGATTCTAAGAGCCGTCGTGGGGAAGATGTGTGACGACTGATTAGGCAATGCAGCATTCTGTCAAGAACCTGATTTTGTTAGCAGGCTGAGAGTTGTACATGAGAGATGTAGCCTCTGTTCGTTCTCGTCTTTGTTCAACTCCAAAAACCCAGTATCTCTCTCTCATAGGTGTCTCTGCCATTACTGCCACGTCCCCGTGGCGCAAACGTTGTCCACCGCCGTCTCCGAGCTCGATCCTGCAGCGCTCACCGCCACCATTTGCTAGGCACCCTCTCTGTCAAAGAAACTTTTTAAGAAACTCTAATATATGTACTATGATTCTTTTTTTTTTTTTTTTTTTTTGAGTATTCTTTTGGTGTAACTGAGGCTCTAGATGTTGACGCCTAAATTTTTATTCTTAATTAAGTTCATTTTATTTCTATTTTTTTGTTTTATTTTATTTTATTTTGTCTAAAAAAGGGAAAAGAAACGGACAAAAAAAACCGAAAAAAACGAACAAAAACTAAAAAAAAGGGAAAAAAACTGAAAAAAAAAAAAGGAAGGCAAGCCCCCTCTGGGCCTTCGCGGCCCCAACCGTGCTCGCGCCTGCGCCCGACCCATGCCCGACCTGCCTTGCCGTCTCCTTCGCCCGAATCCGCGTGCGCAGCACGTGCCTGAAGCGCGACGTCGGAGCCGAAGGAGGAGTGGCGCACGTGGGGCAGGATGCGGAGCAGGCGTCGACGAGACACGAGGCAAAGGGGGTGGTTGGTAGCGGATGGGACGCCGGTTCGGCCGGTGAGAGCCGCGGCAGCCCCCCCGGTCAAGCTCTGTCGGCCGGCCGTCCCTCTCCTATAGATACCCCCCTTCCGACGTCAACGAAGGGCATGCGAAAAAGGAAAGAAGAAGGCGGATCGGAGATCACAGTCCTCGAAAGCCCCACTGAGAGACTTCAGAAGGGGGCTGAGGGCCTGCGATTTCAGATCTGAGCCCTCGACAGAAAAAGAGAGAGAGAGAGAGAGAGAGAGAGAGAGAAACACAGAAGGAGGGAGGAGCTTCGCCGTCTCCATCGTCGCCCCATCGCACCGCCGCCGCAAGTAGGTAGCCCCACGGTGATGCCGCCGCTGTTGTCTCTCTCCCTAGCCCAACCATTGCCGCCGTCGCTGCCGCCTTCGCCATCGCCGTTGTCGCCAGCCCTCGGCGCCCCCAAATCGAAACCCTAGGGTTCCCGATTTTCTGGGTCGTGATCCCGCGTCACCGAGTCGGACCCGGATCGGGAACCGGGTAGGGTTTCGCGAGTTTGGAGGCAGCTGGGAGTCAGGTTGCAGCCCGGGTCGGATCCGGGTAGGGTTCACGCTAGGGGGCCGGGTCGTGGAGCAGTTCGCCGGGTCGTTGGAGTGGGTCGTCGGGCCGGGACGGGCATCCACGGACGCTCGGCTACGGCGTCGTTTCGGCGTTGTTTCACTTTTTATTTAAAAAAAAAAAATCGGGCACGCTACACGGGCCCTTTTGCGTTTCGGGTTGGCCCAAATTGGATCCAACCTGTGGATCCGAACCGGGTCAGTTTTTTTTTTTTTTAAATAATATTTTAATATTTTAAATAAATAAATATTTTATTTTCAAAAAAGTAAAAAATAATTTATTTTCAAAAAATATAAAAAGTCTTTTAATTTCCAAAAATCGAAAATTATCTAAAAATGTTAGAAAATGCCTTATTTCTCCAAAATAAAAAATAAAAAAAATATAAATTAATAATAATTTATTTTCAAAAAATATTAAAAAATATATTTTATTTTCCAAAAATCAAAAAATCAAAAAAATTTATATTTTCCAAAAAATGCCAAAAATCCCAAAAATTGCCAAAATTAATGAAAAAGGCCAAAAAGCTTGTATTTTCCAAAAAAAAAAAAATCCAAAAGTCCAAAAGAAAAATCCCTTTTATGTCTAAAAAGTGAGGTAAAGACTCAAAAATGTCTTTCCTCCCAAAAGTGTATGGAAAATCCCTCAAACATCCAAAAAACCTTAGGGTTTAAACAAGATTAGGTACCGAAAGGGCATTAGTGATAAACTAGTGTAATCAAGTCCCCGATCCTAATTTCTCTGGTTGCGCAGGAGCGAGTATTTCTCCCGATACTTCGCCTGGGTTTCTAATCAACCCACCCCAAATTGATTAGTGGCGACTCCATTTTAAAATTGACTTACAGGTTAAAAACTTAGACTATTAAAGTCGTGAATTGGTAGACTTGGGAGAGTCCGGGCATAATTAATTTCAGTCGAGCCATTAGCCTCCTTAGGCGCTCGCACCGATTGCGGGCACCAGAAAAAAGGGGTCGCGACAGCTTGGCAACTCCGCTGGGGACTTTGAAGACTTAGGCCATTTTTGTCTTGTTTAAATTCTTTGCTGACTTGATTTTGTTTTTTTTATGCAGGTTAGTGGTTTAGAAATTTATTTTAATCTTGTTTAAAATAAATTATCTTGTGATTATAAACTATTGTGCACGCTTTACTGTTTTAAACACTACATATGGCACACACAACCCGGCCGCCATAGGATATTTAGGATGGTGTTAAGAAAGATACGACCTCGAACGCGAGACTGCGATGTAGAGGTTGCCTTTCTTTTTCCCGAATTTCTTAACCGAGGTTAAGGGGGTATGCTGCCAACGCGAGACTGCGACGGGCGGATACCTTTTAATTTCAACAAGCCTTCGAGTTAGAAATCGAGCCGCACATCTCATGTGCATGTCTTTGTACTTGTCATTTTACTTAAAAGCAAAGTAATTTATTTACTTTTATTCAGTCTTTTTATTAGCCCATGGCGATTTATGACAAGTTTTTCAAAATCCCAGTTTATATGCGATGGGGGAAGACGACATCCAGTTCATTCCTGCTCCCAAGGCGGAACTCTTCAGATGGTGGGGTCAGTTGGATCAACTTGCCCAGGAGCGCGTGAAGGCCAAGATCGGCCATCTCCTTTCATTGATCCGAATCACTGTTCGCCCTGAAGTCATACAAGCCATGGCACATTTCTGGTGCCCGAGGATACTTACTTTTATGTTTGGTAGGTTTGAGCTAACCACAACCCTGGAAGAATACAACATCATTATTGGAATGCCTCTTGAGAAAAAACTCGTCAGGCCATCGACAGGCGCTCTCCCATGGCGTGGGTTAGCGCGTTTTTTAGGAACTGAAATCCATGTTATGAGGCAAATTCTTGAATACAACCATAATACCTGCCCACTAGAATTCCTGAATGAATGTTTTCAAAATCAACCTATGACAAAAAAAAGTGAGATTTTCCTCCTAGCATTTTTCGGACTCATCATTTTCCCCCACCAAAGAAATGTCATAAGTCCTAAGATGGTATGGATTGTTGATCCGATCTTGAAGGGGCAAATTATGTCAACATGATTTTAACTGAAACATTCTTGTCCTTTAATCGTTTCAAAGACAACACGAGAAAATCATGCGAGTCTCCCCTGAAATTTTACAAGTCTGGTTCTTTTCTCACTTAAGCGAATTTCGAGACTTCATGCAATCATCTGAAACAAATGCTTCCGAAAATCCATTACAAAAATTTATGGTTTTAGGACCGTATATTCCTAACTAAAGCTGTTTGAATTGGGTTAACTTCCTGAGAAACCCAGCTCCTAAGGCATTCCAATGGTGTGCTGGTTGGTTCCATGAAAAGATGGCTCGCTTTGCTTACAGACGTACCCACCCGATTTCGTTGCTTGGCTGCACTGGCGCCGTTCCCTATTAACCATATCGGGTGGCACGACAATTTGGAGCCCTTCAGGAGATTCCATCGCCTTCTAGGAGGAGAATTCCTCCGGTTCTTTTTAACACAAACAATGACTACGCATTCAAAATTTCTATTGCTGAAGAAACCTGGAACAGGTGCCATCGCAAAAGGATCGTGGTGCTTGAAGGGCTCGAGGGAGAGGAGAAAGCTCACCATGCCTCTGCGTCCTACATCCACAACCACCGCATCCCAAAAAGATAGAGGCCATCGGTCCCTCGCTCTATCAGAGAGAGCAGCCCACACGAGCAAGCAGACCTTATGCGAATGATAAGGGAGTAGGCTAGACACTCATCTCAGAGCCAGTCCAAGAGAACAAGCAGCTTTCACAAAAACAAGGCTCCCTGTCGCATATAATCTAGCAGTCGTGTCTCCTTTAGTTTTTATTTTGTGAAAGCTTTGTCCCATTGTCTAGGGACTTTTCTTTAGTGTCTAGTACTTTATTCTCGTTATGTCAATTTCTAGATGTCGAGTCCAAAATCCTCTTTTGGTAAATAAAAGTAGATAGATCGTTGCCATGGGTCAATTTTTGCCTACTCTGTGCTTATTCATTGTTTTCCACCAGCAGGTAATCATGAGTCACCAGCCATCAGCCACTCGTGAATGGCCCCACATGATGGGGCTTGATCAGAATGAAATGCAAAATCGCCTTTCCCACATTGAAGACGGCGTAGGATAGATGTCCATTGTCCTTCAACAACTCTCGAGACAAATGAAATCCACTCAAGTTGAGCCCGACTCTGTGGTCGCCTTAAACGTCATCGTAACACTTGCGAATTTGCCTGAAAATAGCCAGTACCCTAAACAGTTCGAAAGGATCATGAAAAAGTTAAACCAGCTGCAAAAATAGAATCCAATCGATTTGTCTAATTACGCCGGTTTTGAGATCCCTGAAAAGCTCAAAACGCCTGAATGCGAAGGATATGCTGATACCTCCCACCCAGAGACCTACTTACAGGCCTACTTGGTCCAAAGAATGATTCGATCATACCAGTCGAACCTAACCGGCCCAACCTTACGATGGTACATTGTCAAGAAGATTAGTCCCCTTAAAACCTGGAGAGAACTAATTCATGTTTTCCATCAAGAATATGATATTGACATAAACCCTGACATAGCCTTGCCCTACGAAGAACCGATGATTGCAGAGCATGAAGAGCCGTTGGTTGCTGAGATAGGAGAGGAACGTGTCAATGAAACCTTACGTAATAAATGGGCAGCTGAGCAGCATCCTGTTACTGAAAATTTTCCCACTAGGAAAGGCAAGGAGCCCTTGTACGAGATCGTAGGCTCAGAGCCTGTTCAAGACCGGGGCACGACTAGACAACTCCCCAGGCTTACTCCAAGAGCCAGGGTCCAAAGAATACCAACCCCTATCAACTTGGAAAGTGAATCAGATAATGAAACTCTAATGTCTCTCACTTCCCTTGACAGAATCGAGCTGGAAAAACGAAGGGCCTTACTCAAAAGGTCCGGACCAGGGGCCAAGAAAAGAAAGCCTAAGCAGATCAATTCAGCATCCGCCGACGAGCCACTGTACCAAAGCTTCGAGCATTCCCAAGAATACAAATTTGAAGGCAACTATCCCCTAGAGTACAATCCTTAAGACTTCCCGCCCCTAGAATACAATCCCAAGGATTTCCAGCGCTATTTCAACGGCGAAACTGACGATTCTAGTAACAATTGAAAAGCCAATGGAATGTGTAAAATTTTACCGGTGGCCATCAAAGTTGAACGGTATGATGGCAATGGAGCAATCAATAAGTTATCACATTCGCAGCTTATATTTACCAAAGCTAGCTCCAAAAGGACTCACTGATTCTCTAAGCCTCTCTGCTTGTATGGCAGGCAACCGTGATCCTTTGGGGACAGGTTAAAGCAAAGAACAGGATCCGTTAAAGGGACTCAAAAGCAAAAAAGAAACTATGTACGAGGAATTATTGAACAACATGTTTAGCCCTTTCATGAGAAATTTTGAGATAACTTTTGTGTATGGCCTGTAAAGTACGCTAATAACTCAATTGCCTTTTGATGATTTGTGTTTGGATGGCCTCCATACTGAACTAAAGGCCGTCATGTAAATGTGGCAATTATGAATGGTTGGGTGTCGAAATGTCATTATCACAGTTACTACATTTTTTTCATCAAGACCATATTTTCTCAATTAGTCAAATTTTGAAGACAATTCAAAGACATTTGCTAGGCCCAAATATGCAATTAAGAGGGAGGTGATGATTTAGCTAGAAAATTAATACTAATTTTGTAGAATCAATTCCAATAATAATTCGTGCTTCTACATCAACGTAAAGTAGCTTTCATAAACTATGGAAATTAAAATGTTTAGAAAAGGAGAAATTGCAAATGAGATTTATAAAGGTTCATTTTAGGTATGCCTCCTCCTCTTTCTAGTTGTAGCAGCCCAAATATGTTGAATTCCTTTACATACGATAAAGTGCAATATTACCTTGTTATAACTATAGAACTTGCTACCGTCATATCACTTGACTTCCTTCCACGGCAACCTCGCTATATACTAAGTATATTGCTTTTCACACTTTGTCCACACCACACAGTAGATTCTCTCCCCAAATTATAAACTATATCTTTGAGTGTTTACAAAGAGTCCGCTATACAGCTCATCATTCACCAACAATAGCTATGACCAGGACTATTGGGTGATTATGATTTTCCATTTCTAACATATCTATAGTTGAGACTTTTACTTCATTAATGTTTCATATTTTTTGTATATTTAAATATGAGTTATGGTTAGTGAATTGTAACAGCAAATATTGGTCATTAGAGGTAGTGGTTCATTGTAATCGTTCAATTAAGAATATAGGTAGAACTTAAATAGACCCTAAAACTGATCTTAGAACCTGTGATATGATAGGTTTTATGTCTCACAATATGCAAGATGGGTTTTACAATCCAAAGATTCAGAAACTAATTCCAATGGGTAGGTTCTAGGTTCTAGATGAAACTTAGACTGATCTTGAAATCACTCTCCCTTAATTATTGCACAAGATCTAAACTTCAATAATATACTTACATGACATTTTTAGCTTTTTAATTTTGTAAGTGCAAATATCTTGTAAAGTTAACTCAATTACATGTAAAAAGTTGTGATTGATAATTGACACGAATAGGAGTTGTGGACCAAAACCACAAAACATTTATTGGATGAGCAAAATCTAAATCTAAATAGATCCATAGCATATTACGCTACATTAATGATGACTGTTGAAGTATTTAAGTTGAACCATCTCTTCCTTTAATAGGTATTATTAGAATAATAACATTTCATATGATATCAAAGCATGAGATTTTCAGTTCAAACATTTTCAGACCTCCTTCCTTATATATTCTCTATTTTTGACTAGGAGCAAAGTCCAGTCTACTCACAAAGAGGAGTATTAAAGTATTCAGACTAAATTATGCTTTGGACTAAATAGCTTAAGCTTTTAAAATAACTACATTGTAATATAATGAAACATTACAATGATGCATGTGACATGCCATCTCAGTTGAATGGATAAGTGGATCATTTCATCAGTAGCACGGCTTAGAAAACAAATCTTTGATTTTGAACATGTAGAAACTCACCTCTTACGAAATCATTTGTCTAGATCGGCTAAGAACCAGTCCTTGCATCTAATTTAGTATCTGACAACTAGTTCAGTAACATCTTATGAGTTAATTAATGGTAGAGCATATGGAAGTATGAAGTCGTTCCATGGAGGTGATGGCGTAAAGGTAATAGTAGCTTACTTAGTCACAATCCAATCAGTCTAATCAAGCTTTTTATTCCAGGTCCGCTTCTGAAAACTTTTCTGCTCCATTAGCATAGCTAATTTGGAAGAGGATGACTAAGCTTCCGGAAAAGTAAACCCCGTTGCTTCTTGTCTTTAACATGACCAATTGTGATCTTATATAGGAGAAAATGAAGAAATTCTACTCCCTTCTGATGAAATTTAATCAAATGATATTATCTATCAATTTAACATAGATTTCAAATATCTTATCGAATCATATGATGAAGAAACTGAATTTGTTCCCGGAATCAAAACAAATTCTTCAAGAAATTTTTTTGATTACTTATTGTTGTTGATCCCCCTCCTCAAATTTCAAAATGGTTACAAGCATCTTTCGAAATATAGGTCTTTCCAAGATGGAAGTGACGGTATTTATACAATAAATTATCCTTACCACTCCAAATGTATTGAAAGTTTCCTTCTCAATGCTCCAAAAAGCATGAGCCAATTGAACAAGTTGATATGCTCAAAGGTGCCTCTCGCCTTTCTGTATGTGACTCATGAACTATGAAATTCGTATTATGCAACCAATGTGATCAATTGCTTAGCCACTTGGTTGTGTGGTTGACACATAACATACTTTCTCATGATTGAGGCCCATACACTTACCAAAACTTGTCTTTCAATACACGATATCAAGCTTTCAAGGTTGCTAAACAGAGTTTTAGCGACACATAAATTAAATTACAGACTAATTTGTTAATAATTATTGAACTTCAATATGTGGTAATGGTTTGTATGAAGGATGATCCTAGTAACAATTGAAAAGCCAATGGAATAGGTAGATAGTGTTGGGAAATATGCTTCAAATCGGATAGAGCAATAAAGTCGGATCTTTAAAGCAATAATTGGATTTTAAGACGTGATATCACTACTTTTAAGAATTTATTTACCGCACAATATTGCTAATGATTATCGGTAAATATCCTTTAAGATACAACAAAATTTCAAATGAGAATATTATGTAGCAATTCTAATATTTCTCCATGATCTCTCTAGGAAACAATCGAAAAATTGGCAACAGTTTTGGAAAGAATAGACAACTCTTTACAAAAGGTTGCAAAGTGAATAAAGATATTCTTTTAAAAGCAGTTGCAAAATGAACAAATACAACCTTTCAGAAAGGTTGCAAATTGAATAAGTATAGTTTCCAAAGCTTGTCTTGAAAAGACACATACAAAAAATTCGAAATAATAAAATAATATAAAAAAATAATTTTTTAATAAATGAAATTCTGAATTTTCATAATTTCCAAAAATACTTAATAAACAAAAACAATCTTTGAAATAATAAAGGTTAAAAGATAATTGTACGAAATAAAATAAAAATAGAGGAATTAGTGCTAATTAAACAGTGCTAAGTGCGCTTAATAATCGCGCCAAAATTGCACAATTATTCACGTACCCATACGTGAGTATTGTAGTATATTAAGACACTAAAGAAGGTTTACACTTATAAATTGGCTCACCTCCTCCCAACTTTCCTATGTGGGATAAGTAAAAACACACTTAATTTGTTTTACAAATAAACTTCCAATAAATAGCTAGTAACACTCGAGTTGTATCAAAGTAAAATTTTTCTGGTGGCCGTCAAAGTTGAATGGTATGATGGCAGTGGAGCAACCAAATAGTTACTACATTCGCAGCTTGATATTTACCAAAGCTAACTCCAAAAGGACTAACTGAATAACTAAGCCTCTTTGCTTGTATGGTAGGCAACCGTGATCCTTTGGGGACAGGTTAAAGCAAATAATAGGATCTGTTAAAGGGACTCAAAGCAAAAAAGAAACTATGTACGTGGATTTATTCAACAACAAGTTTAGCCCTTTAATGTAATATAAAATGGCTGTTTTGGCCCGTCTTTCGTGGGATATGAGTTATCCGCCTTCAATATTGCCTCTAGATCTTGGAGAACAACCTTTCAATGTCGGGAGGTGTGTCTTTTTCAAAATGATCAGTATTTCCTTTCCTTTTTCTTTTGCTAATTGCCTAATTTTTCAATTGTCTTCAATCTTGAAGCTAGATCACCTGCTTTTTAATGTATTATTTCTTAATTGGGTTCATTCTATTCAATGATGTTAAAGTATATCAATAAAATATTCTTGCTTCCTAACTGCATTAGGACTACCATTCTTTCTCAAGTTAGCTCAAGCGTCCTTTCTTGTCACTCCTTTTTGCCTTCACACCACATTACCGGTTGACCGTGCTAAATTTAGTATGCACTTTGCACGACATCGTGCAAAGTTTTAGTAAATACGCAAATTTAGTTTGCACTCTGCCTCCACACGACACCACTGGAGGATGTACATGCGGCGAAACGTACATCCTCCAGCCAAAAAGTGGATTCCTGGGGCAGTCAATCTCCGGCCCAACGGAGCAGGACGAAACAAGGGACTGGCTAAGCACGCGTCTAGTGGTGGCAGCACCACCAGTTGCCAGAGTGACTGGCGTTGGCTGAGCAGCTCCCCTCTTTCATGAAGAGACCTTTCAAGGGCGAATTTCTATTCTACGCTTTGATTTATTTTTTTGAGGATCTTTTGTGCGAGCACTCATAGTCTTTAGCTTATTTAAAGTCAAACACCTTATCAATCTCTTTTTTTAAGAGTAGGTAACTCGAGCGAACCACGAAGCAAATTCATGACATGTCATTAATTTCTTGCACTAAAATTATTGTAATGAAAAATTTATAGTTTTTCACGCTTTGTGATCTTGTGAAACAATTTTTAAACTAGAGAAATTATGTTTGGATCCATATAAAACATTGCAGGAACGTAATAATTATTATAAAAATTTAAATGCGTTACTTGGTATTTAAATTAATATATTGTCTCCTTACACAACCCTTGTTCCCTTGCAATGACCACTACTTGCGAAGCTTAGGCCTGAAGGAAGTAAAGCTATCTATAGGAGAGGAGGAGGTTGGCACGATCAAGGTGGAGGTCCAGAAGGATGAAGAAGGAGCTTCCCTGAATAATGCATCGGAGACTGCGGCGCAACAATATCCAGCAAAAGTGTACGTAGCTGCTAGAGAACTGGCCGATGTCATCGAAGGCGCCACTGTCGAAGATATCACTTGCATGGTCAATACGCTTTCCTGTCAAGCTGATTCGTCTGCCGTTTTCAATTTCGGGAGGCTTTGGAGGGGCTCGCTGCTCCACATTGCAGCAGCCACCGGCGAGAGCACCATTATAGGGCTCCTGCTTTGTCATGTCGATGCCCACCTCATAGCCGCCAAAGATGATTGGGGGAATACTCCCCTCCACATCGCCACTAAGGCCAAGGCATTTGAAGTCGCCGATATGTTGATTCGCCGGGCAAGAGACTTCCCCCTCGTCGAGAACATCCTGAGGATGACGAACAATGATGGAAACACCGCCTTGCACGAGGCCGTGCTTACACGTGACGTTTGCCTGGTGCGCCATTTATTGAGGGAAGATTTGGAGACCGTGTACTGGGAGAACGTCGACCAGAAATCTCCCTTGTACCTGGCCCTCGACTCTGACAACCCCGAGATACTTGAGGTTTTATTTTCGGAATCACTCGACCCATCGAAGATTCGAGGCTTGCCGCCCGTTCATGGTTGCCGTTGTGCGTGATCAATATGGTACGTACCTAAATCTACTCATGGGAAATATCTATTTATGTGTAGACCGAATTTGTTTCAAATCTATGCAACAACTCTCCACGCGTGCTTATCCAAATTTATTGCGTGTGTTCACATAAAATTGCAAACCTCACTTAATAAAGTAGTTGGATACCAACGGAGCACTCGCAACAATCCATACAATTCTCTTAATAAACAAATTATCTGCCATCATAGATCAGCTTAAATTTATTAACTCAACCATTTTACTAATAACTCATGTATTGTTGATCTTCGATTAGAATAACTACAAAGTGCAAATATTTAAGATCGACAATCATAAAATTCTAGTACCTGATAATGACAAAAGTAGAAAGATAGGCTTGAAATTATGATAATGTTAGATTACAATTGGTCTTGTTTGAGGGTCCACTAAATCATAACTTTAGTTTTGTAATAGAATAAATTTAATTTGGTAAATGATTTATCATATTCTAGTTTTGAATTTACCTTTTGCACTAATCTCAAAATCATCTTAAATCCTAGGAGAGTTAGAGGATGCATACTCATTGCTTAGATAACCTAAGAGATGTCAAGAAAATTAGAGCAATTTTGTAATTAATAGATATTAGGTTTGAATATCTGACTCCACAACTATAAACTTCAAATGCATTCTAGACTCTATAGGATTTTAAGCATTTGACCCTAAATCTGTCGCACTTCCCCGATAATTGGGCATAGGGCGGTGTTGGGCGGAGCGTCCATTGAACCCACACTTCTTGGTTTATCTTTACTATAATCACAATATATTTGATCAAGTAGATACGTCTATTAAAAGTTTCCTCATAAAGATATATCATTTTAGTTTTTGTATAGTTATTTAATTGTAATAATGAACCAATGTGTTGTTAAGTGAAAATTCATCCATGTAATAAAATAATACATGTTTCAATTTAATCATGAGTTTGAAGATTAATGAATGATTTTTATAACTTTAGTCTATCCCAAGATAATCTACATACTAATGCATTACTTGGTGTTGATATACGTTTTGAAACAATCGTAGACGGGGCCTGCATACTTATCTGCTTCTATCCCCTTCAACCACATTGTCAGAAACATTAATTCGTATACAAATTCTTAATTTTGCCACATATTCCATAAATAAGCTATCTCGATAACACATTCCAAGTAATGCAAGTCGAAACTGATCTTGCAGTCTTTTTTGCTCTATGCACGTAATTTTGTGTCGAATCGCATTTTCATTTTGGACAAGCATTGGAAATCCCGAAAAAAAAAAAGACCTTATGCAGACTAAATCCCCACATAAAATCCTATTACTTCAAAGTAAATAAACTTTACATGTTAATGGTGAATCGTTAGGTGCAGATTATTTCCATAAAATTTATACTTATTGCACGTATCTGTACACGAATAAGAACGTTATATGTGTATTTGATTTTTGAGAATGAGATTTTTACATATCATACAGAATTTAAAAGATCAAGAGGGCGATCGTGCAAAGATTTAATGAACAAAGTAGACGTTGAAATACGGCATATAATTATATTCCTTTTTAGGAAAAATTTATCCATCTACGCATTTGTCCACGTCAATGTACTTCAAAGATAAATCTTTTATAGCATTTGAGAAGAAAGAAGGAAAAGATCCCTTAAAAATAATACTATTGTGAAACAATTGAAACACCTCTACCGTATTAATCGTTCTTCTTTACTAGCACCTCTAAATTTTTGCATTTGGGGCTAAAATTTCTTCTTTCGGTTGATATATATATATATATATTTATAATGTACTTTTTTCCAACCTTAGAAAAAAGAATTCTGGTCAAATATTTTACTTAGTTTTTACTTAGAAGTTTTGATAAATACATAACTTCTTTATTGAGTTTAATAATTGCCGTAGATCTTTACGAAGAAGATGACGTTCAGTCTAAAGAGGGTGGAGGAGTTTATATGAGGATTTCGGTACGGCGCCGTAGAGGCTATTGCAATGTTCTTAACAATGGAATAAGTTTATACTCGCCAGAAGTTGACGAACATAATAGGAAAAGATCATCTCCTTTTCGTGATCTTGCCCTAGCTATTTAAATGTCGTTTACTTTTTCTCCTACGCATCATATTTGCGGACTCTATAAATACTTCATAACATGGAAATGTCATATAATTTCCCATGTCATTTAGTAAGATTCTTATAAAATCTCAGCACATGTTGATGTCGCATTGCTTTGGATGAAAATGGTCTGAAATTTTCCTGAAGTCTCTCCAAAATACATGAACAGGATCCTTTCAAAATTTATTTAAATTCTCATAGGTCGTGTTCCATTATGCTAGAGAATGAAAGTCACAATGCTTCGAGATTCACAACTCGAAGAGCTATAATTTTTTGAACGAAAATGGGTGCATTTGATTTATTCAATCAAAATTATCACCACTAGTTTCACCATTGCAATCTAATCCCACGTTAGCAACTATGAATCCTAATAGTGAATAAGGTTACGTCGAAGATGTCTTTATCTCAAAATCAATTAAATACATCAAAACCAACCAAGCCTTTTTCAGTGTAAAACATTTATGTGGATGCGGTCCCTAATTTGGAGCTTCTGATTCCAGAGATAGTCGAGAAGATATCTAAATGGGACATGAAGCTATTTGCAATGATTGACTCTCGAGGCCATAATGTGTTCCATTTAGCAGCTTTCTTGAACAAGCCTCAAGTACTCAAATTCTTACAACCAGAAACTGCATATTTGGCTCAACAATGGGACTTCAATGGGGATCTTCCCATTCATATTGCGAGCAAGAGGAATCATAATGCACTAATCGAGAAGCTACATCCGGTATCACGGTCAAAAAATAGACAAGGACAAACCGTTCTTCATGTGGCAACAAAATATGGCAGAGAAAAAGCAGTGAGCCATATACTCAAACATCCAGATTTGGGGAAGATGATAAATGAAAGAGATCATGATGGAAATACACCTTCTCACTTGGCAGCGAAGCATTTATGACCCGCCGCTTTGATCCATCTTGTACTGGATGAAAGAATGAATCCCTCCCTTCTGAACCACAAACGCTTGACTGCTGTCGACATTGCTCAAAATCACTCACGAAGGGGATTACGGGAGGTAGGTAACATGAACCGTCACTATTTCATTGGTCAACTTACTAGGAATTTCCAGAGATTAATACCTCAGTTAAGCGTAGAACTTGTATTCAAATCATTACGTGTTGCAGTCAACAATAGGAATGTGAAAGTATTAATGAATTTTCTGGAATTGTCGAGACACCTCTAGGATTAATATTTCACAATTCTCTAATTTAGCCTTAGTAGGAGGTACTTAAATTTTGCCCATGAATATGTCCGTTGTTAGAAGCAAGTGAATACCTTTGATAAATGCTGAGATAAATTGTTACATGTCTCGTTTAATTGAGCCTATAAATAAGATCAGGGGTTGTCAATATTGCAATCTTTTTTTCTTAAAAAGCAGGGGTCAAGGCGGCAAATTGGACTCTACGCATGGCACAATCTCATTACATTATCAGTAAGTCAACCTATGACAAAGTTGAACCACATACATTTTATTCATGATTCTTTCCTCATTTGTAGTGAACTTGTTACTCTAGTGTTAATTCTTAAAAAGTGTGGACACTGCATCTGTAGATGTAAAGTTTCCCTTTAACTGAGGACTCCAGAGTTCGTTGCCCGATTCGCTAACAGTTTGTTCTTTCTTTCCTTTTTCATATGTTTCCGATCTCAGGGATTGACAAGCCTGCTGTTATCAAGCGAGTCAGGTAGGAGACCAGATCGATTCATAATTGAGCCGGTAACTCCAAACAAATCGCACGCTGACGGAAGTTTGCCAGACCGTAAAGAAATGGGTGACTTTATCAATACCTTGTTGGTTGTGGCAACGCTTGTGACCACCGTGACTTTCTCAGCCGGTTTCGCAGTTCCTGGAGGGTTGAACGGCTCAGACACATCATCCAAAGATGAGCGGGGCATGGCGACGATGCTGAACAATAGAATGTTCCAGGCCTTCGTGATTTGCAACGCCATCGCGATGATATGCTCAATGGCCTCGGTCGTTAGCTTCATATTTGCGTACGTGACTGAAATCCACATATCGATATATGGATGCCAGCTTGCAGGACTGCTACTAGCAATTTCCCTCCCGCCAATGTCGGCCGCTTTCTTAATTGGCGTCACCTTGACCGTTCAAAACCTCCCTTGGCTTGTCACCGCGATATTAATTTCGGGATTCATTCTCGTCCTCATTATCACATCTGCTTTATTATCACCGTTCGTTGCTTTATTATTTATCTTCCTTCCCCTCTTTCGGGACCACCTTCGTCCTATCCGTCCTCTGACATCCTGGCTTCTTCTCACTTACATGAGATTTTTTCAAATTGAGACTACGCCCATTTCGGATAAGTCAAAAGAAGACAACGGCGAGCAAGACCTCTACTAGTCCGCCTTTGGATGGTGGCGATGAAAATTGATTTGCAGAAACAAATATATGTATTTGCCATGGTGGATTTGGCTCATTCTATAGTTGCTTTCCTATTGCATTACATTAATGATGATTGTTAAAGTATTTAAGTTAAACCATCTCTTCCTTCAATAGCTGATATTATTAGAATAGTTGGATGTAGTTCCACAACATTGCACATTGTATTAAAGTTAGAGATTCTTAGTTCAAACATTTTCAAACATCCTACATTATATATTATCATATTTTAGACTTGAAGCAAAGTCCAACCTATTCACAAAGACAAGTATTGAAGTATTTCAACTAAATTATTTTTGGGCTATAAAGAGTTTAAGCTTTCAAAATAATTGCGTTGGAATTTAATGAAACATCACAATGATACATGTGTCATGCTATCTTAGTTGAATGGATGAGTGGGTCATTTCATCTGTTTCGAAATCAAATCTTTAGTTCTTAACATGTAGAAAGCTCCCCTCTCATGAAATCGCTTGTCTAGACTGGCCAAGGATGATTTATCTTGCATCAGTCCAACTTGTGGCAAACTCGAAGTCATGACAACCTAGATGCTCGCTCAACAAGTGTCATGGGTAATGAAAATTTTAGAAAGTAAGTCGAGACAAGAAATGACTAACCTCTTCAATGTGCAATAAACGAATTACTTGGGATCGTATGTTGAATCATGAGTACATGACGGACGAGAGGACTTCACGATGGTCCGAATACAATCACGAGGAAAGTATTCACGTTCCACAATGTTAATGCCGATTGTCTTCTCGAAATAGAAATGGAATTGTTTTTGTTCATTGATGGATAGAGGAGAAGAGGAGAGAATGATAGAAGTGGAATGGCCTTTGTCCGTTGATGGAGAGAGGAGAAGAAGAGAGAACGATTTTATAGAACTTTCTTTCTACCAACCATTATAACGCTTATCTCCATAAGTTATTTATATAACTTCCCTCACACTTTTTCAAAAAGTGTCTTTCCATTATGTCACATCAAGATAAATAGATGCATCTTAATCATACCTCATCATGGACGTATCAACAAAATGTAACATTTTGCACTTGGACACAATATGTTTGATAGTGTTTTATCAAGAATATAATGCATTCAATATTCATCTACTTTAGAAACAATTTATATTGGCAAGAAAGTCGTGCGACCAGTAAGTACACCTGTATTTGGGAGCTCAAATTATGCATTTGTTAGGAATGATATAATTGTTACAATTCCAAAAAGAAATATAGAATTGATGTCTCATAGTAACTCAGACATATTTTATTACATTAGTCGAAGTATATTTATCCTTTAAAGGTCATACTTGACTATTCTCATAACACCTTATGATAGATGTAAAACAATTTTATCCAAAATCATAGAATGCAATATAATTGGTCAATCGGTAAATATATATGATAGATGTAAAATAATAATAGATTTCCTTTGCACTCATTTATTTTATTTTATTTCAGAACAATTGTTTTTCTAGACACGTCCCATAAAGCATTATTTAAACTTATTCTATGATTTTTAATATTTTTATAATTATAAATTTTATATTATTTATAATTTTTCTTTTTATTGTTAAGACTTTTTATTTTTTTAATATTATTATATATATTCCAGAAAACGGGGTAACCCGGTCCGACCCAATAACCTGATCCAACGACCTGAATCCAACCTAATTCAAACTAAACCTATTTATGAAATCCATATTTCATTATTAATTTATTTACTTTATTTATTAATTTTTTAGTTCTTTTTATTTTATTTTCTTTGGTTGTCTTCTTCCCCGACCCTCGCCGCCTCACGCCCGAAGCTACTACTCGCCGAACGCCCCGCAACCGAAGTAGCTATCCTTTGCCGCCGGTGCCTGCACCGACGCCAAACCTTCACCACCCGCTGGTTGTCCATCACGACAAGCGCCAGCCATCTACTCTGGCGACCGCTAAACTATTTTCTAGCTCGATTGAGACTCAAACACAGGTCTAGGTTCCTAACCAAGCATGCCAGAGCACGCAATGGCATCAATGAAGGACCAATGGGACCGAAGGTCGCCCAAACTGCCTGGCCACGAGCTCCGGCCCGACACCACGCAGAAACGGAGTACTAGGACTTGGGGAAGACCTACTTGGCTCGGCTAAGGCACCACGATGGATGGTGAGCAACGGACGGACCTAAGGCAATGGGGAAAAGCTCTTTCGATCTCACTCCCTCTCGCTGGCTCACCCTCTCACTCTCACGAGCTCTCTCTCTCTCTGTTCACCCGCTCTAGGCCGAACATAAAATAGAGCCCCCCTCCTCTAGCTCTCTCTCTCCTTGGCTTTTACCTCCTCTCTCTCTCTCTCTCTCTCTCTCTCTCTCTAGCTGTGTTGCCAGCCTGCCGATCGTCCTCGCCGAGCGTCGCGCGCGTCTCTGTTTCGTCGTGGAGGGAGAGGCCAAGCACGCAGAGAGAAAGGAGGAAGAGGGGAGCTAATGCGCGGGCCAGGCTGGGGAGGAAATGGGCTGGCTTCGTGAGGGGAGAAAGAGAAATAGGCTGGGCCTGGGCCCAGGCGGAAATAAAAGAGGAGAGGAAAAAAGGAAAAGGGGGCCGTGCTGGGGAAGAGAGAAAGTTGGCCGGCCCGATCCGGGGAAGTAAGGATAAAAAGAGGGCCGGGTGGGCCCAGCCATGGCCCGGCCCTATTCGATTAAATATATATATTTTAATAATAATAATGTCTTTTTTTCTTTTTGTTTTTTAAAAATTTTAATAATTGACACTAGTGGTGCAAATACTCCTAATGTCTATATGTGATATGATTTGATGGAAATTATTTTTGCTATAGGTTAAAAATTAATCCCTACTTATTTATGCAATTAATAAATGATCGAATGTCAAAATTTAGATGTCAATAATTATATTAGCGTACTAGTGAATCAATATGCTGTTAAATAAATATTCATCCATGTAATAATTTATGCGCTTTTCAATTTTAATCATGAATTTGTAGATTAACTGAATAATTTAAATATCTTTAGTTATATCTCGTGATAATTTACATTCTAATGCATTACTCATAGTTAATATACGTTTTGGAAAATTCGCAGACCGGGCTTGCATGTATCCCTGCCCTGTATCTTTTGCCTGGTCCTGGTAAATTTGCTCGGTTTGGGGCAAGGCACCTCAGGGCGACAATCCCTATGTCCATTCGAATAATCAATTAATCCACAAATGAACATATGCGTACATACATAATTTCACCTAAAAATAATAGTTATACATTTTTAGATTACTCAGATTGATATATTATATAGTTTTTCAAGTAACGAAAGTTGAAACTAATCTTGCGGTCTCTTTCACTCTAGGCTCGTAATTTGGTGTCGAATCGCATTTTCATTTGGGACATGCACTAGAAATCCCAAACAAAAATACAGAAGGTCCTCATGCACACTAAATCCCCACATAAAATCTTATTACTTCCCGAGTAAATAAATCTTAAATGTTAATAGTGAATCGTTATTTCCATTGAATTTGTACTTATTGCACGTACCTGTACGTATATAAGAACATTATATGTGTATTTGATTGTTGAGAATGAGATTGTCACATATAATATCAAATTTAAAAGATCAACAGCGTGAAACTACAAAGATTCATGAACTATGTAGGCGTTGAAAGCTGACATAAAATTAGGGAAAAGAACTAAAAAAGTCATAAACATACTATATTGACACCAATTCGAGTCATAAACATTTTAATTGGATTAATTTATAAATATTTTCACATTGATACTAATTGAGTCTATCCAATCAATTTAAACCTGAAATTGCTTATGTGAACGCTTGCGGTCCTACATGATACAATCGGTACTAATGTTGACAAAATTTAGAATTTTTAAATATTTTTGAGAAATTTTAATTAATTTTTCTTTTTCTTTTTACTTACTATTTGGCCCGGGCATAGGATATGAATGGGGATCTTCCATTTATATTGCGAGCAAGATGGGTTATGTTGAATAGATCAACAAGCTATATCCTATATCAGAGTTCCCAAATGGACGAGGAGGAACTGTTTTTCATGCCGCAGCAAAATATGGACAAGCTTCGGCAGTGAAATATATACTCAGACATCTGGAACTGCGAATGCTGATAAACGATAGATATTATGCGGGAAATATAGCTTTGCACTTGGCCGCGATGCATTCACAGCCCGTGACTTTGATTCCTCTTGTGCTGGATAAAAGAATCAACCTCTTCGTTCTTAAGGATGAATGCTTGACTGCTCTTGACATTGCTCAATATCGCATCAGAAGGGAGTATACGCTGCGGAAGGTAAGTAACATAAATCGTCATTATTTTCACCTTTAAATGAGTTCTCCAGGGTTCATTCCCGCTATCGTTATGATAACAGCTTGTTCTGTTTTTCTTCATTTGCTTCCTATCTCAGCAATTGACAGTCACGGTGTTGAAATCCCCGTCATTTGGGAAAGGTTCAGCTGTAAACGCAGACCTATTCGTGCCAAGGCCGGAAGCTCGAGATGAAGTGCTTACACTATTCGATGCCCATGAAAAGAAGCCAAATATGGACCATATGAAGGATGCGATCAATACCCGTCTGCTGGTGGCAACGCCCGTGGCCGCCATGACTTTCACAGCTGGTTTTGCAGTTCCTGAAGGATTTAACGGCTCGGACATGGCCTCCAAAGATGACCAGGGCATGGCTACGATGCTGGACAAGAAAATGTTCCAAGCCTTTGTGATTTGCAGCACCATCGCGATGTTCTACTCATGATCGCGGTGGTCAACCTCATCTGGACACAGCAAAACAATGTCTACATGGCAATAGCTCCATACCAGCACACGATACTGTCGCTAAAAATTGCAATCTCGGTGATGTCCGCCGCTTTCTTAACTGGCATCACCTTGACGGTTGGCAACTCTCTTGGCTTGCTAACACCATTTTTTTATTTGGGACTCATTTTCCTCCTCATTATCTCAGGTGCCAAATCGTTAAGAGTACCCTCCAGTCCTTCGGAGCCATAGTCGTCCTATCCGTCGTCTGATATACTGGCTTGTTCCCGCTTACTTTATCTATGAAAAGTTGAGACATACCTTTTGGTTGACTTGGGAGACGACGGAACGGCGAGCGGGACCTCTGCAACTCTGCCTTCGGATGGTGCCGGTGAATCGAATGATCAATGGGTTGATGGCAATGAACATGGGGGCATTGCCACACCCTCCCATCACTATTTTCATTTGATCATTCAATTTTATCTATGATTTTGCAGAAATTAATATGTATTTGCCTTGGCATATTTGGCTACATTATTAGGCCGATTTCCTATTGCGTTAGGTTAGCGGTGACTGTTAAGATATTTGAATTAAACCTCGTCTTCTGCTAATGGTTTAAGTTTTTAGAACAGTTAGATAAAATCTTATAAAATTTCACGTGATATTAGAGCAGTAGATTGTAAATTCGAACTTTTTTAGGTCTCATTTTTTGCTTTCTATTAAACCATGCCAAATTTTTGAGTTTTAAAAATAGTTGGACATAGTTTCACAACATGTCATAGCGATACATGCGCGCACTCACTCACGTGTCCATGTGTAAAGAGAATAATTCTCATCACCTATTCTCTAAGTCAAGCGTTTGGCGAAGAAAACCAGAAGAATATTTAGAAACTTCCTCTTCACCCGTCGCAAAAAATCGAATTCTAGACCAACTCGTTGCGCCCTTTCATTTCCCCAACTTCTCTCAAGCATAAAGGAATTTCCGCATAGCGAAACTTGAATGAACCTGGTGAGGATTTGAAGACCAAGAATTCTGTGCATATATACGAACAGCAAACCGACTTCTTAATCTGGCTTGAAGGGATGTCCAAGGATTCTGCTTGCGGTCGAATTTTGTATCTGACAACTAATTAAGCAACATCTTAGAGTTAATTAATGGTGATGATGGTCTTAAAAATAATAGTAGATTACTTAATCGCAATCCAAACGGTCTAGTCAAACTTTTCCTTTTCCAGGTTCATATCTGAAAACTTTTGTCCTCCATTAGCATAGCTGCTTTGGCAGAGCATGACTAAGCGTCCGAATAAGTAAACCCTGATGCCTCTTGTCTCTAATATGACCAATTGAGATCCGAGAAAATGAAGAAAGTCTACTCTCTTCTAACGAAATTCGGTCAAATGATAAAATCTGTCAATTCAACATAGATTCCAAATATTTATCAAATCATCAATGAAGAAACTAAATTTGTTCCCTGAATAAAAACAGATTCTTCAACAAAAAACTTCAAATACTTCTTGATGTTAATCCCTCTCTCGGATTTCAAAATGGATACAAGCTTCTTTCGAAATATAAGGTTTTTCATGACAGAGTGATGATATCTACACAATGGATTATTCTTACTAATCCTGAAGTATTGAAAATTTCCTTCTCAATGTTCCAAAAAGCACAAGCCAATTGAAAAAGTTCATAAGCTCAAAGGTGCCTGTCGCCTTCGTGTACGTGAGTCATGAGCTATGAAATTCGTAATATGCAAGAAATGTGATTAATTGGCTAGCCATGTGGTTATGTGGTTGGCATGACATACTTTCTCATGATTGGGACCTACAGACCACTTACACGATATCAAGCTTTCGAGGTTGCTAAGTGGAGTTCTAGTGATACGTAATGTACAGACCGATTTGTCAATGATTATTGAACCTTGATATGTGGTAATAAGCAGTATGAAGGATGATCCTAGTAACAATTGAAAAGCCAATGGAATATGTAAAATCTTACCGGCGGCCATCAAAGTTGAACAGTATGATGGCAGTGGAGCAACTAATAAGTTACCAAATTCGCAGCTTCCTATTCACCAAAGCTAGCTCCAATAGGACTAACTGATTCTCTAAGCCTCTTTGCTTGTATGGTAGGCAACCGTGATCCTTTGGGGACAGATTAAAGCAAAGAATAGGATCAGTTAAAGGGACTCAAAGCAAAAAAGAAACTATGTACGCGGATTTATTCTACAACAAGTTTAGCCCTTTATATAATATAAAATGGTTGCTTTGGTATGGCTTTCATGGGATGTATGAGTTATCCGCCTTCAATATCGCCTCTAGATCTTGGAGAAGAACCTTTCAATGTCGCCAGGTGTGTCTTTTTCAAAATGATTAGTATTTTCTTTCCTTTTTCTTTTGTTAATTGTCTAATTTTTCAATTGTCTTCGATCTTGAAGCTCGATCACATGCTTTTTAATGTATTATTTCTTAATTGGGTCCATTCTATTCAATGATGTTATTAGTATATCAATAAAATATTCTTGCTTCCTAACTGCATTAGGACTGCCATTCTTTCTCAAGTTAGCTCAAAGGTCCTTTCTTGTCACTCCTTTTTGCCTCCACACCACATTACTGGTTGACCGTGCTAAATTTAGTATGCACTTTGCACGACATCTTGCAAAGTTTTAGTAAATACGCAAATTTAGTTTGCACCCTGCCTCCACACCACACCACACCATTGGAGGTCCGGCCAAAAGGTGGATTCCTGGGGCAATCAATCTCCGGCCCAACGGAGCAGGACGAAACAAGGGACCGGCTAAGCACGCGTCTAGTGGTGGCAACACCACCAGTTGCCAGAGCCACTAGCGTTGGCCGAGCAGCTCCCCTCTTTCATGAAGAGACCTTTCGAGGGCGAATTTCTAATTTACACTTTGATTTATTTTTTTGAGGATTTTTGGTGCAAGCACTCATAGTCTTTAACTTATTTAAAGTGAAACACCTTATCAATCTCTTTTTTCAAGAGTAGGTAACTCGAGCGAACTGCCAAGCAAATCCATGATATGTCATTAATTTCTTATACTAAAATTATTGTAACGAAAAATTTATAGTTTTTCACGCTTAGTGATCTTGCAAAACAATTTTTAAACTAGAGAAATTTATGTTTGGATCCATATAAAACCTTGCAGGACGGTAATAATTATTATAAAAATTTAAATGAATATATTGTCTCCTTACACAACCCTTGTTCCCTTGCAATGACTACACTACTTGCGAAGCTTAGGCCCGAAGGAAGTAAAGCTATCTATAGGAGAGGAGGAGGTTGACACGATCGGGGTGGAGGTCCAGAAGGATGAAGAAGGAGCGTCCCTGAATAATGCATCGGAGACTGCGGAGCAACAATATCCAGCGAAAGTGTATGTAGCTGCTAGAAAACTGGCCGATGCCATCAAAGGCGCCAATTTCGAAGATATCAAATCCAAGATCGAAACGCTTGCCTGTCAAGCTGATTCGTCTGCCGTTTTCAATTTCCGGAGGCTATCGAGGGGTTCGCTACTCCACATTGCAGCAGACACCGGCAAGAGCAACATCGTGAGGCTCCTGCTTGAGCGTGTCGATGCCTACCTCATAGCCGCCCGAGATGACTGGGGGAATACCCCTCTCCACATGGCCACTAAGGCCAAGGCATTTGAAGTCGTCGCTATGCTGACACGCCATGCAAGAGACCTCCCCGACGTGGATGACAAGAACTGGATCCTGAGGATGAAGAACAATCATGGAAACACCGCTTTGCACGAGGCCGTGCTTACATGTGACGTTGACTTGGTGAGCCATCTGTTGAACGAAAATTCGGAGCTCGTGTACTTGGCGAACATGGATCAGAAATCTCCCCTGTACCTGGCCATTGACACCCGCGACCCCAAGATATTTCAGGTTTTATTTTCCCCCTCGCTCGACCCATCAAGAATAGAAGGCTTGCCACCCGTTCATGGTGCTGTTGCACGTAAACAATATGGTACGTACTTAAATCTACTTATGGGAAATATCTATAGATGTGTGGACTGAATTCATTTCAAGTCTGTGCAACCACTCTTTGTGCTTGCCCAAATCTGTTGCAGGTGTTCACATAAAATTTCACACCTTGCTTATTAAAGTAGTTAGGTACCCATGAAGAAGTTGCAACTGCCATATCATTCTCCTAATAAACAAATTATCTCCCATTACAACATAATAGATCAGCTCAAATACATTCCAGACTCTATAGGAATTCAAGCATTTGCCCCAAATCTGTCCCATTTCACATTTCCCCAATGGAATTGGGCAGAGGGCGGGCTTATGGGAAAAGTCCATTGAACCCACACTTCTTTATTTATCTTTAAAATAATCATAACTTCTTCAGTATATACATCTATTAAAAGTTTTATCATAATTATCCTATTTTTATTTTTTCATAAAGATATATCATTTTAGTTTTTGTATAGTCATATAATTGTAATGATGAATCAATGTGATGTTAAATGAAATTCATCAAGGTAATAAAATGACAGAAATGATTGGATGATAGTTTTTAATATATTATAAAAATAGTAATCTAGTCTGAATCACAAAAAAAAAAAAAAAAGTAATTATTAATCGTTGTGGGTCTATTCCCTCGAAAGTTTGTAACTCACAATATGCTATTACTCTCACAATAGCCAAAGACTATTATGTTTGCCAAGTCTATAAAATAATACATGTTTCAATTTAATCATGAATTTGTAGATTAAGTGAATAATTTTAATATCTTTAGTTATGTCTCATGAAAATCTAATTTCGAATGCATTACTAGTAGTTGATATACGTTAGACCGTGCCCGCATAAATTCTTCCCTGTATCTTCTTGCCTAGTCCGGGAAAAATTTGCTCGGTTTGGGCAAGGCAGCTCCGGGCGATAAGTCCCGTGCACATTCGAATTATCAATTAATCCATAAATCAACGTATGCATACATACATGCTTTCACCTAATTATAATAATTAGACATTTTTAACTATTCAGATTGATATATAATATAGTTTCTTCAGCTATGTTGATAACACATCCCAAGTAATGCAAGTTGAAACTAATCTTGCAGCCTCTTTTACTCTATGCACGTAATTTTGTGTCCTATCGCATTTTCATTTTGGACATGCATTAGAAATCACAAAAATGAAAATACAGAAGGTCCTCATGTGTACTAAATCCCCACATAAAATCTTACGACTTCGAAGTAAATAAATCTTAAATGTTAGTAGTGAATCATTAGGTGCAAATTATTTCTATAGACTTATTGTACATATCCGTACGCAAATAAGAACATTATATGTGTATTTGATTTTTGAGAATGAGATTTTCACATTATCAAGATCGTGAAAGTACAAAGATTCATGAGGCAGGAAGACGTCAAAATTCAACGTAGAATTATATTCTTGTTTAGGAAAAATTCATTCATCTTTGTATTTGTCCACATCAATGTGGTGCCTAAAAATTCATACAAAGCTTTTATGCCTTTTATATTATTTTATGATATATTTTACCTTGATTTAATTTGAATGTGCAAACTTTCAAATCCACGGAACGCAGAAGAGTTCAATTTATATGTGGCGCCACATCCTCTAACTTGAGTGGATTCCGCTCGACTCTAAAATAAATTTTACTTAGTTTTTGCTCAAAAGGTTTGGTAAATATGCAATTTGTTAATTGAGCTTAATAGGTGCCCACTTTTACGAAGAAGTTGACATTTGCTTTATACTTGCCAGAATTTGACCAACATAATAGGAAAAGACCATTCTCCTTTCCTTGATCTCGCCCTAGCTATTTAAATATCGTTTCTTGTTTTCCCTTAACATTATATTTGTGGACTCTATAGATACTTCATAAGATGGAAATGTCACATAATTTGCCATGTCATTTAGTAAGGATTTTACAGTAAAATCTTAGTACATGTTGCTGTCGCATTGCTTTGGAAGAAAATGGTCTGAAATTTGTCTTAAGTCATTCCAAAATACATAAATGGGATCCTTTTGAAATTTATCTAAAGTCTCACATATAGTGTTCCATGATGCTAGAGAAGGAAAGTCACAATACTTCGAGATTCATAGATCAAAAAGCCATTATTTATTTGAACAAAAAATGGGTTAGATAAACCTTTCAAAGCCTTGATATATTCAATCGAAATTATCACCACTAGTTTCACCATTGCAATCTAATTCCCCATCAACGACTATAAATCCTAATAGTGATTAAGGTTATGTTGAAGATGCCCTTATCCCGGGTTAAGATGCATTAAAACCAAGCAAGCCCCAACCAGTGTCAAATGTTTATGTGGATGGTGGTCCCTAATTTGGAGCTCCTGATTCCAGATTCACTCGGCAAGATACTCACAAAGAATATGAAGCTTTTCACAATGAGAGACTCTGGAGGCGGTAATGTATTCCATTTAGCAGCTTTCTGGAATGTGCCCGAAGTATTCGAACTCTTACAACCAGAAACCGAATATTTGGCTCAAGAACAAGACAACAATGGGGATCTTCCCATTCATATTGCGGGCAAGATGGGTCATGTTGAACTAATCGATAACCTACATCCGGTGTCACAGTGGGTAAATGAGAAAGGACAAACCGTTCTTCATGTGGCAGCAAAATATGGAAGAGAAGAAGTAGTGAGATTTATACTCAAACATCCGGATCTGAGGAGGATGATAAATGAAAGAGACCATGATGGAAATACACCTTCACACTTGGCAGCGAAGAATTTACAACCCGCCGCTTTGGTTCATCTTGTGCTGGATGGAAGAATGAACCCCTCCCTTCTCAACCATGAACACTTGGCTGTTGTCGACAGTGCTCCAAATGACTCACCAATAGGGATACAACTGGTAAGCAACATGAACAGCCACTATTTTATTTATCAGCATACTGGAAATTTTCCTAGACTATTACCTTAGGCACAGATCTCGTATTCAAGTCATTAGTCTCGTAGTCAACGGGATTGAGTGTCAATTGAATTTCTAGAATAGCCAAGACTCCTCTGGGATTAATATTGCACAAGTCTCTAATTTAGCCTTAATGGGAAGTACTTAAATTTTGCCCATGAATATGTCCGGGCTTAGAAGCAACTGAATATCTCTGACAAATGCTGAGATAATTTGCTACATGTCTTGATTAATTGAGCCTATAAATAAGATCAGGGGTTATCAATGTTGCAATCTTTTTTCTTTTTTTTGTAAAAAAGCCAAGGGTCAAGGCGGCAAATTTGACCCCTCTAAACATGGCATAATCTCATTACATTATCTGTAAGTCAACCCATGACAAAGATGAACCATATACGTTTCATTCGTGCCTCTTTTGTCATTTGCAATGAACTTGTTACTATAGTGTTAATTCTTCAAAATGAGCAGGCACTGCATCTTTAAAAATAACAGTTCCCCTTTAAATGAGAATTCCAGAGTCAGTTTCTGTTACCAATTCGCTAACAATTTGTTGTTTCTTTCCCTTCTCATATATTTTCTGATCTCAGCGCTTGGTACGCATCCTGTTGAAGACCGTGTCAGCTGAGAGACCAGATCGATTCATAGTTAAGCCAGAAGCTCGGGACAAAGTGTACAGGGGCAGCATTTTGCCAAATCCTACCTATATGAAAGAGGCTGTCAATACCTTGTTGGTGGTGGCAACGCTTGTGACCACTGTGACTTTCGCAGCTGGTTTCGCAGTTCCTGGAGGATTGAACAGCTCAGACATGGCATCCAAAGATGACAGGGGCATGGCTACGATGCTGGGCAATAGAAAGTTCCACGAATTCGTGATTTGGAACACCTTCGCGATGTTCTGCTCAATGACCTCAATCGTTGTCTTCATGTTAGCATACCAGGACGAAGGTGACTTAAAATTAGTTAACTTCAAGCTTGCAAAAGGGCTACTAAAAATGTCACTCCCGGCAATGTCCTACGCTTTCTTAATTGGTATCAACTTGACCGTTGGCAAACTCCCTTGGCTTGCCACCACGATATCAATTATCGGATCTATTTTCGTCTTCATCATCACATGTTATGTATGTACGGGGGCGGCTGATGAATTAACGTTAGTCTCTCGCATCTACCTTCCTCCTATCCGTAATCTGATATTCAGGTGTATCCCCTGGTACCTTTATGTTTTACGAGTTGAGAGGACTCTCATTTCGGATGACTCAAAAGAAGACAGAATGGGGAGCAAGACCTCTGCTAGTCCGCCTCTGGGAGGTGGCTGTAAAGATTGATTTGCAGAAACAAATATATATTTGCCTTGGTGGATTTGGCTTATTCTATTTGCTTTCCTATTGCATTACATTAATGATGACTGTTGAAGTATTTAAGTTCAACCATCTCTTCCTTCAATAGCTCATATTATTAGAATAGTTGGATATAATTCCACATATATCAAAGCATAGGATTCTTAATTCAAACCTTTTCAGACCTCCTGCGTTGTATATTCTCATATGTTAAGACTTGCAGCAAAGTCTGACCTACTCGCAAAGATGAGTATTAAAGTATTTGAACTAAATTATGCTTTGGGCTAAATAGTTCAAGCTGTTAAAATAACTACATTGTAATCTAACAAAATATTATAATGATATGTGTATCATGCGACATGCTGTCTCAGATGAATGGATGAGTGAGTCATTTCATTCGTTTTACCGCTTGGAAATCAAATCTTTAATTTTGAACATGTAGAAGCTCGACTCTTATGAAGTCGCTTGTCTAGACTGCCTGCCGTCGTCCTTGTATAGTATACTCCATTTTCCCCAGCGTCCCAGTTGAGCCCAACCACCATGCCTCTGCTTTCATTTTTTGTTTTCTGAGATGGCAGCCGTTTGCCGTTTTGACGACTCATCCATGGCCGTTGGGATATCGACCTCACCATTGAGACTCGCGGTGATGGACCAGCTGTGCCGTCGGACCTATCGGCAGGGCTCTCAATTTGGAAGCTTGACGTTCTCCATGGCAGCACTAGTGTTTTCTTCCTTTTTTTCGGTTTTTTTTTTTTTTTTCAAAAAAATCAATTTCCTTTTTCTCCCAAACAAATATCAGTTTTTTTATGGAATTATCTTTGTTTTTCCACTTATCTTCTAAAGCTTCAAATTGTACTTTGGTTCTTTTATATTTCCAAATCAACCCACTGATGTATTTATTTTATTTTATATTTTTTTTCTTTGATTTTTTTTTTTGAGAATATTACTTAATGAAGTCCCAATCTAAATGATTTATTCTATCGTTCTCAATTTTTTTATTATATAAAAATCAAATTTGGGGTTAGAATTTGAATTCCATAATTTTATTGTCCAATGATACAATTAGTACCAATAATCTCTATCTTATTTTATATGCATTTCATTATCGTAGTCTTTGGAGAAGATGTCATGCTTACATTTTATTGGCCAAACCCCAACTAATAATGGTATTCACGTATATATGAAGTTATAAATTCAAAATATTATTTTGTGAGTAGGCTCTTACTTTGGCAGAATTGATTTTTCTCGATTGAATTAGTTTTTCTTATTAAATTATTTTGTTTTTTCTTGATAAAATCATTGATAAACAATTAATTACTTTAAATAATCAGTTCATTTTATTTTTTTATTGATTCGTAAAAGTTTCTTTTTTTCTTTCATGTAAGCATCATATCTTTCTATCTAATCTTATTCACAACCTGTTCAAAAAAAAAAAAAAAAAAAAAAAAATCTTATTCACAACCATTCTTCTTTCATTGTAAGCAAATCATTATATACATATATTATCGTGCTTTGTTATCATCCAATAAAATATGGAAAATAAACACTCAGTATGGCTCTGTTCATTTCGCGGAAAATAATTTCCGGAAAACGTTTTCCGGATTTTCCCACGTTTGTTTCATTGAAAATGAATTTCTTGGGGAAAATGTATTCCATCAAAAGAAAAAAAAAGTCTTCTAAAATAAGAGAAAATGTTTTCCACTTTTGAAAAGTGAAAATATTTTTCTCACTTGATCTCTCTTATCTCATACATCTACAAATCCTCACTTCTTCCTCTCATTTCTTCTTCTTCTTTTCTTTTTTTATTCAAATTATTTTTTAATTTTCTTTTTCTTTTTTAATTCGAATTATTTTTAATTTCCTTTTTCTTTTCTTTTTCTTTTTCTTTTTTTCTTTTTCTTTTCTTTATTTCCCATTTCTTCTTTATTGGCTAGTCGTCGGACCAAGTGAACCTCAAGCTCGTCGATCTCAAACTTGCGCTCATCAATCTGGCGAGCCGTGAGCTCACGTTCGCCAATCTGGGAGTAGAAAATATTATCCTTACCAAACACCGGAAAATATTTTCCAAAGCATTTTTAAGTTTTAGCCGAATACCAGAAAATATTGTTATTTTTCTAGAAAATGACTTTTGGAAAAATATTTTTGGAAATGACATATTTTTCACGAAACGAACGGACAATACAACTGAAAATATTTAGATGCTGATATTAAGTGAATTAAAATAGTTGCATTTTCTTTATTGCAATGGACATACTTGAAATTTTAGAATGCGTTATTAGTTCATTATATAATTGAAACGCATGTGAGAGGATACGTTCTATTATCTCAGCTTTTTAATTATATATATGCTAAACCATAATTAGCGCACGGTTTTCAGCAAATATCGCAAGCTCTTGCTTTAATTAGATTGTTTTAGAGGCTTCCCTTTCTCTGCCATGCACCTTCGTTGATGTGCGACGCAATGCTCGGATTTTTCATTTTACTAATAGAGCCATCGCGGTTGACTAGAATTTGTAAGTTTGACATTCCGGCTCACCAATCTTGGGTTGTCAAGGGGTATTTTATCTGTGTCACCTTTTTTTATACACTCATGAAAACCAATAACCAAATACATGTTAGAGTAGGAGATATAATTTTATTCTAATTATTCTAATTGTGAGTCAATCGATCCGATTAATCAGTAAGATCAGATATTTGGAATATAGAATAGGAAACGTTATTTCATATATTCTTTCCTATTATACATCCTTCTTGTATTATAAATAGGCTTGTAATTCATGTACAAAATTTAAGATATACACAAAACAATTTTTTCCAATATTTTTTATGTTCTATTCAGAAAAATGGCGTCAAAGCACGGTCATCATTGAGCCTGTCTCTTGCCTTTGGTCATCTGATTTGGGCCGGCGACCACTAGCCATCTGTTTGCTTCTTCTTTGGACCCATCGTCCTTCATTAGTTTGCTTTGATTGATTTTTCTGGGCACCATCTTTTTTTTTTTTACATTGGTTATCATGTCTGAACAAAGCTCCCAGACTGAGGAATCCTCCAGCTACACGTTGGCTCATAAATGGACCGACAATCCGTTCTTCCTTCATCCCTCGGATGGCTCTGTTTCGAATTTAGTCAGCATGGTTTTGACGGGTGATAATTATGACAGCTGGTCACAAGTCATGACCATTGCTCTATCCGCAAAGAACAGAATAGGTTTTGTCATGGGAGATATTCCAAAACCTGAATCAATTGATGCCACATATGCCCCATGGGTTCGCGTCAACAACATGATATTATCATGGGTCCTGAATTCCATCCACCATGATCTTGTCCCAACCGTGTTGACCACGGAATTTATTGTGGACGTTTGCGCTGCTACGTGTGAACATTTTTCACCGTCTAATGGTCCTCTAATATTCCACTTCGAGCATAAAGTATGCACTCTTGAACAAGGTGAAGACGACATCACTAAGTATTAAAATATTTTGCGGTGTTATTGGGAATGAGCTAAACAATGTGGAACACTTGCCGAACTGCCCTTGCGAAGCAAGGACATTATTTGTGATGCAAGTCGAGAATCGACGTCTTTATCAATTCTTAATGCGTTTAAACCCGAGGTATCCTAATGTGGTTATTCAAGTATTGCTCATGAATCCATTAGCCACTGTTGCGTGGGCTTACTCACTTAATTCTTTAGGACGAATCTCAATGCCACATTCACTCGACTTGTATCTCCACAGAAAACATACTGTTGACATATGGCTCCATGCTAAACATCCCGCCTCAAATGGACTTGCCACTCTCTGCTCCATCCCATAAGCACACCGAGACCGCTTCTATTCACCTTGTAAAACGCGGCCCTGCATCACGTGCTCGTGAACGTTGTGCCCATTGCGGTATACCAGGCCATTCCCGTGATGTTTGCTTTCACATCCATGGATTTCCCGCTACTTATAAGGGACAGTGTCAGGACCAGCCTCCCACCAAGCCCTCGGATGGCAAGCTTGCCACCAATCCTAAGAACTCCTCTTCCACATCTCCACCGCCATTTACTAGTGAGCAATATAAACAAATCATGCGATTTTTCCAAGAGGTGAACATTTCCAAGGCAAATCTCAGAGGTACTATTCTCGACTTGATTTCTAATTCATTAAATTCTTGCACTTAAGTTGTTGACATTGGAGCTACGAATCACATTACACATAACCTACCTAAAGTCTCTAATGAAAATCTCTAATATCGAGCCGAAACCAAGCTAAATCTCTAACGAATATCGAATTAGATACTTAAATACACTGATCCTCCTTCCTTGTCATGGATTATGCCAACATCTCTCTATTTTTCAGATTGGCTCTTTTCAGACGAATCTACACATCTATATAAGTTTTTATTAGATACAACCTTTAATGATTCCACAAACGCATTTAAGAAGTCTCTTGAACTTCGCCATTTCCTCAAATCATCATGACCACAAAATGCACCTCCCAAACAAGCACACAAGAGGATTTTCCTCGACAATCCGATCCAGCTCTCAAACTTCCGTAGCTCCAATGCCGATGGAAACAAAATGATGCCGCCAAGCTTGCTCGGCAAACCGATTCGCCTCATTGCAAGCCGAAGAAAATTAGAGACATCGACCAATTACTTGATTCGAGCGAAGACAAACGAACTCAGACATGCACAAACAGAAGCTAAACTGCTCGAGGAGGTGGAAGATGCAGCAAGTACGGACTCCGGCGATCCAATCGGAAATGGCGGCTGACAGAGACTTCGTGGAGGGTCGCTCAATCTTCTCTTGGAGTCGCACGTACAAAAAGAAGAAGAATAAGAAGAATTGACGAGCGGTGAGCTTTAGGGGGGAAAAATGGGGAATGCGAAGGATTTCGTGAACTGGAACGGTAGAGGTCATGCTAATGTACTCATTCCTGCGCAATGCGCATCCGTGACGTATGCAAACATTTACAAATTTGACATTTTTCATTTCGTTATCGCCAAATTGTTTTTTTTCTTTTTTTTTTTTTAAAGAAAAATTATCTGCTTTATGACTCTAATTGATATTTATGCAATTTTTTTTTATTATAATGTGTTTGAGAGTTTTATTTGATTAGTGTGAATGATGGAGACGTGCGACGACCGTTACATTAAGAGTGAATTGATATAAAATGTAAAGATGGTATATGGAAGTTACTAATTTTTTTATGGAAGTACGGGGGTATGAAAAGTAAAGTACATTCTTTCACAAATTTAACTTCTATTTGTGCAAATAATGCTTCTATAGTCTTTTGAGAAAAATTTTACAACAGTTTGGTAAAAACAAAAAAAGTCCTTCGAATGTGGTGACATCTTAAATTTTTAAGGAGTAGTTATGTAAATATCATCACCAATTGTCCCCATATTTTTTCTTGAATTTCAGAATTGTCAATTTAAAAAATAGTCTTTCAGCTTTAACTCAATATACAATATGATTCTTAAACTTTAATTTATTCAATGTGGTCCCTAAAATTTAGTTAAATGCGCAATATAATCCATGAGTTCTTAATTTGTTCAACATGGTCCATGGACGTTTCGGGATCATTTGTGTCGTTTTCTTATAAGAAATTAATAAACCAAAATGGGTTGGTGTTTTTATGCTCAGTAAAGAAGTTAATGCAATAAATTCTAGCAAAAAAGCGATTGTATGTTATGGCACATGTAGAAATTTATTTTGAAAATGAAAAATTTACAAATTTCGATGAGTGATATGTATTGCTCGTGACCTTCAACATAATATCATGCAATTTGTCGACATTTTGAAAATGACATTCGCCCGTGGCGCAATTACATCATTCACCATGCAATCCCAATCATTGTCAGGTCCATACCCCTGTATGCCTCATCGTCCTAATTTGTCTGGATGAGTTAGAGTTCGTTGAGGGGGACCATGAGGCAAGGGAATTGCAGTGCCCAAATGAAGCTCTATGTTCCAATGGCTCATGCCCGAAACCAGCGCCCGAATTGAGGAAAGATGGGTTGCCCATCGACGATCTATGGCGATGGCGATGATGGTAATGGCCATGACATGGGGGCTAGACAGCCATAAGTGCTTTGCCAGAGTCCTAAATATCTTAGAATCAATCAGCTTCTGATATATGAGGAGCATGTGAAGAATCGATACACAACCTTATACAATGAATTTATTAAAAACTTGACCAAGAAAATGTGGCTTGATAGACTTAACACAACATTTTTCAAAAGTTTGGAACTGAACAAATTGATATGTGCTGTGATGCACTTAATTTAACCTTATAGTCGATTTTTGCAATGACCGTTGAATCAAATCAGATTAATCAATTCTTTTGAATGAAAATAAAAAAATGGCCTTTTAAAAAAAAATATCAAAGTGAATGCTTTTAAATTTATTTTTTCCGCCCCTTTCGATATCCTCCATTTTCATTTCAAGGACATTGAAATATTGTTAAAGAAAATATTGTTAAGAATCGTGCGTTTTGCTAAATTCCCCAGTAAGCCCGACAACGGCAGCGGGAGGCGAGAGGCGAGAGGCGAGAATGGTGGTGGTCGCCGTCCACCAGTTCGCTCCGTGCATCACTTGCCACGGCTGGAGTCCCGACCGCTCCAGTAATCCTGCTCTTCCCTCGATTTTGCATTTCGTTTCGGATTGTTTAATTGTTTTGGAAATGCGCTGTGAAATTAGATGAGTTCTTTGTTGCTTTTTTTTTTTTTTTTTTTTTTTTTTTTTTTGTGATTGCAACTCGATATCTACGAAAGAACGCCTCGGTGAGTTGATAGGCTGCTTGAGGGAGAGTGTTTTGATCTTTTGTGTACTTTTGGGACCTTGGCGCTAACATAGTCGATCCAACTCAACGAAAGCCTTTGCCTATGGTAATGATCGATGAAACGGAAGGCAATGTATGACGAAGTGGGCATTTTGGAGGGTGCAAACTCTATATCTCTTTCCCTCAATTATTGCAAATGTTTGCTTGATGTGTTTCCTGGTGGTCCTGTCTTTCCTATCGTTTAGTGTCTATCATGGTATTGTAGTCCTTGTATTCATCAACCGTTACGGGCCAAAAAGGGATTCGAAATTTGGGTTTTTGAAGGCAGTTCTAACAAGTAACGAAGTAATAAATTGCAGCGTGAGAAGTTAAGTATAAGCTAAGCAGTCTAACGACTACGGATAGATGAAATGCATTTTGAATGGCAGGTCTAACTTCAACAGCTCATGAGGTCTCCACCTTAGATAGATAAATACTGGGCCTTGAAATGTCCCACTTGACCAGGTAAGACACGTATTGAAATCTGAATGGGTGACCAAAGGAAATGGTGTTTGTGCAAGGTGCTGAGTTACGAGGGAGTGAATTTTGAAGAAAAATAGGCACAGCAGAAGGATGACGTTTAATTTTATATTTCATAATAGGATCCACCACAACTTCCTGTTCTTAATCTGCTTAGAGCAAATGAAGTATGAACGTCAGCTTTTCGTGATTCTACTAAGATGTGTAATCACTTTGTAGTTAGTAAAAGTTATCATTACTTTTTAATGCTAATTATTGCCCTTTTTATGGTTATTGCTACTTTGTTGTCAATTAGGTGTTTCATGCGTGTTAGTAATATTTAACACTATTGCCTTGCATATACTAATACTTGCTTGTTCTTTAAAAACTTAACTCTTCTGGCTAAATCTAAGTAAAGTTAACCTAGCAAGTATATGCCTTGATTGTTGTTGTCAATGGTTGACAAGCTTCTTGACTGTAGACAAATCTCACATTAGTTTTTCTCCTCATCAGTACCTTAATTTAGTGTATTCTCGATATCCTACTCTATTCTTTCTAGTTGATGATCTTTTTCGAATTAGAATGCTTTTCAACCAATCTTTATGGATTTTTTTACATCGAATCCTACTTATCTGTCTTCTGCACCTTGCACCTTTTTAGTTTGAGATCAAGCCCATACCTTTCACAGTCTCATTTTAAATCAGGAATGTCAACAGATGTTGTTCGTTGCCTCATCATGTCATCAAGCATGCAAAACTAGGCATTGAGATTCTTCTGATTTTGGATTTTCTGTCTGTTTTGTTATACTGTAATTTCTTTGAACTGTAGAATCACTTTGCATGCTTCTGCCTTTATAGTCTCTGCATATCAGTAGATTGTATTAATGATAACTATAACATCTGCTTTCTTGTAGTGGTTGCATTCTGTCTGAACAATAGTGAAGTTCACATTTACAGACTTTCAGAAGACAAGTGGGAGCAAGCGCATATTCTCCAAAAGGTCGTTATTGCAGTACTTCATCCTTAAAGAGTGACTTTGTATTCGAATGACTGAAACAGAGGGACAACAATATACTAAACAGTATTTATGTGAGCACAGAAATAAAAGTTATAGACTATATTTACCAAAAGATAAGCAAAATTGCATTTTTTTTTTATCTGATTTCTTGTCTTCAGCGTGGTAATTCTCCTGCCATGTTTGTTTTTCTCCAAAACTAAAGAAATGGGACCAAAAGACACTCTATTTTAGTTTTCCCACTTTCCTATTGCTTGTCTCTTCTATCATTCTTTTCTCTCTCCAGTTTATCATATTGATGACTTCTTTCTCCACAATGTCAACTGTCATTTCCAAACAGTGATTTGATGACCACATATGACCAGCAAGCCGGAGTTCTAACTTAAGCTCCACATTGTCTTCTTTCCCCTTGGATGTCAAGGAAATGAACTGGTGAATGATGATGCACCTTTGAAATTTGATGTTGTTTGTTTTATCTTGCTAACAAAACTTATCTCATGGACTAACAGATATCCGGCATTTAATGAAAGATTCTAGCAAGCACCTCACTGATGTTTTGTTGCCTTGAACATATAATAAGTACATGATGAGGGTTCATTCTGTTCTTATCTTTTCTCGAGAATTTAATTTTGCATTCTGCATAACAAGATTAAATGATTGAAGTCTATGTTATGCTAACTAATAGTTTAAATGAAGAATTTTGTTCTTGGTGCTCACAATGGGGAACGCAATGTCACAACATGACCAAATATTTCTGGAATTGACTGGAGTGCTGGGTCAAACAGAATAGTAATAGTGTCCCATGATCGAAATTTGTGAGGAAAATTACCTAATTAGAACCACCTTGTGTTCTGCCTCCCTTCTGCATATTTGCGAGTATCTAATGCATTTTTTTGTTCTTATGTAGATATGTATGGAATTGTGAAGGATCAGAGTGGGTACCTACCTTAGTTATGCTCAGGCTAAATCGAGCTGTGGTTTGCGTTCAATGGAGCCCAAAAGGTATGCAGAATCATTGAGTTTGAATACAGGACGATGTTGAATGTTGTCTGTCAAAGACTTCTTAGAGTATTTACATTGTATTGAAGAAGAATAAAATTCTGTTGCAAGTACTAGAAGAATTTGGTTCAGTTAATTGTTCTTAAAATGAGACTTGAGCTGTTAGACTCTAGGGAGCCATTTATAAATGTGAAGTACCAATAACTTTCTGCATGAATTATGATTCCTCTAATGGGTTTATTCTTCATCTTTCATAATATAGTTAAAAAATTGTATATAGTTTTATCTTACTCGTTCTGACCTCATAGTTTAGCTGGCTGTGGTTCTTCTTTTCTCTATAAGTAAAGAGAAATTCACAATGAGGCTTCAAGGGTGGTGACCTATATAGAAGAAAGAGCTGAAAGCCAAAAGAAAGCTCATTTACCAGACGAGTGAGTTAGTTATGATCTCTGAATGTACTTCAAATTTAACCTCTTCCTATGTTTCCAACTCCGTATATGTCCTTCTAATCCTCTCTCCCCTCCTTTCCTCCTCCTTCACATGTTAGAGATATTTTCACTATGGACTGCTAATTTATTCTGCTTAATTTCCTCTTTTCAAGTGGACTGGGTTTGATTGCTGTTGGAACAAGATGGTAATTAGCTTCTATTTCCGGGTTTTTCCTCTTCATTGTTTTTTTATTTTATTTTTCAGTCTTATGTTGTGTTGGACATGTATTTTTCTTATGTGCTTTTTAGTGAGTCATCACTGACTGATTAAGGATTTATGGGGGATATGTTTTCCAAACTTAGGGGACAAGTTAGTTGTGTTCACTGCATTTGAACTCATTCTTTTATGATAAAAGCTTTTAAATTTGGGTATGAGCATTGGCCAAGCATTGTCTGCTTGAAGTTGACCTAAGTCCTTTCTGAGTATGCGATACTCATGGATGAGCCTTATGTAGTTGTGGAAGCACATATGAATGGCAAAATGCAGAAGTTCACAGTACAGGACTTTGAAGAGCGACAAATAGTATTCTGGCAGGGTTGATGCTGTTGTACTGCTCATTTCTTCGGTGCAGTTTGGAGTGCAAACTCCAATGGAGACTTTGAAGCAGTGCTGTTGCTACATATATGAATCAAATATCCCTCTTGCAGTTACTCCAAGAGTTTAGCATTATGGAAATGAAGACTGGATTAGAAATTAACTAGTTACCGACATGCTTTATGACTTCGTAAAGAAATGAGATTGTTACATATAAAAAATATAGGAGATTAGTACACTTAGTTTCTGCTTTTGGTAGCTCTTCAGGGCAGTCATTGATGTATGTTCTGCTGTAGGTGGGTCAGTAAACTCATTAGGAAAAGACACAATTCATCGGTGACAAGTGTTGCTTGGCATTATGAGTATGTCCTCTTTCTCACATTTTTGTGGTGTTGGACACTTGCAACAAAGCTTTGTATCTTTTTACTAGCTGCATCCGTGAATGCCTTTGTTATTTATGGTCATGCCTTCTGCTTACAATTTATTTGGGTTACTAATAGTCACTCTGTCTGTTTGAGCGAGAGTTCATGAATTTTTTAGGGCAGAATATGATCTTATTCTCTATATACCTGCATTTGAAAGCTGTTAGGAATGGTAACCAGTTTCAGTAGGAAATAGTTAAAAATGCGCAGTTTGGTGCTGGAGAAATAGACATGAAGACAGTAAAATTGAAATGGTTCACTAGTCAGATTTGTTATTTCCTGATGAGGATTTTATACGACATGATATAAGTCTGAGAATAGACTTTGTGATTTGGAATGGGAAAAAGAGTTGATGAGCTTTCAGTCAGTCATTGATTTAGGCATTTTCTTAAGTTAATTCATGTAGTCAAATGCTATTTGAAAAGAGTTTGAGATAGGATTTGAGACTCAATGCAGGACAAGGGGATAAAGATATACATGTTGACTCTTCTCCTTTCCTTTTAAATATTTAAGGCTGGCACTCCTTTCATATAAATTATCTATTCATCTTTAGGTCTTGGAATCAAAGTCCACATTTGGCTACTCTCAAATTGATTGAGTTCTTCTTGCAAAGCGAAGATCCAACCATCATCATCTAAAGCTTCCTCGATATTTCTGGGCTCAATTTGAGACAAAAATCCATATTTGTGAATTGATCAATGGGAGGTACTAAGGCAACATGTCCATCTTCATTTCTGAATGAGGAACCGTTCCCATCTTCAATCCAATGCCACTGAGTAAGAGTTCCATAGAATGGCTAGCCTTAAAACCAATCCTTTTTCTAGGACGTTATTCTGACAACAGTAGCTGTAGAAGCAATTGTTATAGAACTAGTAGGATTGCTGGCTTCCGCAGAGTCTGCTTCTATATAGTCTACATTTCCAAAAGCAGTTTCTCCAGATTCTGCATAATTTGCTTCTACAACAACATGATTTTCGGCAGGGATTAGATTTCTCAAGGAATCATCAAAGGCAACAAGAATATACTCTTCAAGCATTTTGGTTCTTTCGTTGTATAAGCTATATGCTTCGGATAAAATAGTATCGTCAAACCTTCCCACATGATCGTTAGCATTCTTGCTAGCTTTAACGACATAAGCACATATAAGTGCATGAATGTAAGCCACATCGGGCTTCCTACCTTATGTCTCAAGTGTTCTTATTGAGGCACCTACATCCTTAGGCCCATAATGCTGAGGGATTTTGCTTTCCATTGACAAGATATGGGCCATCTCTTGCAAGGTCCTATTTTTTCTCTCAACGGTACCATTTTGTTGCGAAGTGTAACCGTGTAAAGAGCAGAAAAATCGAGCGAAATGCCCTACTATCACAAAACGATTCAAAGTGACGATGGCTTCTAATGCACGAAATGCTAAAGCCCATTCTCCTTTTGGACTTTTTAGTTAGTAAGTGTAGGAAATGCATGCAAAGCACCATCGTTATGAGCTAGGAAAAAAGAGCCCAAGTAAATCTAAAATAAATCTAAACCTGCTTTTTCTTATGCAAGCAGTCTCAAAATGGAAATATTAACCTTCTAATAAAATAATTAAACTTGCTAAAGATTATTAACCTTCTAATAAAATAATTAAACTTGCTAAAGATTAAAAAAATTTACTACGTGTCATTTTCCAAAATATAGTTGTATAATTAACTTTTAAACCAGTAATGTACAGAATAAAACCCCTCCATTGGCTTTCTATTTACTGTTTTAGGACGATGGAGGTGTCCCACTATATTTTTCATGGAATTAACATCCTAGCTGGCGCGAAGATTCTCTGAATTGCTTACTGAAAGATCGAGTAATCCGTAAAATAATTTCATTTAAATTGAGCTGTGGCTGCTTCTCTTTACATAGTTAAATAAACATCATATGAATAAAGTATGACTTAGCAAAGTCATTGTTTAGGCTTAAATATTTTACTATAAATTCAAAGATTTGGTTGTTGTGTACCAAGTCATTGTTAGATGGCGTGATTGTCAATAAAAACAATGAATAAAGTCTTTTTTATATCTCAATGGGGCCATTAACTTAATTTATAAAAATGATTTGCTCATCTATCACTGTCGTCAATACGCGTGAATATATGGAAGAGAAAGACCTCACTTATTAAACAAACAGGAACCATTATTCATTTGCTTGTCCTACTTTACCATTCCGCGTCAACGTCAATGTCAAAGTCAAAACATGAGAAAACATCAATAAATATACTTGGCCAGGTCTACCAAGTTAGGCCAACCAAGAGAAAAGTCTCGGAAGCTACGATTCTACACTCAAAACGGAGGAGATTTCTCCGCGTAGTCCCCCTTCTCCCCCTCCCTCACTGTTTAATTGTTCATTTCGGTTTTGGAAAAAGTTCAATACATAATTTGTGTGCTCTTTACTGAGCAATTCATAACTATCACTGTCAAGATGAATAATTAGTCAAATTTTAGGTCATGACTATGTGATTAATGGTGATAGACATTAATTGTATACTGAAGGGGAAAAGCCACAAACAATCAAACCCCTATAAACCCCCATTGGCAAACACATACTTGATCACAAATTATTAAAAGAAAAAAAAGTTATGTCTAAGGACCTGAATTGTCACATGACTCATTAATCAATGAAATTTCAGGAGTCAAATTAGCAGAGACATTTCCTTTACCTATAGACGTGCAAAATTTAATACTCTTCCGAGCATGTTAGAAAAATACTTGACCTATCAATGGGTCTTCCAAAAATTGATACTCTCTATTTTCGAGCAGTCTTCTTTGCCTAAAAAAAAAAAAAGAAAACAAAACAAAACAAAACAAAAGAAAGAGGACATAATATGGGCAGCTTGGAGTCGCAACGGACCGGGATCAATAGGGAATGGACAAAAATGGATAGCTGGGTGTGAATGCATAGAGTTAGTTGGATCATCAAAAGACAGTATGAGGGGCCTTTTTGGTCAAAGTATATATAAATATAAAGTACACTTGTCAATATATATATGTTATGAAAATAGTGACCACCAACCGTAACAATTGAGGGCTGTCGAGAAATATAATGTTTGGGTGACCCTTTCTGATCGATTTATCGTCCCATCGCTGACTTAAGACCTAGAATTATATTGATATTTCATGTATATGAATGTAGTTTCAGTGTAATTGATGAAGTCAATCTACTACGTCAACTCAGAAAATCACTTTTTGATCTTTCAGCCTTCCTAAATTAAAGGGGGGGCCATCTTCGTCTACTTCACCAGTTGTTACCCACCTCAAGTAGCTTCGATCTTGCAGCTTCATTATAAACAACAAGCCACCTTTGTTTGCTTCACTCATTCCGAAACAAGCAGTGTCTTCAAGTCCTTCCCCTCGCTTCAAGTCCTCCACTCATACTTTCCACTCCAGTGCATCACCATCGGCAACGTCCTCCACTCCCCCGGCACCATATATATCTTTTTCTGAGGTCCGGCCTTCTTTTCTCTTCAGGTTTTGTTCTTTAACTCCTGCCTCATTGCTACTGTTCTTCAATGTTCTTCGCATGTACCATATTCATCTGAAATCTGCGGTTTAACAATGGTGCTTCCACAGAATATTCTTTTTTCTAGTTCTGTCGTTTTGACATTTCGGGTAACTTTCGAATGAGCTGGTCTAGATCTGTTTCTTTGCTAGTTGATGTGCATCTTGAGGGATATGTGAATTAGCGTTGACTCGGGCCTGCTGGTTTTTTGGAAGCACTGGGTGTAAAACTAGTAGGATTGCCAGCTCCTGTAGAGTCGGCTTCTGCATAGCCTTCATTTCCAAAACCACTTTCTCTAGATTCTGCTTCTCCATAACCTGCTTCCACAACAACGTAATCTTCAACAGGGGATCATCAAAGAAGACAAGAACAGACTCTTCAAGCATTTTTGTTCTTTCACAGAATACCCTATACGCTTCGTTAGTGGAAGAGTATCCAAGAAAAATACCTTTATCCAACTTAAAGTCAAAACTTTCCCACATGATCACTAGCATTCTTGAGGACAGAGCAAGCACAACCAAATTTTATTTATGTGAGCAAGATTGGGCTTCCTACCTTTGTAAAGCTCAAAGATAGTCTTGCCAAATAATATAGGCCGCAAGGGAACATGTTTCTTAATGAGGTGTTTATGGCCTCAGCTCAGAAATGTTTAGAAATTTTGCTTTCTACCAACAAGATAGGCACCATCTCTTGCAAAATCCTATTTATCCTGTCGACAACACCATTTCAATGTGGTGTGTAAGGAACAAAAAAAAATTGCGTTCAATGCCGTACTCACCGGTCATCACACAAAAATTCAAAGTCATAATTGCTTCTAATGCATGAAATGCTAAGCATAATTTCATTTTGGACTTCTTAGCCAAATTATCAAAAAGCATTTAAATCATTATGGTTGTTGACACCTAAATTTTACTTTTTTTTTACTTAGGATTTAATCGCGTAGAAAATTAAAAATTAATTTTAACCTCCAGATAAAAATAATTTTCATTAAAATTGCATCCTACATATAGGCATCAAGAATAATTGCACCACTAGCATTAGTTATTAAAATTTTCAAAAAAAAAAAAAAAAAAGTTATCTTTAAAAATAATTTTAAAAAATCGAATAGGGCTGGGCAGAGGCTCGGCCTGCCCGGCGCCCTCCTTTGTCCCTTCTTCGTTCTCTCCCGTTTTGGACGATGGCTCCAGGACAAGAACAATAGATGTTGGCTGAGGGAGGACAGAAGGACGATACGAGGGAGGAAGGACGCGCGAGGAATATCGCACGCGACGTTCAGCCAACCGGCCATCGTCCTTGGATGACAGAAGGACGGGATAAGAGGGGGAAGGAGAGAAAGAGAGAGAGGGAGAAAAGAGCACGGTTTTTCGGGGGAGGAGCTCTGCTTTTTCTACAGGTATTGGAGCCCGAGCGAGAGAGCTTGAGTGAGTGGGAGAGAGGGAGCCAGAGAGAGCGCGAGTCCGAGAGAGATCGGAGATTGAGAAGGTCCGGGAGAGAGTGGAGAGACTAAACCGAGAGAGCGAGGCCGAAAGCGAAGAGTCCTCTGGCAACGCGGCCGCGCCGGAGCTCCAGCTGACGCCCTCGAGCCCACGATTTCTCTTTCACGGCGCTTGATCTTTGGTGAGTTGAGTTGAGTTGAGTTTTGGATTTGATCCACCATTCCCGAGGATCCTGGCTTGGCGGCGCCGAAACGGCCGGTTGTAGCGTATCGAGATGGTCTTCCAGCTGTCCTCGTCAAGCCGGGTAGGGATCTCCGCAATTAAACGCTTATTCCCACAAACCCTTTTGCTCCGTTTTGTTGATATAATTCCTTTCGTTTTAAACTGGAATGAGATGATTTTCACTGACTTTGCACTTTGTTTGGTGTCCTAATTTCTGTGCTATGCGTCCTAGTGGACTGCCATGTATTCATGATCATGCCTAAACGGAGCTATGTTTTTATTTGAAGAAGGTCTTTTGAATTAAGCATCTAAATTTTTTTAGAAAATCATAACTTTTGACTTCAGTCCATTCAATCTGCATTTGTTTTCCTGAGATTCGAGCTTATGGCTGGACAATTTTTCTGTCTGAAGATAGAAGGTGTTAGTTTGTAAATCCATGAGTGTTCTACGTTTACTGGCAAAAGAGCTTGGGCAATTCATGAGAGGAGAAGTCGGCATTGAGGTGGCCGGGAGTTGTGAATGATGGGCTTGATGAGGTTTAATTGTTTTCGGGCTATTTGCGATGCTTAGTGAGCCTTGGGCTTGAAGGGTTATTTCGGATGAAATTGGGCTTCGTTCTTACTCTAAAAGTAGTGGGTTTTGTGGGCTTAGTTAGGCATAGTGCATTTTAGGCTCATTTAGACTTAGTGGACCTTGGGCCAATTTTGTCTCTGAGTAATATTTTTCTCCAATTATACTTCTAATCAATAGATCACAAGTTATGAATATTACTTGCATGCAAATTTAACCAAAATTAAATCTGAGTGACGTCCGTAGTTATGTGCTTTTTGTTGTTGGAAAAATTACTAAAAAAATCTTAAACTTGTAGACTTTTTTTTTTTTTTTTTGTCAATTTAATCCTAAACATTTTTACAATTGTATTAATTTAGTTTATTTGGCTAAATTTGGCTTGCCAAAGTTGACATGAACGTTGCCTAGGATCGACGTGGATGCTGACTATTCGGCGAACTTTGATGTGACAATTTTTAATAATATTTTATATTTTTTTCAAAATTTTCAATTGATTTTTTTTTTCCTTTTCTTTTTCTCTCCTTCTTTGGCTTCTTCTCCAATGGGTGAGGGCATGAAGCCCCTACGTGGCTGGCAAGGCTCTGTCGAGCTTGCTGGCCACCGGGCAAGGGCCGTGAAACCCTTACCGGCCATCGGTAAGGTTCACATCCTCACTAGACTTTGCCCACCCTCAACGGTAGCCTTACGGCCTTACCCGCATTCAAGCGAGGCTTGGAATCGCGAGCACAGTAGCTTCGCCCAGATCTAGGTGAGGCTGGCCTTTCCCTAGCCTTGCCGCAAGTGAAAGCAGCCTCACCAGCCACAAGGGAGGCCACCTTTGCCCTCTGGCTAGCAAGGTTGCCTCGCCCGTAGCCCTAGGCCTCCCCCAAATCTGGGAAAGGTTGCTGCTAGTGAGCCCAGCTGAAGCCTCATCGGCCACTTTGCGGGTAAGGAATCCAAAGGGGAAGAAGGGGAAAAAAAAAAAAAAGGAAAAAAAGAGGAAAAAATTAATAAAAATTAATAACATTTTCGAAAAAATATAAAAATACTATTTAAAAATTGCCACATGAAATGGGCTAGTGAATCAACCTATAGGGGGTGAATAGGTTGTTACGGAATTCTTTTGGAATCTTTTTCAATGCAATACGTTAATATCAAGGATATATTAATAATAAACAGATTATGTATTCACAAAGTAAATAGAGTAGATAGAGAAAATTGACACAAGGATTATAGTGGTTCGGCTTAGACCAAGCCTACGTTCACTCTCCATGCTTTGGCACCAATCAAGCCGTAATTACTATGTAGCAAAAGAGTGCCTTTACAGTAGACGGATTAGACTTCTTCAATTGACAGTCTCTCCTACAGCCTTTTCTTTGTCTTTTTGCTCTATATCTCACTCTCTTTGTTACACAAAGTGTAAACATGAAAAATTTTAGAGAACAAGTGATTTTGGAGATTCTAACATCAAGATTTCTCTACCGGCCTCTCCTTGTTTCCAAGCAATGTCGATCCAACTTAAATAATCTCCGTGCCATCATACCCGTTGGCACATTCAAAAATTCATCCAATCAACCCGTTGGATGAATCAATTTAAGTGATCTCCTTGTCCCGAAAACGTAAGTAGACAAGTAGCCCGTCAATCTGTTCGTCCATACAATCGGGATCTTGAGTTCCCAAAATTAGATTCTTCCAAAAATAAACTTGATCTTTAACGGATAGAATCCGAAGAATCAAATCTTCCAAGCTCTTGATCACAGACCCGAGAGATATTCCATGGTCGGGATTAGGAAATACGAAATCCAATATACGTAGCCATAAGAATAACTCCGTAGCCAGCCAGTAAATCGCGAACTATCTTCGGACTTAGATTTGGGTCTCGAGGGTCGTCGGGACTGAAACCGAGTCTTGAAGGTCTTCGACGGAAACCGAGTCTTGACGACTTCGGGACGGAAAAACTTTAGACCGAAATTCTAGGTCCGACTGTCTTTGAAAACCTTTAGACTTTGACAACTTCGGACGTTGCCGATCGAGTCTTGGAATCCTTAGACCACATTGTTGAGGCTGTTTTGTCAAGTTCAAAACTCCAAGGGATTTTTCTTCAACAATCTCCCCCTTTTTGATGGTGACAAAACCCTCGATAGATTTGTGAATTAAAAACCTGCAGAAAAAACTCATATATACTTTGAGGATTATATCGCAAAACAGTGTTAGTCCAATAACAATTATCCTCACAAGATATAGTAATCCCGCAATCAAATTCACAAGTCTAAATCCAGATCATCACATCGGCATAAGGTCATAGAAGTTCAAACAACCCAATCGAAATCCAAAATAAAATAGTCTAAATAAAATCAAAATCAAGTAAAATCAAAATAAATAAAAAAACTCCAAGCTTCCTCGCTTAAAACTTCAAATCTTCAAAACCTTTAAACAAATCTGCGCAACTCTCCCCCTTTTTGTCCCATCAAAGAGGTAGAGTAAAATTGAGATAAAGTTTTGAAAATTTTAGGGGCTTGCAGGAAACGAACAAGCTGAAACTTGCTAATCTCCTGGACTGACTTGTCGAGTTTGGCAAGATATTCCTTCACTGAAACCAATTCTGCACCGGTTTGATTTGACTCCACTTGAGCTCGTAGTGCATTAATCTGTTCTTGCATGTTCACTGAAGTACTCAGCAGCGCCTTTTTCAGATCTCTCATCTTGAAGTTTATCCCAAAAACTTGTTTCTTCAGGTCCAGCATGACATCCAACAGCTGTGAGAATGCTGTGGAATTAGCATTGCTTCCACTTGGACCAGCAGAATAGGTTTGAAAGCTAGGAGCTTCCCTCTCTCGGCCCTTTCTCTTTCGGCAAGTGAGGATTCTTCATGCTCTGGGAAGTGTGATGCATAAACCTCCTCGGGGTCAGCACTGCACCTACTCACATCACTAAAATGTAGTGGCGAAATTGTCCCTTGTTCTGCAGCAACTCCCCCTGAATGAATGCCAGTGGGTGGAGTGGAAAATTCATCGCCAACATCCATATCAGCACAAGGATGTTTCTCGGTCTCCTCCACAGCAAAAGATGGCTCAAATACAGCATCCATATCCTCCTGCATTTTGCTTTCTTTCTCAAATTCCTTCCTTCTTCTTTCTTCTTCTTCTTCCTTCCTCTGTCTCTCTTCTTCTCTTCTTCTTTCTTCTTTTATTCTTTCCTCTTCTTTTCTTCTTTCCTCTTTTTCCCTTCTCTCCTCTTCTTCTCTTCTCTTCCTTTCTTCTTCTGTTCTCTTCCTTTGTTTCTCTGCTTCCTTCTCCTCTGCTTCTTTTCTCGCTCTCTCTTCAGCCTTTGTTCTCAAGATTACAGGGCTCCTCATCCTAGAGAAAGTGGACAAAGTCATGGTATCTTCTTCATCCTCCTCGTCTTGCAGGATGATCTTTCTTCTTTTCTTTTCAACCATGGGCTCTTTGTCCTTCCTTTTCAATGAAGCAGTGGGGATTTCTCTTGAAGGTGTTTGCCTCCTCAACCTTTCCAATGCTGCAGTCAGTTCTGGAAGTTTCATCTTCATCACCATCTTCTCTCCAACGAGCATCAAATTCAACTTTGTTAGGCACAAAGATGCAGGGACTTGAATATCAAAATGCCTAAATAATTTGGTGATGATTGATGAATAGGGCAGCTGACCCTTATCCTTCACTACTGTCCTATACATATGGAAAAGTATGACATGTGGAAGTGAGAAAGGTCTGCCCTAGTTGATGACAAACATTAGCTTTGCCTCTGTTTTGGAAATATCGGTCTTCGAGGTCGATTTTGGCCGAATGCAGTTGATGACAACTTTATGCAACAAGACATTGGTGGCATTCATCCTATTGTAGGATATCTTGCCTTCAACTGTTCGTCTCGTACAATCTCCATGGTTGCATAGGCTGTTGAGACTTTGATTGGCTGGAAACTCCTTCTTTCCACACCAATGATGTCGGCCAGCAAGTCAACATCAACAACATAATCTTTGTCCATGAAAGAAAAGGACAATCGATTTGCATCCAAAAAGGAAAGATTCGAGTAAAAATAAGCCGCCAACTTAGAGTGGGCCACAGTCATATCCGTGCAGAAATTTTTCAATTGTAACCTAGCAAACTTCCCTCTCAAATTTATCTTTATTGAATCAAGGAAGTCAAAATCTACACTCCTTGGATTGACCACACCCCTCTTCAACAGCTTTGTATAAACTCGTTTATGCTCCCTCGACCGAAATAGACTTCCCGGAGGACAAACAGTATTAGCAGCCACACCAAGACGAGGTTCAAAATGAGAGAAAAGTCTCTCATCATCATCTAAAGTTTCAGCGGGAGCATTCTCAAGTGGATCACTCGAGATATTTTCCGGCGTCCTCTCGTGCGATGCCTTCACCAATAACTGCGGTTTTTCCATCTCCATCAAAAATAAATATTCGCTCTTATATCCTCTCTCCCTCAAATACTCCTCGATCGTCTTAAGGCTGACCTTCCCGTCCTTGAGCCTTTTATAGAGATCGTAAGCAACATGTGGCTTAAGAGTTCTTACCGGTTCTGCTTCGGTAACAACTTCATCGTAATGTTGACGCTCGCTTCTCGTTGAGGCGAATCTTCCTCTGTTAGGTCCACCCTTGTAAGACCCTCTTGCCGTGCCGTGGTCCCCCGCTTGCAATTCGGAGGACTTGCGAGATGACATTCTTGTAGAGCAAGCAAAGTTTCAACTTGTACGTGAGGAAAAATGAAAACTTTGAGACGAAAAAGGAACGAAATGGAAATGGCAAAGGGAGATTTTTAGGGTTTTGAGAGTGAAGGAGTATGAAAATGAATCGTAATGGAATAGCGAGAGTAAAAGTGACGGTTCGAGAGTATAAATAGTGAGAGAAAATCACCGGAATACGAAACGTCGCCAAAAAGTGAAAGAAAAGAACTACCAAAAATAAACCGTAAAAAAAAAAAAAAAAAAAACTGCATTTTTGAAAATATAAACTGCCATTAATGCATGTCAGAAAAAGAGCGAAAAGAGATTTTGAAATACTGAAAAGTAATTACAAAAAAAATGTGTTAAAGAGAGAATACGAAAAAGAAATTTGTAAAGAGATAGGATAAAATAGAGTCTCGACGGATGTTCGGACTTTACCTTTGAGTATGAACCCTTTTTCGGACCTTACCTTTGCGTCTGAGTACAATCAGACTTTACGTAGAGTCTGAAGCGCTTTCAGACCTTGCTTTGAATCTGAGCCGTCTTCAGACCTAGCGTTGAGTCTGAACCACTTCCAGACTTAGCGATGAGTCTGAATATCTTCAAAATTCACAATTCTTAGTCTTGAACAAATTGATTCAAAGTAAGCATTCTCTAAGGGTTTTGTGAATATATTCGCCAATTGATTCTTTGAATCTACATGCTGAATTACAACATCTCCACTTTGAACATGATCTCGAATGAAATGATGTTTGATTTCAATGTGCTTTGCTCTTGAATGAAGTATTGGATTCTTTGTGAGGTTGATTGCGCTGGTATTGTCACATTTGATTTCCGTCTGTCTTTCATCAACTCCAAAGTCTCTCAATTGTTGTTGCATCCATAGAATTTGAGAGCAGCAACTTCCAAGAGCAATGTACTCTGCTTAAGCGGTCGAAAGAGCCACAGTATCCTGTTTTCTTGAGAACTAAGACACTATCCTGTTTCCCAATAATTGACATGTACCTGTAGTCCTTTTTCTGTCCACTCTACAACCAGCGAGGTCAGCATCAGAATATCCAAGAAGAGTAAAATCTCCTTTCTTAGAATACCATAGACCTAGCTTAGATGTGGTTGCAACATATTTAATGATACGCTTTACAGCAGTCATATGAGATTCTTTAGGATCATATTGAAATCTAGCACAGATGCAAACACTTAAACAAGATGTCAGGTCTAGAAGCTGTAAGGTAAAGAAGTGACCCGATTATACTTCGTATAGCTTTTGGTCTACACTCTTCCCTTGTTCGTCTTTATCCAGCTTTGATGAGCTTGACATAGGAGTTTCGTTTTCTTGCAATTCTCCATTCCAAACTTCTTGATAAGGTCTTTTGCATACTTCTCTTGATGGATGAATGTTCCTTCACTTGATTGATTGACTTGAAGTTCCAAAAAGAAGTTTAGTTCTCCCATCATGCTCATTTCAAATTCGTTCTCGCATACACTTTGAAAAATTCTTGCAAAGTCTCTCATTAGAAGAACCAAAAATAATGTCATCAACATAAATCTGAACAAGTATGAAATCATTGCCTTCTCTTTTTATAAATAGTGTAGTATCTACTTTACCTTTAGAGAAGCCATTTTGAATTAAAAATTGCTTAACCTTTCATACCATGCTCGGGGTGCTTGTTTTAAACCATATAAGGCTTTCTTCAGCTTGAAAACAAAGTTTGGTCTTTTAGGATCTTCAAATCCAGGTGGTTGTTTCACATACGTACTTCTTCTTGAATGACTCCATTTAGGAATGCGCTTTTCACGTCCATTTGGAATAACCTGAAATTTTTAAAACAAGCAAAAGCAAGAAGTAATCTTATAGCTTCTAACCTTGCCACAGGAGCATAGCTTTCGTCATAGTCAATGCCCTCTTCTTGTGTGTAGCCTTTTGCTACAAGTCTTGCTTTATTCCTTACCACTTTACCTTGTTGATCAAGCTTGTTCCTGAAAACCCATTTGGTGCCAATGATTGATTTTCCTTTTGGTTTAGGAACTAGCTCCCAAACGTTGTTGATTCTGAATTGGTTCAGTTCTTCTTGCATTGCTTCGACCCAGCTTTCATCTTTCAAAGCATCTTCTATATTTTTTGGTTCGATCTCGAAATTAGTGCAAGAGCACTAGAAGCTTCTTGTCTTTTAGACCTAGTACGAACTCCTTCATCAATATTACCAATGATGAGTTCTGCGGGATGACTTGACTTGTGCTTCCAGCTTGTAGTTGGTTTATCAATTTGGTGAGGCTCTTCTTCGCTTGGAATTTCTGAATTTATTTGAGGCTCGGTGGGTCGAGGCTTGATTTTCTTCATGAGAATTTGTAGACACTTGCTCGGACTCTAAGTCTTCAGGTTGAGTCTAATTTTTGTAACGAATCTTCAAACTTCACATTCATGGATTCTTCCACGTTTGAGTACGTTTGTTGAAGACTCTGTAAGCTTTGCTTGTCATGGAGTAGACAAGAAAAATTCCCTCATCTGATTTTTCTTCAAACTTACCAATTCGATCACTTTGAATAATTCATAAGGGGTCTTCTCTAATATAGGTCTTAGAAAGATTCTTTTTATAATAGAACAAGTAGTAGAAGTAGCTTCAGCCCAAAAATGAGGTGAAATATTACTTTCGATTAAAAGAGTTCTTGCCATTTCTTGCAAAGAACGATTTTTCCTTTCTACAACTCCATTTTGTTGTGGAGTGTATGGAGATGAAAAATTATGTTGAATACCATTGTCATCACAAGTATTTGGCAAAATCATGATTTTCAAATTCTCCACCATGGTCAGTTTAATACTCGAAATTGCATATCCTTTTTCAATTTGAATTTTCTTTGCAAACTTAGTAAAATGAATCAAAGCATCGATTTATTTGTAAGGAAGAGTACCCAAGTAAAACGAGAATAATTATCAACTATAACCAAGCAATATCTTTTACCTCCAATGCTTTGAACTCTAGTTGGTCCAAATAAATCCATGTGTAATAGCTGCAAAACACGATTAGTGGATACTTGATTTATAGATTTAAAAGAACTTCTAACCTGTTTACCAAGTGCACAGGGAGTGCATAATTCATGCTTTTGATACTTGAGGTTAGGAAGTCCTCGAACAAGCTTTTTGAATGATACTTTTGCAATTTGCTTCAGATTGACATGTCCAAGCTTCCTATGCCAAAGGATGACTTCATCTTGAATTGATATTAAGCATTGAGGACTGTCAGACTTTATATCTAGTAAATATATATTCCCATGTCTTCGACCGGTGAAGGACTCACCGTGAAAGATCCTTGCTTGTTCCCGAACATGTGTCTTCTTGGAAATTTATTTTGTATCCAGAATCGCATAATTGACTAATATTCAGTAGATTGTAGTTCAATCCCTCAACAAGAGAGACGTTGTTGATTGTGAGATTTCAAATCATCACAGTTCCTTATCCAACAATCTTACCTTTGTTGTTACCACCAAAGGAGACATTTCCTCCTTTTATATGAGAAAATTTTGTAAAACAACTTGAGTCTCATGTCATGTGTCTTGAACATCCACTGTCCAAATACCACTTGACTTTCTTCTTGAGGGTAACCTGCAATGAAGAGAAAGACTCATGTCTTCTTTGGTACCCAGATTTTCTTGGGTCCAAAATTGTTAGTAGCATAAACAGTCTTTGCCCACTCTTCTTGACAGTCTCCAAACTTTAGGACATTTCTTTTCAAAATGATCTACACTTTTACATCTTGAACAAGTAAGAGCATGTCCGCCAACAGTTTTACAAAAACCTTTTGAAAATGATTTTTATAAAAAGTTTTTGTTGGCCTATTCCTTATTCTTTCCTTTACTTTTGGAAAATCGATCAAAGGAACAGTTTCTTGTGTCATTCCTAGACCGGATTTATTAAAGTAAGGTTTCGGATAGAAAGAATTTTGTCCAACTTTTCAGAACCTATTGAAAATTTCTTTGAGACTTTCAATAAATCCTCTTTCAAGCAAGCATTCTCTTTTGAAAGTTCATTTCCATTTTCTTTTGAAGCAGCAAGAGACTTGTCTAAACTTTCAACTTTTTCAAGTAAAATCTTTTCTTGTTGTTTCATTTTGGAATTCTCCTTTTTAATTCAGCGATCCTTTTAAGAGAGCCTTTAAGATCGAGACAAAGTTCATCAATGTATTTTGATACCTTGACAGGAATTTTTAAATTTCTAACCTTGGTACCACCGTTTGAGTCTGAGTCTGAGTCTGAGTCAGAGTCTGAGTCTGAGTCTGAGTTTGCCATAAGACATATATTTGCATATTCTTCATCACTCTCCTCACATTCAATATCACTCCATGTTTCAGCTTTGAGTGCTTTTTTGAACTTTTCAGGTTTTCCTTTCTTTTTCTTCAATAAGGGACAGTTGGATCCGATGTGCCCCTTTTCTTGCATTCAAAGCAAACAACTTCTTTGCTGGTATCTTCTTCTTCATTTGATCTCTTTTGAAATCTTTGATTGTTTTGTTTCTTACCATTGAATCTTCTACCTTTTCTATTCAACCTTCTAAACTTTCTAATCGAAATGCCAATTCTTCATCATCCAGTCTTCTTCCTGAATCAGTAACATCGAATCATCATTAGATTTTAAAGCAATTGACTTCTTACCTTTTGTGTCAAATTCCTCATTGAATTGCTCGACTTTATAGGATTGAAGTGTGCCGACCAATTCGTCAACCGAAAGAGGCATGATCCTCTCGTGTTTCTCGATAGATGTCTTGACGTGATTCCAATCTTTGGAGAGCCCTCTCAACAATTTATTGACCTTCATAGGTCCTGTGATTGGATGTCCCTGGTATGCCAAGCCATTTACAATTTCTGTAAATCGACTGAACATATCCAAGATGGATTCTCCTGGCTTCATTTTGAAGGATTCATATTGACCAAGAAGAATATTGATCTTGGTTTCTTTGACTCGATCCGTTCCTTCATAGGTGACATGTAGTCTGTCCCAAACTTCTTTGGCTGTTTCACAAGATGAAATTCTATTATATTCAGTAGGAGATAATGCACAATATAGAAAATAAATAGCCTTTGCATCAAGAGCTTGTCTCTTAGAAATTTCTGCTTGTGATAATCCTTCTCCTTCAGCTATTTCTTTTCTTGTGCTTGATGTAGCTTTAGGAATAATTCCGTTCTCCACTTCATCCCATTCCATAGGATCTTTGGATCTTAGGAACGCCTTCATCTTGTTTTTCCATACGTTATACTCCTTGCCATCGAAGTAGGGAGGTCTGGTATTGCTCGCCCTTCAATTAAACCCGGAGCCAAAACACTAGCCATAGATCTTTAGCTTCGAAGTAATAACACTTCTAACAAATAAGCAACCTGCTCGATACCAATTGAAATGGGCTAGTGAATCAACCTAGAGGGGGGTGAATAGGTTGTTGCGGAATTCTTTTGGAATCTTTTTCAATGCAATACGTTAATATCAAGGATATATCAATAATAAACAGATTATGTATTCACAAAGTAAATAGAGTAGAGAGAGAAAATTGACACAAGGATTATAGTGGTTCGGCTTAGACCAAGCCTACGTCCACTCTCCACGCTGGCAGCCAACTGACTGTAATTACTATGTAGCAAAAGAGGGCCTTTACAGTAAACGGATTAGACTTCTTCAATTGACAGTCTCTCCTACAGCCTTCTGCTGTCTTTGCTCTATATCTCACTCTCTTTGTTACACAGTGTAAACATGAAAGATTTTAGAGAACAAGTGATTTTGGAGATTCTAACATCAAGATTTCTCTACCGGCCTCTCCTTGTTTCCAAGCAATGTCGATCCAACTTAAATAATCTCCGTGCCATCATACCCGTTGGCACATTCAAAAAATTCATCCAATCAACCCGTTGGACTGAATCAATTTAAGTGATCTCCTTGTCCCGAAAACGTAAGTAGACAGTAGCCCGTCAATCCTGTTCGTCCATACAATCAGGATCTTGAGTTCCCAAAATTAGATTCTTCCAAAAATAAACTTGATCTTCAACGGATAGAATCCGAAGAATCAAATCTTCCAAGCTCTTGATCACGAGCCAGAGATATTCCATGGTCGGGATTAGGAAATACGAAATCCAATATCTCGTAGCCATAAGAATAACCCGTAGCCAGCCCGTAAATCGCGAACTATCTTCAGACTTAGATTTGGGTCTCGAGGGTCGTCGGACCGAAACCGAGTCTTGAAGGTCTTCGACGGAAACCGAGTCTTGACCCGACTTCGGACGGAAAAACTTCGGATCGAAATTCTGGGTCTAACTGTCTTTGAAAACCTTTAGACTTTGACAACTTCGTACGTAGCCGACTGAGTCTTGGAATCCTTAGACCACATTGTTGAGGCTGTTTTGTCAACTTCAAAACTCCAAGGGATTTTTCTTCAACACCACATCAACGTTCGCCAAACAATCAATGTCCACATCGCGCCGATTGGCCAAATTTGATCGGATGGACTGAATTAGCATAATTGCAAAAGGTTTAAAATTAAATTGAGCAAAAAAAGAAATTATGACTAAATTGGCATAATTATAAATAAAGTTGTTTTCACACTTTCTATGCACAACACGGTAGAATCTCTCCCCAAATTCTAAATCACACCTTTGAGTGTTCACATAGAGTCCATTATACACTTCCTCTCTCACCTAGACAAATGTCTTCATTGTTAGCACGGACAACCACTTCTTTCATATATTTATAAATGGATCTGCCGTTCTTGCTAACTTTAAGAGACAACACTAAAATGGATATTGCCAGCTTATAAAAGAGACGAATTCAAAAATCTCTCAATCATGTTCAAATTCACTTGTAGTTCTTATATCCATCTGATCCTCCATAAAAAGTTCTCGACAAAATATCTACGAAACATGTGCAGAACCTTGCTTCAATTTGGGGTGTCAATCGAACTTCTATTAGTGCAGGTTTTGATCACATCATTTCGACAATCTCCAGAGAATTAGTCCATCATTTTCGGTATAAATAATCATTAAATATCCTATTTTATTGCTATCATTTGGGCCTTTGATTAAGAATAAATATGCTTGAGTTACAGAACAAAAGGATCTAACTTATAGACACACTTGGAATGTTACACGTTCTGATGAAGTCAAAATTATTTTCAATTTTTTATCCATGAAATTTTACATCACGTTACAAAGGTCTAACATGCATTTGCATTGCCAAATTTAACAACATTTTTGGATGAATTTTGGACTATCTATGTTGATTACATAATTATGTCATGATCCAATTAAATCATGCCCAATAGCTTTGACTAGAATCATTGGGCGATTTTAGTTTTCTCACATTTATTTGAATCTAAGTTACCCTTATTGCACATGATTTGAACTTTAATAATATTATCACATGACATTTTTGGCTTGTCAATTATGTAACTATAACTATGCTGTAAAGTGAAATTGGCTAGTGAATCCACCTAGAGGGGGGGTGAATAGGTTATTGCGGAATTCTTTCGTAATCTTTAATAGGTACTTTAATATACGAATATATCAACCAAGTATATATCGTGCATTCATAAGGTAAATAGAGTAGGGTAAAAGAAAATTGACACAAGAATTATAGTGGTTCGGCTTATTCCAAGCCTATGTCCACTCTCCATGCTGGCAGCCAACTGGCTGTAGTCACTATGTAGCAAATGAGAGCTGATTACAAATCACAAACTAGACTTCTTCAATAGACAGTCTCTCCTACAGGTTTCTCATTTGTTTTTCGCAGATCGTAAGTGACTCTCTCTCTCTCTTTGATACACAAATTGAACACGAGAGATTTCAAGTGATTTCAGAGGTTCTAATATCGAGATTTTCTACCAAGTCTCTCCTTATTTTCGAACAATACCGATCCACCTTAAATAATTACCGTGCCTCCATACCCGTTGGCACTTTCCAGGAATTCATCCAATCAACCCGTTGGACTGAATCAATTTAAGTGATCTTCACGTTGTCGAGAATGTAAGTAGACAGTAGCTCGTCAATCTTGTTCGCCCATACAATCAGGATCTTAAGTTCCCAAAATTAGATCCTTCCAAAAATACGCTTGATTTTCAACGGATAAAATCCGAAGAATAAATCTTCCGAGCTCATGACAACAGCCAGAGATATTCCATGGATAAGTTAGGAAATTTAATATCCAAATCTTACTTTCCTTAGCCATAAGAATGATCTGTTGCCAGCCTGTCAAAATCGCAAATTGTCTTCAGACTTAGATTTGGGTCTTGAAGGTCTTCAGACAGAAACTGGGTCTTGACAGTCTTCAGACGGAAACTGGGTCTTGGAAGTCTTCAGATGGAAAACCTTCAGACTGAACTTTGGGTCTAACAGTCTTCAGATGAAAACCTTTGGATCTTTGAATTCTTCAGACGTAACGGACTGAGTCTTGGATTCTTCAGACTATACTGTAGAGGCTGTTTTGTCAACTTCAAAACTCCAAGAGATTTTACTTCAACATAAAGTAAATCAATCACATGGAAAAAATTCGGATTGATATTTGACAGAAATAGAAGTTGTGGACCAAAACCACATAACATTAGATTGGATAAGCAGAATCTAAATTCCAAGAGATTGAAAACATGACTGCGGTGGATATCAAACTTTAGAGCCGTGAATAAAATGATCTTCATTTTCTTGTTGCCTCCATTGAGAAAATTTCCGAGTTCCACCACTAGTTTGCAAGATTCTAGAGTTGTTGAGGGGAAAAGGTGTGCCGACTGATTAGCCAATGCAGCAATCTTTCAAGGACCACATTTTGCTATTTACTTGAGTTTGCCTATGATACTTCAGTTTCTGCTTTTAGGAGAGTGGATATTAGGAGGCCCAGAGTTGTATATGAGATGTAGCTTGTGTTCGTCGTCGCACCACCACTGTCTCTGAGCTCAATCCGGCGGCACTTACCGCCAGCATTTGCCAGGCAACTCCTCTCTCAAAGAGGGAGAACCTCTAATTTACCCTTTAATTCATTTCACTTGAGGATTTTTGGTGCAAGCACTCGTAGTCTTTTGTTTGTTTAAAGCTCTCTTTGTAGAATAGGTACATCCGGCTGAACAACCAAGTAAATCCATGGCGTCTTATTAATTTCTTGCACTCACGGTGAATCATTTGTATCTGTGATCTTGCGCAACAATTTTGTCACTCTAAATTTTATGTTCTGATCCATATAAAATTTTGTGGCACACTATTAAATATTATGAAAGTTTAAAAGATTTACTTAATATTTAAATTGATACAGCGTCTCCTTACACAACCCTTGTTCCCTGCAATAACTCCATTTCGTGCATAGCTTAGGCTAGATGGACGTAAAGCTCTCTATAGGGGAGGCGGACGTTGGCACGGGCAACCCAATCAAGGAGGAGGTCAAGAAGGATGAAATGGATTCTTTGAAGGAAGAAGAAATCTGGAGGACTCGACAGGAGAAGATAAAAAATGCTCTGGCAGCTGCAAGAGCCGCGGCGCGACAAGAACCATCAGATTTGTATGCAGCTGCTAGCAGACTGGTGGATGTTATCAAACGTGCCGATGTGGAAGAGTTCATTTCCGAGATTGAAAGGCTTGCCGATCAAACAGATCCGTCCGCCACTATCGTTTTCCAGGGGCTTCCGAGGGGTTCACTACTGCACATTGCAGTACTCGCCGGCAAGTACGACATCCTAAAGCTCCTGCTTGATAATGTCCATGACCTTTTCATAGCCACCCAAGATGATTGGGGAAATACCCCCCTCCACCTCGCCACTAAGGCCAAGGCAATTGGAGTCATCGATATGTTGATTCGCCGGGCAAAAGACCTCCCCAATGTCGAGGACAAGCTCCTCCTGAGGATGAAGAACAATCATGGAAACACCGCTTTGCACGAGGCCGTGCTTACACGTGACGTTGACCTGGTGAGTCATTTGTTGGGGGAAGATTTGGAGCCTGTGTACTGGGAGAACGTGGATCAGAAATCTCCCTTGTACCTGGCCCTCGACACTGGCAACTCCAAGATACTTGAGGTTTTATTATCGAAATCGCTCGACCCATCGAAGATACAAGGCTTGCCGCCAGTTCATGGTGCCGTTGCACGTGAACAATATGGTACGTACTTAAATCTACTTAACTGGAAATGTCTATTTATGTGTGAACCGAACTCGTTTCAAATTTGTGTAGCCACTCTTTGTGCTTACCCAAATCTATTATGGGCGTTCAAACGAAATTTTAAACCTTGCTTATTAGAGTAGTTGAGTCCCCATGGGGTAGTTGCAACTAGCCATACGATGCTCTTAATAAAAAAAAATTTCTCCCATTGGAACATAATAGATCGGCTCAAGTACATTCCAGACTCTATAGGAATTCAAGCATTTGACCCTAAGTCTGTCCCATTTCCCCAATGGAATTGGGCATAGGGCGGGGCTGGACGGAGCATCCATTGAACCCACACTTCTTTATTTATCTTTAAAATAATCATAATTTGTTCGAGTATATACATCTATTAATTTCATCATAATTATCCAATTTTCATATTTTCATAAAGATATATCATTTTAGTTTTTGTATAGTTATATAATTGTAATGATGAATCAATGTGATGTTAAGTGAAAATTCATCAAGGTAATTAAATGACAAAAATGATTGGATGATAGTTTTTAATCTATTGTAAAAATAATAGTTTATTTTTAATCATAAAAAATGACTAATAAGTAATTTGATTTTTGAGAATGAGATTTTCACATGATCAAGATTGTGAAAGTACAAAAATTCATGAGCTAGGTGGATGTCGAAATTCACATAGAATTATATTCCTATTTAGGAAAAATTCATCCATCTTTGTATTTGTCCACATCAATGTGGTGCTAAAAATTCATACAAAGCTTTTATTCCTTTTATATTATTTTATGATATCATTTTAGCTTGATTTAATTTGAATGTGCAAACTTTCAAATCCACGAGACGCAGAAGAGTTCAATCTATATGTGAAGATTATATATATATATATATATATATATATATATATATATATTGTTTGTGTGTGTGTGCACGTGTGCACGTGCGTGTGCGTGTGTGTGCGCGTGCGTGTGCGTTCGTGCGCGCGCACGCCCGGGCGCGCGCGTGTGTGGCGCCACATCCTCTGACTTGGGTGGATTCCGCTCGACTCTAAAATAGATTTTACTTAGTTTTTGTTCAAAAGGTTTGGTAAATATGCAATTTCTTAATTGAGCTTAATAGGTGCCGACCTTTACGAAGAAGTTGACATTTGCTTTATACTTGCCAGAATTTGACAAATATAATGGGAAAAGACCATTCTCCTTTTCTTGATCTTGCCCTAGCTATTTAAATGTCGTTTCCCTTTTGTCCTCAACATTATATTTGCGGACTCTATAGATGCTTCATAACATGGAAATGTCATATAATTTGCCATAGAATTTTACAGTAAAATCTTAGTGCCCGTTCATGTCACATTGCTTTGGATGAAAATGGTCTGAAATTTGTCTAGTCATTCCAAAATAATGGGATCCTTTCGAAATTTATCTAAAGTCTCACATATTGTCTTCCATGATGCTAGAGAAGGAAAGTCACAATACTTCGAGATTCACATATCAAAAAGCCATTATTTTTTGAATCAAAAATTGATTAGATAAACCTTTCAAAGCCTTGATTTATTCAATTGGAATTATCACCACTAGTTTCACCATGGCAGTCTAATTCCCCATCAACAACTATGAACCCTAATAGTGATTAAGGTTACATTGAGGATGTCCTTATCCTGGGTTAAGATGCATTAAAACCAACCAAGCCCCAACCAGTGTCAATGTTTATGCGGATGGTAGTCCCTAATTTGGAGCTCCTGATTCTAGACTCACTTGATGAGATACTCAAGAAGGGCATAAAGCTTTTTGCAATGAGAGACTCTGGAGAAGGTAATGTATTCCATTTAGCAGCTTTCTGGAATGTGCCCCAAGTATTTGAACTCTTACGACCAGAAACCGAATATTTGGCTCGACAACGGGACCAAAACGGGGATCTTCCCATTCATATTGCAAGCAAGGAGGGTCATGTTGCACTAATCAAGAAGCTACATCCAGTATCACTTTGCGTAAATGGGCAAGGACAAACCATTCTTCATGTGGCGGCAAAGTATGGGAGAGAAGAAGTAGTGAAATATATACTTAGACATCCCGATCTGGGGGAGATGATAAATGAAAGAGATCATGATGGAAATACACCTTCACACTTGGCAGCGAAGGAGATGCAACCTGCCGCTTTGGTTCATCTTGTGCTGGATAAAAGAATGAACCCCTCCCTCGTCAACCACGAGTACTTGGCTGCTGTCGACCTCACTGCTAGCAAGTTCTTTCAACCTCACTCGCCAGCGTGGTTACGAAGGGTAGGTAACATGAACAGTCATTATTTTATTCATCAACTTACTTGAAATTTATGTTGCTAATACCTTAGTTAAGCGCGGATCTTATATTCAAATCATTATGTCTCGCAGTCAACAAGACTGTTAAAGTGTTAATAAATTTCCCGGAATAGCCGAGGCTCCCCTAGGATTAATTTTGCACAAGTCTCTAATTTAGCCTTAGCGGGAGGTACTTAAATTTTTCCCATGAAACAAGTGAATATCTCTGACAAATGCTGAGATAAAAAGTTATATGTCTCGATTAATTGAGCCTATAAATAGGATCGGGGGTTTTCAAAGTTGCAATCTTTTTTTCTTAGAAAGCCAGGGGTGAAGGCGGCAAATTTGATCCCTCTAAGATGAACCATATACATTTCATTCGTGCGTCTTTTCTCATTTGCAGCAAACTTGTTACTCTAGAGTTAATTCTTTAAAAGGTGCGGACACGGCATCTTCTGAAGTGAAAGTTTTCCTTTAAATGTATACTCCAGAGTTTGTTCCCGTTATCGATTTGCTAACAATTTGTTCTTTCTTTCCTTTTTCATATGTTTCCGATCTCAGGTCTTATCACACCTGCTGTTATCAAGTGTGTCAGCAAAGAGATCAGATCTAATCATACTTAAGCCAGATGCTCGAGACAAAAAGTACACGAGCATAAGTTTGCCAAATCCTCAGCGATGGGATAACATCATCAATACCTTGTTGTTGGTGGCAACGCTAGTGACCACTGTGACTTTTGCAGCTGGTTTTACAGTTCCTGGAGGATTGAACGGCTCAGACATGCCCTCCAAAGGTGACCGGGGCATGGCTACGATGCTGGATAATAGAATTTTCCAGGCCTTTATGATTTGCAACACCATCGCGATGTCCTGCTCAATGACCTCAGTCATCTGCTTCATGTTGGCGTACTTGACTGAAGTCCACTATTCAGTACTTCTATCCACAATTGCAGCAGATTCACTAGTAATTTCACTCCCAGCAATGTCTGCCGCTTTCTTAACTGGTGTCATCTTGACCGTTGGCAAACTCCCTTGGCTTGTCACCACGATGATAATTTTGGCATCCATTGTCATCCTCATCATAGCAGGTGCTTTATTACCGCTGGCGGTTTATACATTAACATATATTCTCTTCCGTTTGGACTCCGCTCGTCCTATCCGTCCTCTGGCAGGCCGGCTTATTCTCGCTTTGCTTCGTTTTGTTGACGTTGAGACGACGTTCACTCCGGATGACTCAAAAAAAGACACAACGGGGAGCGAGACCTCTGCCAGTCCGCCTCTGGATGGTGGCAGTAAAGATTGATTTGCAGAAACAAATATATATTTGCCTTGGTGGATCTGGCTCATTCTATAGTTGCTTTCCCATTGCATTACATTAATGATGACTGTTAAAGTATTTAAATTGAACTACCCCTTCCTTTAATAGCTTATATTATTATAATAGTTGAATATAATTGCGTAATATTTCATATACTATCAAAGCAAGAGATTCTCAGTTTATGCTTTGGGTTAAATAGTTACCTTATATATATTTTGATATGTTAGACTTGAAGCAAACTCCAGCCTATTTGTATTGACATCTAAATTTTGGTGATCCAGTCATTTATTTATTACATAGAAAATTAGGGGTTGATTTTATCCCTGAAAAAATATTAATTGCATAGCATATAGATTTAGGTGCATTTATTTTTAATTTACATATTTTGCATTTTATTTATTGGACCGGTGACGGATGGGTTCAAATTAGTCGGACTAAGCCCACGAAGCGAGCGAATTGGCCTATTTTTATGATGATTGAAAATTATCTCGTGAAAATATGAATTTGAAATTTTCCTAGATATGATAGAATTTTTTCGGATGGGGCAAGTATAAAAGAATATTGCGTTCAGAAAAGTGAATATCGCGTTTGAAAAAAAAGGAATCTTCGGGGATATGATTTTGGAAAATAAATAAAAAAAAAAACTAATTCGTGGCCTATAAATAGGTTAATTCGCTAGGGTCTAGGGAGGCCACACATTGAATATACGGCCACAATATAGAAAACATATGTGAAAGAGAGGGAGCTAAAGGAGTCACGATCAAGACCCCTTTCACGGCCGTGACTTTGCTGAGTTCGTGGCTGCCCCTCAATGCTAACCCTGCTGCCAATTGTCTGCTGCAGCGACGCATCAGTCTTCGAGGACCTTTGTAGCCTCCAAGCAAGACCCCACAGCAATTCCAATGATCTTCAGTCCAGTGTGTAGGCCGTTGATACGGCTTCCCAAGATCTACATAACTAGAAACTCGAACATCCATAAGGTTTGACAAGGATATGTGTACCTGATTTTGAATCCATTGTTCTTGGAGCAAAACGGCAACAATCCAGGCCTTCAATGCTGAAGATCTTCTCCTCTATGACCCTCGATTCCTGGCTCGATGAGACTGCCACTCACGACATGCCTTATGTGAGTTCGTAGAGAATTTTGGAAAAGTCGTGGCTAGAGGAGGGACCTTAGCGCTATTTATAGAGTTTTGACGGGCCCTCTCATCACGGGCCGGGCCCAACTCGGCCCACACAAGCCAGCCCATATTCGACCATTAAGAAAACCTTATGCCTTACTTTATTAGACCAACTCCGTAAAACGGTAATTACAATCTCACTTAATGTAAGCCCACATAAGGAAAACTCTTACATTCTCCCACTTGGGCTATATTAATTGAGACTCGTACTTTATGTGCACACCTTTATGTTGGTCTAGTGGCAATTCTTAATAATCAATCCTATCCCATAAAGTCTCCAACACCGAATCATGGCGGTAATCATGTATTTACACAGCCTTCCATGGTCACGAATGCTTTCAACTTTATTGATATGGATTCAATATGGTTGTGTGGCAAATAGATAACACCTCATAAAGAGTAATACCTTATGTGTTATCTCCTTTGTCGGTCACTATTCTCTTATCTTTAAGTATCACAGAAAACCGGATGTGGCACTAGAGAATATCTTTATGGTTCTAACGAACTCACATATGTCTTATCTTTATGGTTAACCTTTCTTTATGTGTAATCAAGACATATGTATAAGGCTAATAACTGAATGCCCCTAGCCTTTACTCAAGATTTACATAATACCTTGAGATTTTCTTTAGATGTATGTACACAACTCAATAACAACTTATACAAAAAGAGTTGGACATATATCGAAATGTTACAAAAAGTAACAAGGTACAGACATAAACTTTATTAGAGCAAATCTGAAATACCTCATACTAAACGATAGTATCCACTGATTCTCCTAAGCCCATGTTCATGATATGTCGCTCAAATACACAAGGGCGTAGGCCTTTAGTCAGTGGATCTGCCAACATATCGTCTGTAGAAATATGCTCTACTATAATGTCACCATTCTCGTACCATTTCCTTTATGGTCAAAAACTTGACCTCCATATGCTTATACTCTTGAGACTTCTGTTGTTATTGACAAACAACACACAGAGATTATCACAATATAACTGTATGGGTCTATTCACAAAATCAAATACGGTCAATTCCTTAATGAGGTTCCCGAGCCAAACAAATTGAGTAGCGGCTGAAAAACATGCTATAAATTCTGCTTGCATGGTAGAGGAAGATATAGATTTCTGTTTCTCACTTTTCCATGATACCGCACCTCCCGCTAACATGAAGATATATCCTCGTTGTCGACTTCCTATCATCTTCACAACTAGCAAAGTCTCCGCATCCGAATATGCTACCAATTGCAAATCATGGACATATCTATACACCAACATATGATCTCTTGTTCTTTTTGGGTATCTCAAGACCTTTTGGCAGCAACCCAATGATCATGTCCTCGATTCGACCGATATCTCGCCTAAAAGTCCTCGTTATAAAGGCAATGTCCGGTCTAGTGCAAACTTGAGCATACATAATACTTCCAAGTGCATTAGCATAAGGTATGTCCTTCATTTGGTCTTTTCAAAATCGATTGAGGACATTGTGAGAGACTCAACTTGTCACCCTTAACAACAAAGAACACTTCCTGGTTTGCAATCCCGCATGTTGAATCTCTCCAAAATACGATCAACATATGCCTTTTGAGATAAACCTAACATACGACAAGAACGATTTCTATGGATTTCAATGCCTAGAACAAAAGATGCCTCACCTTAAGTCTTTCATGTCAAAATTCTTTGACAACATTTGTTTTGTTTCATGCAAGTAATCCAATATCGCTACTTGCAAGCAAAATATCATCCACATAAAGTATGAGAAAAATAAATTTCCTCCCACTGACCTTGCAGTATATGCACTGATCTACTTTATTCTCAATAAAACCAAAAGAAGTAACAACATGGTGAAACTTCATGGACCATTGTCTGGAAGCTTGTTTGAGACCATAAATAGCTTTCTTCAGTTTACACACACCTGAATCATTTGTTGCAAAACCTTCGGCCGCATCATATAAACCTCCTCATCAAGGTCTCCATTTAGAAAAGCAGTTTTAACGTCCATCTGATGTAATTCCATGTCAAAATAAGCTACTAATGCCATGATCACTCTAAAGGAGTCTTTAGAAGAAACTGGTGAAAACGTTGCTTCATAGTCTATCCCTTCCCTTTGAGTGAAGCCCTTGGCCACAAGTCTGGCTTTAAATTTCTCAATATTTCCTTTTGAATCTCTTTTAGTCTTATAAACCTACTTGCAACCTATGGGCTTACAACCTTCCGGTAATTCAACAAGTTCCCAAACGCCATTATATTTCATAGACTGCATCTCATCTCTCATTGCATCCAGCCATAAACTAGATTGAGGACAGAAATGGCGTCTCGTATAAGTCACTGGATCTTTAATGCATCCTATATCATAATCATGTTCTCCTAAATAGACCATATAGTCCGGTGGTATAGCTGAACGCATTTCCTTGGTAGACCTCCTAAGTGGAGCCACTGTAGGCTCATTTTGAGTCTGAGGAACTTCAAGGACTTCATCTATGACTGCTTCTTCAATAGGATCTTCGCAGTTAACAGTTCGCTTTGCGGCACAAAGAGGCTCTATCATTGTCTCGCATAGGTAAGGAGAAAGATATAGCAGTCTCATCATGTTGTCATGTTTACTAATTTGTGAACAATCATGCTCTTTGGCTACATCAAATTCCGTAAACTTGGCCGTTTGAGATTCTACAATCCTTGTTCCTCCACTTGGATTATAAAACCGATATCCCTTTGAATGTTCTCGAGTAAGATATAAAGTAGCATCGAGTGGTTTTAGCCTCCAACTTACCTAATGTTGGATTATACAATCTTACTTCCGCAGACATCCCTGCACCTTGAAGTGATTCAAACTTGGTTTGCGTCCAGTCCATAACTCAAAAGGAGTCGATGTAACAGCTTTTGGTAGGAACACGATTCAATATATAAAGGGTTGTCTTTAATGCCTCACCCCATAAAAATCGAAACCAAATTAGTCCTACTCATCATACATCTTACCATATCCATGAGTACGATTGCGCCTTTCAGCCACACCATTCTCGTTCAGACTTCCGCATAGTGAATCGAGCCACTATCCCAAAATCCTCTAAGTATTTAGCAAATGGTCCTTTAATTTGCCCAACATTGCCATGTCTACCATAATATTCTCCACCTCGATCGATCTAACCACCTTTATTACCTTTCCCAACTTGTTTCTCAACTTCATCCGATAGATCTTGAATTTGTCAAGAGATTCAGATTTTTCTTTAATTAGGAACAGGTAACCATACCGAGAATAATCATCAATGAACGTGATGAAATAAAAATTTCTACACAAAGTTGCAGTATGGGGTCCACTGATATCGGTGTGAATGACTTCTAGTAAGTCAAAACTTCGAACTGCAGTTTTCTTCTTTATCTTAGTCATCTTTCCTCTACAACAGTCTATGCAAGTTTCTAGGTCACCTTTAAGAGTAGGCAGGATGCGAGTCTTTATCAGCCTTTCTACTCTTTCCTTAGATATGTGACCTAGTCGTTTATGCCACAATGCATAAGATTGATCCTTAGGTAGAGGTCTTTTGGAAACAACATTTTCGACCGTATTAGCGACGTATATATCATTGGGAGATAAACACAATCCGTACAATCCATTGAACATGTTGCAGCACCCAACCTTATTTGAGCTAAAGAACATAGAAACAAGACGTTCTTTATTTCAAAAGAGTAACCACACATATCAAACATGATGCGGAAACTAAGTTCCGTCTAAAGGAAGGTACATAGAAAGTGTTTCTTAATATCATATTAAAACCAGAGTCTAGCTTCAAAATGACATCTCCCACGAACTCAACATCGATCTTATCGTTGTTTCCCACAAAGAGCGATGATTCATCCCGATTTGGCATCCTTCGTTTGTGAATCTTTGTATGGTAAATGCAACATGATTAGTTGCACCACTATCTAGCCACCAGAACCGGATGGGGCTTCAGATAGGTTGGATTCACAGACAAGTGCCAAAGAATCATTACCTTTATGCTCATTTTTAGACAACCAAGCTTTATATCTTTCACAGTATTTCTTTATGTGTCCCCTCTTTCCACAAAAATAGCAAAGGACACCTTCCCTTTTAAAAGGTATCTTTTTGGGAACCATAGAAGTGGAGGGACCAGCAAAAGGTGCCTTTCTAGGAGCCATAGAGTTGGAGGGACCAAAAGCCTCGGGATTCCCTCTCTTGGGAGCTGTATTATTAAAAGTTCTTATGGCTTTAGGATTTCCTCTCTCGATGTGCAACCCATTTGCCTTTTCTACTTGCGTAACCCGTAGGCATACAAGGCAAGATGCCCTCTCTCCTTCTTTAATTTCTCTTCCTCTCGCCACAACTCTAACTATAAGATCATTAATTGACCAAGTTTCATTCTGCGAACTATAGTTCATCTTGATAATTCCAAAATCAGGAGGAAGAGTATTTAATGCTTGATGCACAATGCAAGCTTCAGGTATATCAACTTGAAGGATTCGGAGTTTTGTCTGAAGATCTACCATCCTAAGCACATAATCTCTAACTCCAGTTGAACCATCATACTTCATATTAAAGAGTGATTGCATGAGTGTACCTATCTCAAAGATTGGTAGAAACACGATACCTAGCCTCCAAAGCTTCCATCATTTCCTTAACCGTATAATCGCTTGGCAAGCCACTCATCAAATGTTCCCGAATTGACCGTTTCATAATAAGCAAGCAAATTCTATTACTCTTTTCCCATGCAAAGCAAAACGTACTTTCGGGTTTCGTGCGGCATCGCAAGGTCCGCCGGTCTATCTCGCAAGAGCAATATGGACATCTGCGAGTTCCATTCCAAACAGAAAATCCTCTTTCCATTTCTTGAAGTTTGACCCAATAAGAACCTCAATGGCTATGGAATTGCCATTCATAGAGAATGTAACTGATTTTGCGAGCAATACATGTAATTAGCATCATGTGAGTATCAAACATACAAGAGCTACACGTATCATCATATAAACACCTTTGGGCAGAATACATGACATACAATTGTATACCCTTTACATGACAAATGTTCCATGAAAAATATGCTCTAACCTTTCGCGAATTCATCACCTTTGGGTGTACAAATCACTAGGGCTAGCTACTTTTCAACCATATGCTGTACATGTATCCCTCCATCAACTAATGCACAATCACCTCCTTTGGGAGTATAATTATGCATAAGATCAGGAGACATCCCATTTAAATATGAGACAGATATTTCTCAAATCCAATCAAGTGTGCCACTTTGGCGGTCAACCCAACTGAATCATCAAAATTTCTCTCATATCAAGGATATAACTTTATAACTCACATACGCCTTTTATAAGTGATTTTAGACTTGATGACGGGGTCTTTTGTCACTAAAATCACAAAACATACTAATTGCATTGCTCCATCCATTAATACATACTACTGATAAATCAACACTACACATATTCCTTAAGTGATGATATAATCATAAGCATGCAATTGTATTTCCAAAATCATAGAGAAATACATGAAAATATGCCAAAATTACCCCAAAATCACATACTTTAAGACTTTCACATGCATTTTCACATCCTTAAAGGCATAAAAAAATGCAAATAAGCACACCACAAGATAGGAAATTCACATACGAGCACGGCGAATAAGTCACGTACCAAACAGCCACCGCACGCGCCCTCACGCGCCGCTAGAGCGCGCGGTGCGTGAGCCACACGCGCCGGCGTCCAAGAACCGATCCGAGGCCGGTCCGACCGGTCAACGGACCGAACCGGTCAACGGTCGGACCGGTCAACGGTCGGACTGGTCAACGGTCAACGGGTTGGGTCAACCCGGTCAACGGTTCGGGTCAACCCGGCAACCGGGTCGGTCAACGTGACGCCATCGATGACGCCACCGCCACGTGGCGTCACACGTGAGGGCGGTGGAGGTGACGTCATCGTGACGTCATCGAGACGCGTGGCACCACGTGTCCGCGAGCATGCGCTGACGGACGCGCGAGGCCACGTGGCCGCCACGCGTCGGCGCGCATGGGCTAGGCGCGCGAGTGACGCCGTGTGGCGGTCCACGCGCCAGCGCGCGTGAGCGCACGTGGGGCCGCGCGGCGGCGCGTGCCGTCGATGCCCAGCACCGCCTGGGCGTGTGGCGACGCGTGAGGCCGTTTCCGGCCTCCTCCGGCGACGTTCGACCCACCATTTTTCTCGTACAGAAGAGTAGAATCCGATTATGCAATAAAATTTCACTTTTGTTGGACCAAAAATCACGAAAAAGCAAGGTAAACATTCGGAGCTAGGGTGAAGACCGAAAACAGGCCGGAGCCGGCCTATTCAGCTTCGGCGACGGGCTTAACAGGCATAAATGGACTCAGCTCTAGTCTATGCAGGCTCTGATACCAAATGTAGGCCGTTGATACGGCTTCCCAAGATCTACATAGCTAGAAACTCGAACATCCATAAGGTTTGACAAGGATATGTGTACCGATTTTGAATCCATTGTTCTTGGAGCAAAACGGCAACAATCCAGCCTTCAATGCTGAAGATCTTCTCCTCTATGACCCTCGATTCCCGGCTCGATGAGACCGCCACTCACGACATGCCTTATGTGAGTTCGTAGAGAATTTTGGAAAAGTCGGGGCTAGAGGAGGGACTTTAGCGCTATTTATAGAGTTTTGGGACGGGCCCTCTCATCACGGGCCGGGCCCAACTCGGCCCACACAAGCCGTGCCCATATTCGACCATTAAGAAAACCTTATGCCTTCCTTTATTAGACCAACTCCGTAAAACGGCAATTACAATCTCAATTAATGTAAGCCCACATAAGGAAAACTCTTACACAGTGGTCATCCAGTGACGCCAGCAAGTCCAATCCAGCGAGGAGCACTGCGTCCCTACCCACCTCGTGTTCCAGTTCGTGTCCGCAAAACCCAATTCAAGTTCAAGAAAGGACTTTATCCTCATTCTGATAAGGTGAGGACATGAGCAGAAGGGAGAGAGAGAAAGTTAGAGGGAAAAGAATAAAAAAGACGAAAGGAGGATATTCCTTCTCAGAGGAATTCACAATTCACGATTGAGAAGCCCAACACGTTCGAGTGTCATGATTCATGAAGTCTTCATGAGCTTTTCTTGACCACCGTGAAGATCCACGTTCATGGACAGCTCATCCGCATGTCCTGCAAATATAAAAGAAAAGGAGAAAATATTGGGTGGGTTCGACCCTCCACGTGGGCGGTGGGTATCACCACTCAGAGGGCGACACGTGGCTCCACGTAAGCGGCGGTGTCAAATCCTCGAAGCTCTCTCAAAAAACTCGGCTGGTGGCTCACCGGGCCGGGAGTGGCGTAAGAAAGGATGGACGGATCGCGCGTAATAAATGCGCTGCGCTCCCGCTTAAATTTTCTCTCTCCTCTCTTCAAATTTCTAGGTTTTGTCTCTCTCTCTCTCTCTCTCTTCGTGGAAGAGCAGACAGAGAACGAACGGGGTGCGCTAACTTCCTCTCGTTTCCTTCTCAGCCGCATCCCACCCTCTCTCGTTTCCTTCTCGCTGCATCCCACCCTCCGCCTCTCCAAAACGCCTGCCGGTCATCCGCCTCCGCACGTCGCTCCTCCAAGAGCTCCGCTGGCAGCTGGTTCCTCAAACCTTCGCCTCCGACTATTTCCAACCGGAGATCGAGCAAGTTTGTGCTCGCGTTGGTCTCTCGGCAACTTCTGGGCCTCCGTCCGATTGCCTCCCTCCGACGAACTCGTCATCAACTCCGACTCCGAGCCGCCGCCGCTGCCGATGTCGTCCTCCATCTCTGGCATCTGCTCGTCCTCCCCCTCCCTGAGGCCAAAGACGCCGCTGGCCTCCGCCGCGAAGCCGTCGGCCTCCGACAGGAGGGAGGCGGCCTCGGTCTCGTTCCCGAGTGGCGCCAGGCTCCCCGCCGTCGACCGGGTGTTGTCCCTATCCCTGGCTCGATCGGTCACGAGGGAGATCTCGGTGGACTTGGGCAGGGCCGACGGCGCGGCAAAGAAGGAGAGACGCGGGCTAGAGGGCTGGAGAAGGATTCTCGCTCGCTGTGGACAAGGTACGTGGACTGGCTACACCAGCACCGAAGCTAGGGCTTTTCCTTGGACATGAGCCGAATCGGGTTCGCGGACGAGTTCGTGGAGGAGATAGAGCGTCGGTTCCAGGCCGCGTTCAAGGCGATGGAGGAGTTGGGGAAGGGCGCGATCGCGAACTCCGGCCTGCATGAGGGCCGCATGGTCGGGCACTACTTGAGGAAGTCGGAACTCGTGCTGGCCCGGTTCCTGAAGGCGCAGATTGAGAGCACGCTTGACGCGGTCTGCAATTTCGCCGTTCTTCTTTAATGGTCGTTTCCTATGTATCGCAAATTGCTTCCCAGCGATAACGACTCGGAGAGATGGGTTCCCTTCGGCATCGCCTTTCGACCGACCCGCGCGTGATTTCCGCACCACGTTTTGATTCTTTCTTTCGAGTGTTGATCTGGGTCAACGTTCGATGCTCGAACAGGTTCCTCGAGGTGGTGTGCAAAAGCTCCGGCAAGCGAGGAGGTTCGCGACCGGCACGGAGGCCGGATTCACCGTGCGGGTGATGAACAAGAAGCCGGAGAGCGGGTCTCCATTTGCTCTGTACATTGAGGCGGTCAAAGCAGAGAGGAAGGCGTGGCTTTCGGCCCTAATTCCGGCTCTTGTGGACTATGGCTCGGATGGAGGTTGCGACGGTCACCGAAGTGGATTATGCTGGTAATTTACATTTCGGAGGATCGGAAAACCATAAGATCCCGTGGCTTTTGATTTCGCCGTTCGTTTCATTGCGTCTTCTTTTTGCGCATCATCCGCTATTTCGTTTCGATTGCTCTTCTTGACTAGGCGGGGACAAAGGCGAAGAGTTTCGGCAAAAGATGGCGCGGCATGCGTCTTTCCGGGTAAGGGTTGTTAATGTTCGGGATTGAATTGCAAAAATTTGTTTGGGGTGGTCATTTAAGGAGTATATGTTCTAGGATCTCAAGGATCCTATGATATGTTGTTCAAGTGATGTGATTGATCTCGGATGTTCACCGAGATGTTATCCCGCTCTTAGCCGACTCCATCTTCGGTAGAAATGTTAGGACCTCCTTCGTTGATCATCTCTCGCCGACCCAAAGGTGATCTTTGTTTTCGCTGGTCGTGAATTTTCTGCCATTTCTATTAGGAGGAAGTAGAGAAGTTTAGTTTTACTTAAATCAGTCTAAATCACTGTTAATTTACGAAGAAAGTGTCTTGCCAATAGCTACTGAGCATGTACAAGCTTACTGATGCAGTCTATCCTTTGATGATGCTGTTGCAGAATGCCCACGGCTCAGGTGTTGCGATGGATGTAGGAAAGCCCCTCATCAGTTTGGCATACATCGGGAAAATATTAGTTGCATTCATTTTAATATTTGTTCTTGGTGTGATTTTCGCCTAGCATGCCAGCCCCTGCGGATCAAACAAATGTAAATTCATCAAACAGATTGAACTCCATGAATTCCTCTAGCACGAGAAGGAGCGATGATTACCACCAGCATCAAACAAGTCCATTGAATTCTGGACTATGGATTTCAGTGGAGTTAGTTGTCAACGTGGGCCAAATTATAGCATCCATAGTGGTTTTGTCATTGTCAAGACATGAAAATCTAGAGGCTCCACTATTTGCATGGGTTGTAGGTTATGCATATGGTTGTGTGGCAACGCTGCCTATTCTTTACTGGCGTTATCATTCTGGCAACCATGGTAGTGATCAGCAGTCCAGTCGATCCCATCGAGGGACTCCTCATAGCAGTCAATCAGAGCCTAGATCTTATAGAGCTATCTCTGTCACACAGTCCACAGATGAGGGCAATCAACATTCTGAAGAATCGGCATCATGGAATGGCCAAATTGCGGACACTCTGAGTTCACGGTAAAGTTCAATCATTTCTTATGCTGCTCATGGATGATGATTGCTTCTTATCTATTCAAATTGAATTTCAATTTGCACGTTGTGGGATTATTGGCATCATTCAGAATAACCTAGTATTTACAATCTATGATAGATGGAATCAACAGCTAATTTCGTTTTTGCAGAATTAGTGGGCTGGTGGACCATTTCAAGATGGCCTTAGACTGTTTTTTGGCTGTATGGTTTGTTGTCAGCAATGTGTGGATTTTTAGAGGTCACTCTTCACCTTCTGATGCTCCGAAACTGTATAGGTACCAATTTATAGGGACACTGTTCTGTTCTGTCTATACATGTAATTGCTGTGCTTGATGAAATATGTGTTGTGGCCCTTTGCAGGTTATTTGCAGGTTATGTATAGTATTTCTAACTTTTAGCTGTATTGGATGTGCCATGCCTTTTATACTATGTGCAACAATTTGTTGCTGCCTACCTTGCATAATGTCTGTTCTGGGCATCCGAGAAGACTTTTCGCAGACAAGAGGAGCCAGAGCCACCTCAGAATCCATCAATGCTCTTCCTATCTACAAATTCAAGGTGAAGCAAGACTTAAATGCTGACGACGAGGAATTTAACACAGGAGGAAGTGAAGGCGGGGTCTTGGCTCTAGGGACAGAAAAGGAGTGTTTCTTGTCGGGAGAAGACGCAGTAAGCATAAAACCCACTTACGTCCTCCCATTCCAATTCTGGAGTTCAAGCACCCTCCTGCTGAATTTTGACCTATAATGTTGCGCTAGCATTTGATTTTGCATCCTAAAAAGAAAGGCCTCGCCTCACATCTGCTTATATGTTCCTTAACATGGTGAAACTATCATGATAGCAGCAAGTGGCAAATGCTTACTATCGGCAGCTAGGCATGATATTTATCTTCAAGCAGACAAAGTGATGTTGCCGTTGTATTTGTGCAGGTTTGCTGTATTTGCTTGTCAAGATATGTAGATAACGATGAACTAAAAGGGCTACCTTGTCACCATGTCTTCCACGTTGAGTGCATTGATAAATGGTTAAAGATCAATGCTTCATGCCCCCTCTGTAAAAGTGAGATTAGCGAGAGCAGTGGGCTTTCGCAATCTGACAGAGACAGCTAGAACTGAGGACAAGTTTCAAGTAGCTCAAGAATTTGCATAAGGGAGCTGCCCATGAATGTGCCAACTACAATGTTTGCTCATCAGACTTACGATGAAACAGGGCCTCTTCGCAGAGACGTGTATTGACTTGGCACAGGTAGCAAGATGTTATATCTGCAAAGAGGTTCTCTTGCGACGCATCGGATAATTTACCATTGCTACACTACGCTATGGAGAAGTGAATCTCTTGCTTGGGAGTGGTCCCACATTCTCAGGACATGTAAATGTGAGGTCGAAGTTGAATGCTCGGCTCATACGCCGGGTCCCGTGAAATGATCTGGGGGTGCTGCAATGGCAAAGGAATCTTTGTGCACAGATCCTATCTCGGGATAATGGTAATGATGTATATAAGCCTGTTCAAAAATACAGTAGATGGTGTATTTAATCACGTAAATTGTGATAAACTGTAACTATTCATCGTGTCATGTTCTCCTATTTTGGAGCCCTAGAGTGGGCATGCTTAAGATAAATGGAGGACCTCAGTACTATTGCTGTTACAGACAGTTACCCAAGGCTGATCAAGAAATAGCTAGCATAGTGTGTAATCAAAGTTGTAGCAATATGCTTAAAAATTGCTAATATTTGCAGAGAACAACTTAGTTTTTATCTTTCCTCTTTTAAATAAAAAGATTGAAGACAGATGAGCAATAAAATTTGGAAGAACGTGATGGACAAAAACTGATAATGGATTCTCTTATTCATTAATTTTTTATAGGCAATACAAGTAATATTCATTTTTAAAAGTGATACAAATGCACAACTTTTAAGATGCACCTTGTACATAGTATCAAAGATCATTCCGCATCATCCCTCACAAGATATGAGAGAGCAATGCGCAGGTGGTCGGTTTGGGACTCAAAAAAGAAGAAAAATGGCTTTTTCTTGAACTTACATAATTCGTCCCATTCATGTTACTATTCTGGTTGTGGTCTAAAAGGGAGATGAGGCTACATAATTTCAACCTTCCTATTTTGGTGCGAAAATAGCAAAAATGGCATACCATTATTTTCGTTTTAGAGTTTCAGATGACTTAAAAGCAGGAGAAATTGCCAAAGGCCTCAAGAGATAATTTTTTTGAAGGTTGTAAGAGGGAAAACTAGAAGAAAGAAAAAAATGAAACATTTCCCTACAATCTAGGAAAATTTCCGTACCAGAAAAAAAGATCAAGTCCAGCAAAACATATGGCTCCTTTCCAACAATAACCCATTAGGAGACCACTTGTCTTCATCCATTTCATTAGTGATACCAAAAAACCAAAGAAGAAGATAAATTAGAGGTTCGTATTAGCAAGGATAACATAGAGCCAAGGCCCGAATCACTCACTTGCATACTTTAACCAAAAATAGAAAACTTTCATGACCTGAAACTAGAAAACGAAGAACAAAAACCAACCCAGGAGAGCATGTCTTATTGATGCAAAATCTATCATTTGTAACATCTCTCATTCCAAAATTTTTCACAGAACGCAATGTTTATACAAAGGAAAAACAATGGCGGACATGAATAAGGGAAGTACAACATGTCACTAGAAGTAAGTTTGCAGAGGCCACTTGTTCTTAAGGTTGACAAAGCATCTGTTCTCGAAAATTTCTCCTGTAGCTCCACCTCAGGGATCTCCAATAGATTGTAAAACTAACAATGCAAAAAGGGAAACCTTAGTTTAATGCATATTCCCATGGAGCCCGCCACCTTTTCTCATTCATGCCTGCACACACAAGGCTATTAATCCGACCGGAAACGAAAGTGGAGGAAGATTATACACAATTAGCAAAACAAATTCCAAGATGAGAGGGAGAGGGAGGCCAAAAAGAACAAAAGCAATGCCAATCCAATAAAGCGACAGAATGGGCATGAATTGGAAAAGGCCCCTTGAATGATACTTCCCCACTAGTTGAACAAACTATCTCCCAAGCCGCGGCTATTGTTGTGAACTAACTCTCATGCATACTGATGAATGTAGAATTACGTTGCCCAAAATGAGCTTTCAACTCCACTTGTTAGATAGAGAGGTCCTTAAAAGCTTCCAGTTTTCCATTTGGCGCAAGAGAATCCATGCTTATGCCACCCGCGGGATGGTTGACTCCATTTTCAGGATTACTAGAAATCTGGTTATATGAGGACTTTAGAATTGCGTAACTGCGACTTCCTTCAAAATACGTGGAGTGCGGGAAGTATTCGCACAACGTAATTTCCATCCTGTTGAAGATGTATTTTACAAGTGTCAGAGACACCATCTCAAAAGTCAAATCTAGCTTTATCCAATCATAATATCCCATCTTTGTATTCAGTAAAATGAGTAGGCCAATAAGGAAGTAGGGATAGAAGAATGGTCATCGCAACGAAATTCACCAACGAGATCCCTCCCCGACTCTCACACCCCAACACACACCCACCCCCACCCACTTGCTACCCTATACCGCTACTACTCCAATTATTCCAACAGATACTCCACATTTTAAGCATAACTTTAACCAAAAACAGTTGACGAGATCAAAACTTACTTGACGCAAAGATCCATATCAACTACTACCGAGGAGAGAGTAGCTTGTGAACCACAATACAATCCTTGAGTTTCCATTCCTTAACCGATCCAATCGCTCCATTTCTATGCAACATAACGTGGACATGCTCAACAGATTATCAAGGGGATGGCAGCATAAAACAGTCCAAAACAAATGAAATGAAGATGGTAGACCTTCATTGCACCAAACAGTACCTTTGCACAAAGTTGTTGCTTGATTCCTCAATCAATTTCACAGCCTTGCCCTTATTGCTGGGTTCCAAAAGATACAACATTTTTGCAGCAGCTGCCCTATGCATCAAGGAATCTGCACACACAATAAAAAAGACCAAGCACACTTAGAACATGTTATAACACACGTAAGAAAATTGCCTGATGTTGAGGAATGACTCATTTGCCCCTAAAAGAGACTTCCCATGCAAATGACTGCAAGATGAACAATTGTATGTGTTAAAAGACTGTCATATTGAAAAAACAAACAAGAAAGACATAGCAAGTCCAAAAGATAGGTTGTAAAGAACTTGATTACTGGTCGTTCAGCTTCTAATACAGTGCAAATAAGTTTCTTAGAGTCAGTAGCTGGGGCAGCCATGGAACTATGTGGAATAGCTTTAAATGCAGCATAAGAAGCACCCATCAGGAACAACACCAAGCCGTCAAAGTCTCTAGCAATTGGGGAAACAATATAGACCACCACTGAAAAGAGTTGAGGAAAAAGCAGCAGCAACATAGATCAACATACTATGACTTGCATCAAAATTTACAGACACCCAAAAGATGCGACAAATATATCAACAGCTCAACCCAAGGAGTTAAGAGGACATATGAGAATGATAAAATATCTCGAGTGCAAACTAGAGAGAAACTAACCAGGCACCTATGTGTGTCGTGGCTTTTCGCGTCCAACCGAGCAGCAGCCGCTTCACCGCCCGGGTTTATGAAAAGAGCAGCATATAAAGATGCATATATTAAAATGGAGTTAAGTAGAAAATTAAATTGCAAGCAGCACATATATAGGAAAAAGAAACAGAACATTTATCAGCTCGTCATTAAGTTACTCCGAACAATATGTTTCAAGAAGTTTCAAGAGTAAGAAAGTCACCGGACAAAAGAAAAAGTATAGTAATTAAAACCGATGAATTGAAAAGCCATGCATCTTGCTTCCTATCACAAGAAAACAAATATCAATCTGTTAATTTAACATCATAAGCGCTTTATCGCAACTCAACCTCCGCCTAGTTGCCACTTAGCATCAACACATTTACGCAAAGATAGATTCTTTAGACACAACCGCAATCCTTAGTGTACTCAATATCCATGACTGTCGAGACTAAAATGTTAGCCCAAGTACGTAGAGGCAAACACATACGAAACAAAGATCTTCCCGGTCTTGTAGCACTCCTTACACTTGGCCAATACCCCGCAACAAACCATGGCCCAAGAGCTGAACCTCTGATTCCAACTGAAAGTACTTAGAGTAAAGTGATCCATGGGAGAAGTAGGAGGGGGCTTAGTTTACAAATTAAGCATCAAACATAATCAAGTCAATCAATCCGTTTGTGTCCAATGCAATCAGCTAAGCACACTAAAAGAAAACCAACAATCAAAAACCGAAATTCATGCTGACATTATCCTTGGCTCGCGCTTCCTCAAGACTAAGACAATGCTGGCATTTACTAAAAACCGACATGTGGCATCTACGACAAAGAAACCAATTTAGCAAAGGATACCAATCTATCTGACTATCTCTATGTCGTTCGGAAGCTCCAACATCCATCTAAGTCGACCAAAAGACAAACCTATATGGCAGGAGTGTCTTAGTTCCTGCAAAAATTTACTCGTGAGCCCCATGATTTATTTGATTCATTGTACTTTATTTGGTGATAATAGAGATGCATGGAGCGGACAAAATGAACTTCCTCCCTCCCTTTTTTACACCAGTCTTCGTGGAAACTGAAGGTCTCGCTCCTTTGTTGTAAAGACAGTTGAATCATACAACATTCCCTGTATCAATTCTCAGCAACACCCAATAAAGATATGTTTCATAAGAGGCATGAACTGACTAAGAATGCGCGACTGTTATTGCTTAGACTGTGTTGAACACAATGGCCGCCTTACATGTATGCACCGACCTTGGCATAGAATATACATGTCCGTGACAAGGATATGTGCATTTTCTAAAAGAAATGAGCAATGATTCCATTTGACTTGGATAGTAGATCTTTACATAATTGAGTTGATTGACAAAATTAACATGGGAAGATACTCAAGAGCTAGAGTGAAAATCGCACCAAGAACAAATATTAAAATGAATGCAACTAATATTTTCCCGATGTATGCCAAACTGATGAGGGGCTTTCCTACATCCGTCGCAACACGTGAGCCGTGGGCATTCTCGCAACATCATCAAAGGATAGACCGCATCGCAAGCTTGTACATGCTCGGTAGCTATTGACAAGACACTTTCTTCGTAAATTAACAAGTGATTTAGATTGATTTAAGTAAAACTAAACTTCTCTACTTCCTCCTAATAGAAATGGCAGAAAAATTCACGACCAGCGAAAATAGAGATCACCGGGTCGGCGAGAGATGATCAACGAAGGAGGTCCTAACATTTCTACCGAAGATGGAGTCGGCTAAGAGCGAGGATAACATCTCGGTGAACATCCGAGATCAATCACATCACTTGAACAACATATCATAGGATCCTTGAGATCCTAGAACATATACTCCTTAAATGACCACCCCAAACAAATTTTTGCAATTCAATCCCGAACATTAACAACCCTTACCTGGAAAGACGCCCGCCGCGCCATCTTTTGCCGAAACTCTTCGCCTTTGTCCCCGCCTAGTCAAGAAGAGCAATCGAAACGAAATAGCAGATGATGCGCAAAAGAAGACGCAATGAAACAACGGCGAAATCAAAAGCCACGGGATCTTATGGTTTTCCGATCCTCTAGGGAAATGTAAATTACCAGCATAATCCACTTCAAAGGTGACCATCCGCAACCTCCATCCAGGGGCCATAGTCCACAAGAGCCGAATTAGGGCCGAAAGCCACGCCTTCCTCTCCCGCTTTGACCGCCTCAATGTACAGAGCAAACGGAGACCCGCTCTCTAGCTTCTTGTTCATCACCCACACGGTGAATCCGGCCTCCGTGCCGGTCGCGAACCTCCTCTGCTTGCCGGAGCTTTTGCACACCACCTCGAGGAACTGTTCGGGCATCAGAACGTTGACCCAGATCAACACTCGAAAGAAAGAATCGAAACGCGGTGCGGAAATCACGTGCGGGTCGGTCGAAAGGCGATGCCGAAGGGAACCCATCTCTCCGAGTCGTTATCGCTGGGAAGCAATTTGCGATACATAGGAAACGGCCATTAAAGAAGAACGGCGAAATTGCAGACCGCGTCAAGCGTGCTCTCAATCTGCGCCTTCAGAACCGGCCGCGCGAGTTCCGACTTCCTCAACCGAGTGCCCGACCATGCGGCCCTCGTCCAGGGGCCAGGTTCGCGATCGCGCCCTTCCCCAACTCTCCATCGCCTTGAACGCGGCCTCGGAACCGACGCTCTATCTCCTCCACGAACTCGTCCGCGAACCCGATTCGCTCATGTCCAAGGAAAAGCCCTAGCTTCGGTGCTTTGTGTAGCCACCCACGTACCTTGTCCACGCCGAGCGAGAATCCTTCTCCCACCCTCTAGCCCGCGTCTCTCCTTCTTCGCCGTGCCGTCGCCCCGCCCAAGTCCACCGAGATCTCCCTCGCGACCGATCGGGATAGGGATAGGGACAACACCCGGCGACGACGGCGGGGAGCCCGGCGCCACTCGGAACGAGATCGGGGCCGCCTCCCTCCCGCCGGAGGCCGACGGCCGCGGGGCGGGAGGCCGGGCGGCGTCTTTGGCCTCGGGGAGGGGGAGGACGAGCAGATGCCGAGATGGAGGACGCCATCGGCGGCGGCGGCGGCGGCGGCTCGGAGTCGGAGTTGATGACGAGTTCGTCGGAGGGAGGCAATCGGATGGAGGCCCGTTGCCGAGAGACCAACGCGAGCACAAACCTGCTCGATCTCCGGTTGGAAATAGCCGGAGGCGAAGGTTTGAGGAACCAGCCGCGACTCGGCGGAGCTCTTGAGGAGGCGACGTGCCAGAGGCGGATGACCGCAGGCGTTTTGGAGAGGCGGAGGGGGTGGGATGCGCTGAGAAGGAAACAGAGGGGTGGGATGCGCTGAGAAGGAAACAGAGGAAGTTAGCGCACCTCGTTCGTTCTCTGTATGCTCTTCCACGAAGAGAGAGAGAGAGAGAGAGAGAGAGAGAGAGAGAGAGAGAGAGAGAGAACCTAGAAATTTGAAGAGAGGAGAGAGAAAATTTAAGCGGGAGCGTAGCGCATTTATTACGCATTGATCCGTCCGTCCTTTCTTCTGCCACTCCAGCCGAGCCGAGCCACCAGCCGAGTTTTTTGAGAGAGCTTCGAGGATCTGACACCGCCGCTTACGTGGAGCCACGTGTCGCCCTCTAAGTGGTGATACCCACTGCCCACGTGGAGGGTCGAACCCACCCAATATTTTCTCGCAAGACCTCTGCTAGTCCGCCTCTGGGTGGTGGCGGTAAAGATTGATTTGCAGAACCAAATATATATCGGCCATGGTGGATTTGGCTCATTATATAATTGCTTTCCTATTGCATTACATTAATGATGATTACTAAAGTATTTAAATTGAACGTTGTTCCTTCCATTGCTAATAATTGGATATAGTTTCACAATATTTCACATTGTATCAAAACTGAAGATTCTCAGCTTAAACCTTTTCAGACCTCCTATATTATATATTCTCATATATTAGATTTGGAGCAAATTGCTCGCAAACAAGAGTATTAAAGTATTCGAACTAAATTATTCTTTGGGCTAAATAGTATAAGTATCTAGAACAATTATGTTGCAATTTAATGAAACATCACAACGATACACGCATCATGCGACATGTTGTGTCAGTTGAATGGATGAATGGGGTCATTTCATCCGTTTCACCGCTTGGAAATCAAATCTTTAGTTTTGAATTGTCGCAACCTTTTCGAACCCTCCTGTAGGCGCGTAGAAACTAATGGCTTACAAAATTTAGGCTTAGTTAGATTTCTCCCAAACCCACCAATTCGTAGCTTATAATTCGAATTTTTAACTTGCAAGTCAATTTCATTTAAAAGTCGCTACTAATCAAGAAAATAGGATTGTAGACTTGATTACACCAATTAATCAACTAATATCTTTTCGGTATCAAATCTTTGTTTAAATATCAAGTAAAACATTTATACATCATTTTTATATCAATCACAAGTCTTAGGATTCAATTCCTAACCAGGTTAAGGAGATATAATTCATGCATCACAAGAGCGCAATTGAAATAAAAGGAGTGCAAACGGCAAACCTAGTATTTCCTTCCAAGAATGAAACACAATTTCTTTTTTATTTTCTTTTAAGTTTTCATATACTCCCAGAAAACCCTCAAAAGCTATTTTTTAGTCTATCCTAATTTGAGAACTTTTCTGGAATTTTTTTTACATTAAAATAATAATATTATATTATTGAAAAACCGGGTCGGTACCGACCCGGATCAGATCTCCAGATCGAAACCGACCCTGATCGCTATAACCCCTGGCTAGGTCGGCCACAATACGCAGGCCTAGCCCAGTCCCCAAAATCTAGCCCGTTAGCGAAATAAAAGGGGGCCCGACCCGAAGCGAAGCAAACCCTAGACTAAGCCAACCAAGTCTATTTTGACATCCAAGGCCCACAACGAGTCTGATTTGTGCAGCCCACTCCAAACCCATCTTAACACAAAACCAAGCCCGCCTTCAATTAAAGGGAATGCCCGGCCCTTGCTTATCATTTCCCATTAATCAGGAAGCCTTCCCGACTAGCACCCCCGCCCGACCCGGTTCGCATCCGCCGCCGCTCGTCTCGGCCTGGCCGCGCCCCTACTCCGGCGTCGCCTCGGCCAGCCCAGGCCAGGCACCGCCACCAGACGAGACGCGGCTCCGCCACCTCCTCTCGGGGACGGCGCGGCGGCGGTTCGTCGGCGCGGTTCAAGCGCGGTGGTCACCGGAGGCTCGCTCCCGCTCTCACCGTCTGTCAGAGCTCTGCCCGAACCTCCACTCATTCGCAAACAAGTGAACTCACTTCAAGTCCTTCGCGATCAGACTTTTCACTCCAGAGTATCGGCATTAGCATCATCCTCCAGTCCCACCACCATATCTTTTCCCTCAAGTCCTGCCTTCTTTTTTCTTTAGGTTTTGTTCTGTGATCTCGACTCATTGCTTTTTGTTCTTTAATGTCCTGATTGCAACTCGATATCTGCAAAAGAACGCCTCGGTGAGTTGATAGGCTGCTTGAGGGAGAGTGTTTTGATTTTTTTGTGTACTTTTGGGACCTTGGCGTTAACAACTCGATCGAACTCAACGAAAGCCTTTGCCTATGGTAATGATCGATGAAACGGAGGGCAATGTATGACGAAGTGCGCAGTTTGGAGGGTGCAAATCTCTGTATCTCTTTCCCCCGATTGCTGCGAATGTTTGCTTGATGTGTTTCCTGGTGGTCCTGTCTTTCCTATCGTTCAGTGTCCTATCATTCAGTGTCTATCATGGTATTGTAGTCCTTGTATTCATCAACTGTTACGGGCCAAGAAGGGATTCCAAATTCGGGCTTTTGAAGGCAGTTCTAACAAGTAACGAAGTAATAGATTGCAGTGTGAGAAGTTAAGCTAAGCATTCTAACGACTAAGGATAGATGAAATGCATTTTGAATGGCAGGTCTAACTTCTAACGGCTCATGAGGACCTCCACCTTAGATAGATAAATACTGGGCCGTGAAATGTCCCACTTGACCAGGTAAGACGCATATTGAAATTTGAATGGGTGACCAAAGGCAATGATGTTTGTGCTAGGTGGTGAAGTATGAGGGAGTAAAGTTTGAAGAAAAATAGGTACAGCGGAAGGATGATGTTTAATCTGATTTTTCATACTGGGATCCACCATAACTCCCTATTCTTAATCTGCTTTGAGCAGATGAAATATGAATAGCAGCTTTTCATATTCATGATTCTACTAAGATGTGTAATCACGTTGCAGTTAGTAAAAGTTATCATTACTTTTTAATGCTAATTATTGCCCTTTTATGGTTATTGCTACTTTGTTGTCAATTAGGTGTTTCATGCGTGTTAGTAATAGTTAACACTATTGCCTTGCATATACTAATACTTGCTTGTTCTTTAAAAACTTAACTGTTCTGGCTAAATCTGAATAAAGTTAACCTAGCAAGTATATGCCTTGATTGTTGTTGTCAATGGTTGACAAGCTTCTTGACTGTAGACAAAATCTCGCATTAGTTTTTCTCCTCATCAGTACCTTGACTTAGTGTATTCTCGACATCCTACTCTATTCTTTCTAGTTGATGATCTTTTCGAATTAGAATGCTTTTCAACCAATCTTTATGGATTTTTTTACATCGAATCCTACTTAACTATCTTCTGCACCTTGCACCTTTTCAGTTTGAGATCAAGCCCATACCTTTCACGGTCTCATTTTAAATCAGGAATGTCAACAGATGTTGTTCATTGCCTCATCATGTCATCAAGCATGCAAAACTAGGCATTGAGATTCTTCTGATTTTGGATTTTCTGTCTGTCTTATTCTACTGTAATTTCTTTGAACTGCGGAATCTCTTTGTATGCTTCTGCCTTTATAGTCTCTGCATATCAGTAGATTGTATTAATGATAACTATAACATCTGCTTTCTTGTAGTGGTTGCATTCTGTCTGAACAATAGTGAAGTTCACATTTACAGACTTTCAGAAGACAAGTGGGAGCAAGTGCATATTCTCCAAAAGTTCATTATTGCAGTACTTCATCCTTAAAGAGGAAGTGACTTTGAATTCAAATGACTGAAACAGAGGGACGACAATATACTAAACAGTATTTATGTGAGCACGGAAATAAAAGTTATAAACTATATTTACCAAAGATAAGCAAAATTGCATTTGTGTTGAGTTATCTGATTTCTTGTCTTCAGCATGGTATAATTCTCTTGCCATGTTTGTTTTTCTCCAAAACTAAAGAAATAGGACCAGAAGACACTCTATTTTAGTTTTCCCACTTTCCTATTGCTCGTCTCTTCTATTGTTATTTTCACTCTCCAGTTTATCGTATTGATGACTTCTTTCTCCACATTGTCAACTGTCATTTCCAAACAGTGATTTGATGACCACATATGACCAGCAAGCCGGAGTTCTAACTTAAGCTCCACATTGTCTTCTTTCCCCTTGGATGTCAAGGAAATGAACTGATGAATGATGATGCACCTTTGAAATTTGATGTTGCTTGTTTTATCTTGCTAACAAAGCTTATCTCATCGACTAACAGATTTCCGGCATTTAATTAAAGATTCTAACATGCACCTCACTAATGTTTCGTTGCCTTGAACATATAATAAGTACATGATGATGGTTCATTTTGTTCTTATCTTTGCTTGAGAATTTAATTTTGCATTCTACATAACAAGATTAAATGACTGAAGTCTATGTTATGCTAATTAATAGATGAAATGAAGAATTTTGTTCTTGGTGCTCACAATGGGGAATGCAATGTCACAACATGACCAAATATTTCTGGAATAGACTGGAGTGCTAGGTCAAACAGAATAGTAACAATGTCCCATGATCGAAATTCGTGAGTAAAATTACCGAATTGGAACCACCTTGTGTTCTGCCTCCCTTCTGCATATTTTCGAGTATCTAATGCATTTTTTTGTTCTTATGTAGATATGTGTGGAATCATGAAGGATCAGAGTGGGTACCTACCTTAGTTATGCTCAGGCTAAACCGAGCTGTGGTTTGTGTTCGATGGAGCCCAAAAGGTATGCAGAATCATTGAGTTTGAATACAGGACGATGTTGAATGTTGCCTGTCAAAGACTTCTTAGAGTATTTACATTGTATTGAAGAAGAATAAAATTCTGTTGCAATTGCTAGAAGAATTTGGTTTAGTCAATTGTTCTTAAAATGGCGCTTGAGCTGTTAGACTTCAGGGAGCCATTTATAAATGTGAAGTACCAATAAGTTTCTGCATGAATTATAATTCCTCTAATGGGTTTATTCTTCATCTTTCATAATATAGTTAAAAATTTGTATATAGTTTTATCTTACTTGTTCTGACCTCATAGTTTAGTTGGCTGTGGTTCTTTTTTTCTCTGAGGCTTCAAGGGTGGCGACCTATATAGAAAAAGAGCTGAAAGCCAAAAGAAAGCTCATTTACCAGACGAGTTAGTTATGATCTCTGAATGTACTTCAAATTTAACCTTTTCCTATGCTTCCAACTCCATAAATGTCCTTCTAATCCTCTCTCCCTTCCTCCTTTCCTCCTCCTTCACATGTTAGAGATATTTTCACCATACACTGCTAATTTATTCTGGTTGATTTCCTCTTGTGAAATGGACTGGGTATGATGAGTTAAATAAATACTCTCATTGTTTTCTTCTTTTTCCTACAGAAAAAAAAATTGCTGTTGGAACAAGATGGTATTTAGCTTCTATTTCCGGGTGTTTCCTCTTCATTGTTTTTTTATTTTATTTTTCAGTCTTATGTTGTGTTGGACATGTATTCTTCTGATGTGCTTTTAGTGAGCCATCACTGACTGATGAAGGATTTTTGGGGGATATGTTTTCCAAACTTGGGACAAGTTGGTTGTGTTCACTGCATTTGAACTCATTCTTTTATGATGAAAGCTTTTAAATTTGGGTATGAGCATTGGCCAAGCATTGTCTGCTTGAAGTTGACCTAGGTCGTTTCTGAATATGCGATACTCATGGATGAGCCTTATGTAGTTGTGGAAGCACATATGAATGGCAAAACGCAAAAGTTCACAGTACAGGACTTTGAAGAGCGACAAATAGTATTCTGGCAGGGTTGATGCTGTTGTACTGTTCATTTCTTCGGTGCAGTTTGGAGTGCAAACTCCAATGGAGACTTTGAAGCAGTGCTGTTGCTACGTATATGAATCAAATATCCCTCTTGCAGTTACTCCAAGAGTTTAGCATTATGGAAATGAAGACTGGATTAGAAATTAACTAGTTACTGACGTGGTCTATAACTTCGTAAAGAAATGAGATGGTTACATATCAAAAAGACAGGAGATTAGTACACTTATTTTCTGCTTTTGGTAGCTCTTCGGGGGCAGTTATTGATGTATGTTTTGTTGTAGGTGGGTCGGTAAACTCATTAGGAAAAAGACACAATTCATCGGTGACAAGTGTTGCTTGGCGTCCTACCAATATGAGTATGTCCTCTTTCTCACATTTTTGTGGTGTTGGACACTTGCAACAAAGCTTTGTATCTTTTTACTGGCTGCATCCGTGAATGCCTTTGTTATTTATGGTCATGCCTTCTGCTTACAATTTATTTTGGGTTACTAATAGTCACTCTGTCCGTTTGAGTGAGAGTTCATGAATTTTTTAGGGCAGAATATGATCTTATTCTCTATATACCTGCATTTGAAAGCTGTTAGGAATGGTAACCAGTTTCAGCAGGAAATAGTTAAAATTGCACAATGCGGTGCTGGAGAAATAGACATGAAGACAGTAAAATTGAAATGGTTCACTAGTTAGACTTGTTATTCCTGATGAGGATTTTGTATGACACGATATAAGTCTGAGAAGAGACTTTGTGATTTGGAACGGGAGAAAGAGTTGATGAGCTTTCAGTCAGTCATTGATTTAGGCATTTTCTTAAGTTAATTCATGTAATAAAATGCTATTTAAAAAGAGTTTGAGATAGGATTTGAGATTCAAAGCAGGACAAGGGGATAAAGATGTACATGCTGACTCTTCTCCTTTCCTTTTTAATATTTAGGGCTAGCACTCCTTTGATATAAAGTATCTATTTATCTTTAGATCTTGGAATCAAAGTCCACATTTGACTACTCTCAAATTGATTGAGTTCTTCTTGCAAAGTGAAGATCCAACCATCATCATCTAAAGCTTCTTCGATATTTTTGGGCTCAATTTGAGACAAAAATCCATATTTGCGAATTGATCAATGTGAGGAACTAAGGCAAATATGTCCATATTCATTTCTGAACGAGGAAGTGTTCCCATCTTTAGTCCAATACCACGCTTCATACAATGACTAGCATTAAAACCATTCCTTTTCTAGGACGTTATTCTGACAACAGTAGCTGCAGAAACAATTGTTATAGAACTAGTAGGATTGCTGGCTTCCGCAGAGTCTGCTTCTACATAGTCTACATTTCCAAAAGCAATTTCTCCAGATTCTGCATCTACAGAATTTGCTTCTACAACGGCATGATCTTTGGCAGGGATTAGATTTCTCAAGGAATCATCAAAAGCCACAATAATATACTCTTCAAGTGTTTTGGTTCTTTGCTCATATACACTATATGCTTCGGGTAAAATAGTATAGTCAAACCCTCCCACATGATCACTAGCATTCTTTAATGACATAGCAAGCACAAATAAGTGCATGAATGTAAGCAACATCGGGCTTCGTACCTTATGTCTCAAGTGTTCTTATTGAGGCGCTACATCCTTAGCCCCATAATGCTGAGGGATATTGCTTTCCATTGACAAGATATGGGCCATCTCTTGCAAGGTCCTATTTTTCCTTTTAACCGTACCATTTTGTTGTGAAGTGTAACCGTGTAAAGAACGGAAAAATCATGCCAAATGCCCTACTATCTCAAAACGATTCAAAGTGACAATGGCTTCTAGTGCACGAAATGCTAAGCCCATTCTCCTTTTGGACTTTTTAGTAAGTTTAGAAATGCATGCAAAGCACCATTGTTATGAGCTAGGAAAAAAGAGCCCAAGTAAATCTAAAATAAATCTAAACCTGCTTTTTCCTATGCAAGCAGTCTCAAAATGGAAAAATTAACCTTGTTATAAAATAATTAAACTTGCTAAAGATTAAAAAAAGTTTACACGTGTCATTTTCCAAAATCTAGTTGTATAATTAACTTTTGAACCAGTAATGTACAGAATAAAACCCCTCCATTGGTTTTCTATTGACTATTTTAGGACGATGAAGGCACTATACTATATTATTCATGGAATTAACATCATAGCTGGCGCATAGATTCTATGAATTGATTATTGAAAGATTGAGTAATCTGTTAAATAATTTCATTCATTCATATTGAATTGTGGCTGCTTCTCTTTACATAGTTAAATAAACATCATATGAATAAAGTAAGACTTGGTAAAGTCATTCTTTACCGTAAATCCAAAGATTTGGTTGTTGTGTACCAAGTCATTGTCAGACGGCATCATTGTCGATAAAAATAATGAATAAAGAAAAGGTTATATCTCAATGGGGGCCATTAACTTAATTTATAAAGCAATTTGATTCCGTTGAACACTCAATACTCACATGAAGAAGATGATGAAAACGATCTGCTCGTGATTGATCATCAGCAACATACGTGAACATATATGGAAGAAAAAGACCAACCCCGCCATCATCATGATCTCTCGCTTATCAAATAAACAAAAACCATTATTCATTTGCTTGTCCTAATTTACCATTCCTAGTCAACGTCAACGTCAACGCATGAGAACACATTGGTAGATATTCTTTGCGCACTCCAACGGAGCAGATTTCTCCACATAGCCCCCTTCTCTCCCTCCCTCGCTGTTTAATTGTTCACTGTGGTTTTAAAAAAGTTTGATACGTAATTTGTGTACTCCTTATTAAGCGATTCATCTATATACCACTGTCGAGATGGAAAATTAGTTAATTTTTAGAGCATGACTACCCGATCAATGGTGATAGAGATTAGTTATATACTGAAGGGCAAAAGCCACAAATAATCAAACTCCTATAAACCCCCATCAGTAAACACCTACTTGATCACGAATGATAAAAAGAAAAAAATGATCTTTTGTGATAAAAGGAACTACGTCATAAAAATCAACTAGAGGACTCTCATGCATTCCAATAGCAATCAAATGTTTTTTTCGCATTCTTGTGGAAGCTATTAACCTCATATTCTTTTATCAATCATAGATCACCGTCAACTTGCAAATTGTTAAATTTGCAAATTTCGATCGCATGTGCGATTTCACTTTCATGAAACTAAATCATAATTTCACCACAATGAGTTCACACCTAAATAATTTCTATTCAGATCAAAGCTAAATATTTTGGTTTTCTTTTTCTTTTTTTTCTTTCAATTATTAGTACCTTAGGGCAACCGACAATTTTCAGTCAAATCTAGGCGTGGAGCGTCCCATATCCCAGCTTTTCTCAGAATAGGGCCCGACCCAACCTTCGTCTGTTCAAACCCCATTCAATACTCTCTCTTTCTAAACCCTTGGTTATCAAACTAGGGCTACAGGCTAAACCAGCTCAAGCTCAAATGAAGAAGATGATGACAACGATCTGCTCATGGTTCATCATCGTCAACACAAGTGAAAATATATGGAACAAAAAGACCAACTCCACCATCATTCTGATCTCTCACTTATCATACAAACAGAAACCATTATTCATTTGCTAGTCCTATGTTACTATTCCTAATCAACGTCAACGTTAACGTCAATGCCAAAGTATGAGAAAACATCAGTAGACATTTTTGGCCAGGTCTGCCAAGTTGGGCCGACGGAGAGAAACCATTATTCATTTGCTAGTCCTACGTTACTATTCCTAATCAACGTCAACGTCAACGTCAAAGTATGATAAAAAATTATGTCTCTTGTGATAAAAGGACCTGAATTGTCACATGACTCATTAATCAATGAAATTTCAGAGTCAAATTAGCAGAGACATTTCCTTTACCTATAGACGTGCAAAATTTAATACTCTTCCGAGCATGTTAGAAAAATACTTGACCTATCAATGGGTCTTCCAAAAATTGATACTCTCTATTTTCAAGCAGTCTTCTTTGCCAATAAAAAAAAAGAAAAAAGAAAAAAAAAGAAAGAGGACATAATATGGGCAGCTTGGAGTCGCAATGTATCGGGGTCAATAGGGAATGGACAAAAATGGATAGCTGGATGTGAATGCATAGAGTTAGTTGGATCATCAAAAGATAGTACGAGGGGCCTTTTTGGTCAAAGCATATATAAATATAAATTACACTTGTTAATTTATATATATATGTTACCAAAATAGTTACCCATATTACGCAATGTGACCACCAACCGTAACAATCGTGGGCTATCGAAAGATATAATGTTTGCGTGACCCTTTCTGATCAATTTATTGTCCCATCACTGATTTAATACCTAGAATTATACTGATACTTTCATGTGTGTGAATGTGGTTTCGGTGTAATTGATGAAGTCAATCTACCACGTTAACTCAAAAAATTACCTTTTGATCTTTCAGCCTTCCTAAATTAAAGGGCGGGCCATCTTCGTCTACTTTACCAGCTGTTACCCACCTCAAGTAGCTTCGATCTTGCAGCTTCATTATAAAGAACAAGCCATCTTTGTTTACTTCACTCATTCCGAAACAAGCACTGTCTTCAAGTCCATCCACTGGCTTCAAGTCCTCCACTCATACTTTCCACTCCTGTGCATCACCATCGGCATCGTACTCCACTCCCCCGACACCATATATATTTTTTTCTCAGGTCCTGCCTTCTTTTCTCTTCAGGTTTTGTTCTCTAACTCCTGCCTCATTGCTACTGTTCTTCAATGTTCTTCGCATGTACCGTATTCATCTGAAATCTGCGGTTTAACAATTGTGCTTCCACAGAATATTCTTTTTCTAATTCAGTCGTTTTGTCATTTCGGGTAACTTTCGAATGAGCTGGTCTAGATCTGTTTTTTTGCTAGTTGATATGCATCTTGAGGGATATGTGAATTAGCGTTGACTCGGGCCTGCTAAGCACTGGGTGTAAAACTAGTAGGATTGCCAGCTTCTGTAGAGTCGGCTTCTGCATAGCCTCCATTTCCAAAACCACTTTCTCCAGATTCTGCTTCTCCATAACCTGCTTCCACAACAACGTAATCTTCAACAGGGGATCATCAAAGAAGACAAGAACAAACTCTTCAAGCATTTTGGTTCTTTCACAGAATACCCTATAGGCTTCTTTAGTAGAGATTATCGAAGAAAATGACTTAAGGTCAAACTTTCCCACATGATCACTAGCATTCTTAAGGACAGAGCAAGCACAACCAAATTTTATGTATGTGAGCAACATTGGGCTTCCTACCTTTGTAAAGCTCAAAGATAGTCTTGCCAAATAATATAGAAGGGAACGCGTTTCTTGATGAGGTGTTAATGGCCTTGGCTCAAAAATGTTTAGAAATTTTGCTTTCTACCAACAAGATACGCGCCATCTCTGGCAAAGTCCTATTTATCCTGTCAACAACACCACTTCAATGTGGTGTACAAGGAACAAAAGAATCGTGCTCAGTATCGTACCCACCGGTCATCACACAAAAATTCAAAGTCATAATTGCTTCTAATGCATGAAATGCTAAGCATATTTTCATTTTGGACTTCTTAGTAAGTTTAACAAAAAGCATGTAAATCATTGTAGTTGTTGAAACTTAAATTTTACTTTTTTCTACTTGGGACTTAATCGTGTAGAAAATTAGAAATTAATTTTTGACCTTCAAATATAATAATTTTCATTAAAATTGCATTGTAGATATAGGCATTAGGAATATTTGCACCACTAGTGTTAATTATTAAAATTTTCAAAAAATTATCAAATAATTATTATTAAAAATTATTTTTAAAAAAAAAAAAATCGAAGAAGGCCGGGCAGAGGCTCGGCCTGCCCGGCGCCCTCCTTTGTCCCATCTTTATTGTCTCCAGTTTTGGACGATGGCTCCAGGAAAAGAACAAGAGATGTTGGCTGAGGGAGGACAGCAGGACGGTACGAAGGACGAAGGACGCGCGAGGAATATCGCACGCGAAGTTCAGCCAGCTGGCCATCGTCCTTGGATGACAGGAGGACGGGATAAGAGGGACGAGAGAGAGAGAGGGAGAAAAGAGCACGGTTTTTCGGGGGAGGAACTCTGATTTTCTGCTGGTTTTGGAGCCCGAGCGAGAGAGCTTGAGTGAGTGGGAGAGAGGGAGCCAGAGAGAGCGCGAGTCCGAGAGAGATCGGAAATTGAGAAGGTCCGGGAGAGAGTAGAGAGACTAAACCGAGAGAGCGAGGCTGACAGCTGCGTCTTTGTTTGAGGAAGATCTTTTGAATCAAACATCTAAATTTTTGCTCCGTTCTGTTCAAGATGATATAATTGCTTTTGTTTTAAACTGGAATGAGATGCTTTTAACCGACTTTGCACTTTGTTTGATGTCCTAGTCTCTATGCTGTGCATCCTAGCGGACTGCCGTGTGTTCGTGATCATGCCTAAACAAAGCTGCGTCTTTGTTTGAGAAAGGTCTTTTGAATCAAACATCTAAATATTTTTAGAAATCATAACTTTTGACTTCAGTCCATTCAATCCGCGTTTGTTTCCCTGAGATTCGAGCTTACGGCTGTAAATTTTTTCTGTCTGAAGATAGGTGGTGTTGGTTTGTAAATCCATGAGCGTTGTACGTTTACTGGCAAAAGAGCGTGTGCAATTCATGAGAGGAGAAGTCGGCATTGAGGTGGCCGGGAGTTGTGAATGATGGGCTTGATTAGGTTTAATTGTTTTTGGGCTATTTGCGACCCTTAGTGAACCTTGGGCTTGAAGGGTTATTTCGGATGAAATTGGGCTTCGTTCTTACGCCGAGAGTAGTGGATTTTGTGGGTTAGTTAGGCATGGTGCAATTTAGGCTCATTTTGACTTAGCGGACCTTGGGCCAATTTTGTCTATGAATATTATTTTCCTCCGATTATACTCCTAATCAATAGATCACAAGTTATGAATATTACTTACATGCAAATTTAACCAAAATTAAATTTGAGTGACGTCCATAGTTATGTGCCTTTTGTTGTTGGAAAAATTACTAAAAAAATTCTTAAACTTGTAGACTTTTTTTTTTTTTTTTTTTGTTAATTCAATCATAAACCTTTTTTGAAATTATATTAATTTAGTTCATTCAGCTAAATTTGGCCTGCCAAAGTTGATATGGACGCCGGCTGGCAAGACCGACATGGACACCGGTTGTCTGGCGAATTTTGACGTGACAATTTGTAATAATATTGTATTTTTTTTCAAATTTTTAATTGATTTTTTTTTACTTTTCCTTTTCTTTTTTCTCTTCTTCTTGGCTTCTTCTCCCTTGTAGTGGCTAGCGAGGCTCGGTGGGGCTTGCTGGCCACTTGGCGAGGGCTATGAAGCCCCTGCAATGGCTAGTGAGGCTTCGATGGGCTTGCTGGCCACTGAGCGAGGGCCAAGAAGCCCCTATTGGCCATTAGCAAGATTGTAGCCCTCATTAGACCTCGCCACCGTGCCAATGGCCTTGCCTAGATCGGGGTGAGGCTTGAACCGCTGGCAAGGTAGCTTTGCCCAAATCTAGGTGAGGCCAACCTTACCCTAGCCTTGCCACAAGCGAAAGTGGCCTCACCGGCCACAAGGGAGGCCACCTTCGCCCGGGCCGGCGAGGCTACCTTCGCCCTTGGGCTAGCAAGGTTGCCTCGCCGCAGCCCTAGGCCTCCCTAGATCCGGGCGAGGTTGCCGCTAGTGAGCCCACCGGAGCCTCATTGGCCACTACGGGAAAGGAATCAAAGGAGAAGAAGAGGAAAAAAAAAAAAAAAAGAAAAGGAAAAAAAAAGGAAAAAATTAATAAAAATTTCGAAAATTATAAAATACTATTTAAAAATTGCTACATTAGCATTTGCCGAACGAGCAAGTGTCCACATCGCCGCCGATCGGCCAAAGTTGATCGGATGGACTGAATTGACATAATTGCAAAAGATTTAAGACTAAATTAGGCAAAAAAAAAAAAAGTTTATGACTAAATTGACATAATTATAAGCATAGTTGTTTTCACACTTTCTATGCACAACATAGTAGAATCTCTCCCCAAATTCTAAATCACACCTTTGAGTGTTCACAGAGAGTCCATTATACACTTCCTCTCTCACCTAGACAAATGTCTTCATTGTTAGCACGGACAACCACTTCTGTCATATATTTATAAATGGATTTACCGTTCTTGCTAACTTTCAGGGACAACTCTAAAATGGATATTACCAGCTTATAAAAGAGATTAATTCAAAATCTCTCATTCATGTTCAAATTCACTCGAAGTTCTTATATCCATCTAATCCTTTGTAAAAAGTTCTCGACAAAATATCTGCAGAAACATGTGCAGAACCTTGCTTCAATCTGGGGTGTCAATCAGAACTTCTAGTAGAGCAGGTTTTGATCACATCATTTCGACAATCTCCACAGAATTTGCCCATCATTTTCGGTATAAATAATCGTTGAATATCCTATTTTATTGCTATCATTTGGGCCTTTGATTAAGAATAAATATGCTTGAGTTACAGAACAAAAGGATCAGCTTATAAACACACTTGGAATGTTACATGTTCCGATAAAGACAAAATTATTTTCAATTTTTTATCCATGAAATTTTACATCACGTTACAACGGGTCTAACATGCATTTGCATTGCCAAATTTAACAACATTTTTGGATGACTTTTGGACTATCTATGTTGATTACATAATTATGTCATGATCCAATTAAATCATGCCCAATAGCTTTGACTAGAACCATTGGGCGATTTTAGTTTTCTCACATTTATTTGAATCTAAGCTACCCTTATTGCACAGGATTTGAACTTCAATAATATTCTCACATGACATTTTTGGCTTGTCAATTATGTAGCTTTAACTATGGTGTAAAGTAAATCAATCACATGGAAAAAGTTCGGATTGATATTTGACAGAAGTAGAAGTCGTGGACCAAAACCACATAACATTAGATTGGATGAGCAAAATCTAAATTTCAAGAGATTGATAACATAACTGCGATGGATATCAAACTTTAGGGCCGTAAATAAAATGATCTTCATTTTCTTGTTGCCCCCACTGAGAAAATTTCCGAGTTCCACCGCTAGTTTGCAAGGTTCTAGAGTTGTTGAGGGGAAAAGGTGTGCCGACTGATTAGCCAATGCAGCATTCTTTCGAGGACCACATTTTGCTATTTACTTGAGTTTGCCTATGATGCTTAAATTTCTGCTTTTAGGAGAGTGGATATTAGGAGGCCGAGAGTTGTATATGAGATGTAGCTTGTGTTCGCCGTCGCGCCACCACTGTCTCTGAGCTCAATCCGGCACCGCCAGCATTTGCCAGGCAACTCCCTCTCTCAAAGAGGGAGAACGTCTAATATACCCTTTGATTCATTTTTCTTGAGAATTTTTTGGTGCAAGCACTTGTAGTCTTTTGTTTGTTGAAAGCTCTCTGTGTAGAATGGGTACATCTGGTTGAACAACCAAGTAAATTCATGGTGTCTTATTAATTTCTTGCACTTAAATTTTCGTGGTGAATCATTTGTATCTGTGATCTTGCGCAACAATTTTGTAATTCTAAATTTTATGTTCTGATCCATATAAAATTTTGTGGGCCACTATTAAATATTATGAAAGTTTAAATAATTTACTTAATATTTAAATTGATACAGCGTCTCCTCACGCAACCCTTGCTCCCGGCAATAACTCCGTTACTTGCATAGCTTAGGCTAGATGGACGTAAAGCTCTCTATAGGGGAGGATTCTTTGAAGGAAGACGAAATCTCGAGGACTCGACAGGAGAGGGTAAAATGCTCTGGCTGCTGCAAGAGCCGCGGCGCGACAAGAACCAGCAGATTTGTATGCAGCTGCTAGCAGACTGGTGGATGTTATCAAACGTGCCGATGTGGAAGAGTTCATTTCCGAGATTGAAAGGCTTGCCGATCAAACAGATCCGTCCGCCACTATCATTTTCCAGGGGCTTTCGAGGGGTTCACTACTGCATATTGCTGTACTCGCCGGCAAGGACGACATCCTAAAGCTTCTGCTTGATAATGTCCATGACCATTTTGTAGCCACCCAAGATAACTGGGGAAATACCCCCCTCCACCTCGCCACTAAGGCCAAGGCAATTGGAGTCGTCGATATGTTGATTCGCCGGGTAAAAGACCTCCCTAATGTCGAGGACAAGCTCCTCCTGAGGATGAAGAACAATCATGGAAACACCGCTTTGCATGAGGCCGTGCTTACACGTGACGTTAGCCTTGTGCGCCATTTGTTGTGGGAATATTCGGAGCCCGTGTACTGGAAGAACGTGGATCAGAAATCTCCCCTGTACCTGGCCCTCGACACCGGCAACTTCAAGATACTTGAGGTTTTATTTACATACTCGCTTGAACCATCGAAGATAGAAGGCATGCCGCCAGTTCATGGTGCCATCAGGCGTGATAATTATGGTACGTATCTAAATCCTGCTTGTGGGAAATATTTATGTATGTATAAAGTAATCTTGTCCCATATTTGTGCAACAACGTTCTGCACATACCCAAATCATTTGAGATTGACAATCATAAAAGTCTAGAATCTAACAATGACGGCAGGAGAAAGATACAATTGCAATGATGATTGTTGATGATTAGTGTCAGGGTTCACTATTTTTATTTTTATTTTTTTGGGATGAAAATGAAATAACTATTAACAGAAAGGAATATTATATCCCGCTGCTAAAGCATCCGAGAAAAGCAGATCCAAAAAAAGGGGGAGGGGGAGAATCGGCCTAATTAGGCAGTAAAGAGCCCTTTTTATGGGTTCACTAAATTGAATAGTTAGCTTTGTAGCAAAGTAAATTTGCTTTGATAGGTTTGCTCAATGGCCACCCTTTCATGATGGAAAGTAGTAGATGGAGGGATGATGACGATTTAATTTCAGGTATGAGTTTCAACTTCCACGCATTGCAAGATGGCATGATAAAAGTCTAAGAGTAAAAGTTAGAGTAGGAGTAGAATGAGACCAATAAAAAAATTACTTTGATAAATGATTTATCATATTCTAGTTTTAGATTTACTTGTCGGTTTAATCTCAAAATCATCTCATATCCTAGTAGAGTTAAAATATGCATATTTACTAATTAATTAACCTAATATGTCAAGAAAATATGACCAATTTTTTAATTAACACATATTAGGTTTGGATATCGGATTCCACAACTATAAAACTTCAAATACATTCTGGACTCGGTAAAATTTTAAGCATTTGACCCTTAAATCTGCCTCATTTCCCAGTGGAATTGGGCATTGGGCGGTGGCGGGCGGAGGGTCCATTGAACCCACACTTCATTATTTGTCTTTAAAATAATCATAATATATTTGATCAAGTATATACGTCTCTTCAAAGTTTCATCATAATTATCCTAATTTTAATTTCTTCGTAAAGATATGTCATTTTAGTTTTTATATATTTATATAATTTTAGTAATGAATCAATGTGATTTTAAATGAAAATTCATCTATAAAATAAAATAACACATATTTCAATTTTGATAACGAATTTCTAGATTAAGTGAATAATATTAATATCTTCATTTATATCTCATGATAATCTACATTCTAATGCATTACTTGTTGTTGATATACGTTTGGGAAAGATCGTAGACCGCGCCTGCATATATAAATGATTTCACCTAAAAATAACAATTAGATATTTTTAGATTATTCAGATTTATACATTATATAGTGCTTCTTCAGCTATGTTAACAACACATCCCAAATAATGCAAGTTGAAACTAATCTTGTAGTCTCTTTTTATTCTATGCACGTAATTTTGTGTTGAATCGCATTTTATTTTGAAAATACATTAGAAATTCCAAACAAAAATACAGAAGGTCCTCATGGATACTATCTCTGCATAAAATCTTATTACTTCAAAGTAAACAAAATTTAAATGTTAATAGTGAATCGTTAGGTGCATATCATTCCTATAGAATTTGTGCTAATTGCACGTATCCGTATGCAAAAGAGAACCTTATATGTGTATTTGATTTTTGAGAGTCACATATTATACAGAATTTAAAAGATAAGATTGTGAAAGAACAAAGATTCATGAACTAAGTAGAAGTCAAAATTTGACATAAAATTATATTCCTATTTAGGAAGAAATCATCTATCTACGCATTTGTGCACATAAATGTGGTGCCTAAAAATTCATACTAGGCTTTTATGTCCTTGATATTGTTTAAGATATTATTTTATCTCGATATAATTTGAATGTGCAAACTTTCAAATCCGCAAAACGCAGTAGTCTTCCACTTATATGTGATGATCATATGTGTGTGTGCGCGTGTGAGAGAGAGAGAGTATAATGGTGGCGCCACATATTCTGAGTTAGGTCAATCGGATCCCACTTGACTCTAAAATTAATTTTACTTAGTTTTTGCTCAAAAGTTTTGGTAAATACACAATTTCTTAATTGAACATACTAGGTGTCGACTTTTTACGAAGAAGATCACATTTGCTTTATACGTGCCAGAATTTGACGAACGTAATAGGAATAGACCATTCTTGATCTTGCCCTAGCTATTTAAATGTCGTTGACTTTTTCTCCTACACATTATATTTGCGGACTCTATAGATACTTTATCACATGGAAATGCCATATAATTTTCCATGTCATTTAGTAAGATTTTATAGTAAAATCTTAATACATGTTGATGTCACATTGCTTTGGATGAAAGTCTCTTCAAAATACATAAACGGGATCCTTTCGAAGTTTATCTAAGGTCTCACAGGTTGTGTGCCATCGTGCTAGAGAAGAAAAGTCACAATGCTTCGACATTCACAGCTCTATTTGATTTATTCAATCAAAATTATTACCACTAGCTTTACCATTGCAATCAAATCCCACATTAGCAATTATGAATCCTAACGATGATTAAGGTTACGCTGAAGATGCATTTAACCCGAAATGGGTTAAAATACATCAAAACCAACCAAGCCCCAACTAGCGTAAAATGTTTATTGGAATGTGATCCCTAATTTGGAGCTTCTGATTTTAGATTTAGTCGCCAAGATATTCGAATGGAATGTGAAGCTATTTGCAATGACCGACTCCGGAGGTGGTAATGTGTTCCATTTAGCAGCTTTCTTTGAATAAGCCCCGAGTACTCAAATTCTTACGACCAGAAACTGAATATTTGGCTCGAGAACAAGACAACAATGGGGATCTTCCCATTCACATTGCGAGCAAGATGGGTCATGTTGCAGTAATCAAGAAGCTACATCCGGTGTCACAATCGCTAAATGGGCGAGGACAAACTGTTCTTCATGTGGCAGCAAAATACGGGACATCTTCATCAGTGAGATATATACTTAGACACCCAGATCTGGAGATTCTGATAAATGAAAGGGATGATGCTGGAAATACACTTCACACTTGGCAGCAATATATTCACAACCCGCCGCTTTGATTCCTCTTATGCTGGATGAAAGAAGTAACCCCTCCCTTCTCAACCACAAATGCTTGACTGCTCTTGACATTGCTCTAGATCGCTTTGAAAGGGAGTCTACATTACGGAAGGTAGATAACATGAACAGTCACTATGTTATTTGTCAGCTTACTGGAAATTTCCATGGACTAATACATTAGTTAAGTGCAGATCTTGCATCTAAATCATTATGTCTCATGGTTGACATAATTGTTAAAGTATTAATCAATTTCCTAAAATAGACGAAACTCCTCTAGGATTAATACTGTACAAGTCTCTAATTTAGCCTTAATGGGGTACTTAAATTTTGCCCATTAATATGTCCGTGGTTAGAAACAAGTGAATATCCCTGACAAATGCTGAGATGAATCGTTATATGTCTAGATAAGTTCAGCCTATAAATAAGATCAGGGGACGTCAATGTTGCAATCTTTCCCCTTTAAAAGCCAGGGGTCAATGTGACAAATTTGACCCCTCTAAACATGGCATAATGTCATTATATTATCAGTGAGTCAACCTATGACAAAGGTAAACTATATACATTTCATTCGTGCCTCTTTTCTCATTTGCAATGAACTTGTTACTCTGGTGTTAATTCTTCAAAATGAGCTGACGCTGCATCTTTAGAAGTGAACGTTTCCCTTTAAATGAATACTTCAGAGTTCGTTCCCACTGTCAATTTAGTAACAATTTGTTCTCTCTTTTCTTTTTTCATATATTTCCAATCTCAGCTATTGACACTCACACTGTTGCGAGGCGCATCACCTAAAAGCTCAGATCTAATCATACTAAAGCCTGAAGCCCGCGATAAAGCATTTATAATGTCGGGTATGGACGAAAAGTTTCGGGACCGACTGAGAGACATTATCAATAACCGTCTGGTGGTGGCAACGCTTGTGACCACTGTGACTTTCGCAGCTGGTTTCACAGTTCCTGGAGGGATTTAACTGCTCGGACACAGCCTCCAAAGATGACCAGGGCATGGTTATGATGCTGGACGAGAGAATGTTCCAGGCCTTCGCGATTTGCAACACCATCGCCATGTTTTGCTCAATGACCTCAGTCGTTGGCCTCATGTTGGCATACCATAGCGACATTCACTTAGCGAAAACTGCACGCTGGCGTGCGACAATGTTGCTATCAATTGCATTCCCGACAATGTCTGCTGCTTTCTTAACTGGAGTTGTCTTGACCATTAGCAAACTACCTTGGCTTGCTACCACGATATTAATTTTGGGATACGTTTTCCTCCTCATTATCACCTGTTCTGCATTATCAAACTACTTTCCTTTTTTTTATAGAGAACTTTCCCCTCTTTAGGGAGCCACCATCGTCCTGTCCGTGTTCTGCTATCCTGGATTACTCTTGTTTCCATTTATGCTGTTAGAGTTGAGACGTCCATTTTGGATGAGTCGGAAGAGGACAGGACGGCGAGCGGTACTCTGCTGGTCTGCCTCTGATGGTGTCGGTGAAAATTGATTTGCAGAAACCAATATATTTGCCTTGGTGTTTCATTTTGTAGTTGCTTTCCTATTGCATTACATTAATGATGATTGTTGAAGTCTTTGAATTCAACCATCTTTTCCTTTAATAGCTCATATTATTAGAATAGTTTGATCTAATTCCATAATGTTTTACATGGTATCAAAACTGAAGATTCTCAATTCAAACATTTATAAACCTCCTATGTTATATATTCTCATATTTTAGAATTAAAACAAAGTCCAGCCTACTCGCAAATAGAAGTATTAAAGTATTCAAATTAAATTTTGCTATGGGCTAAATAGTTTAAACTTTTAAAATAATTGTGTTGCAATTTAAAGAAACATCACAAACATACACTCGTCACGTGACATGAGACATGTCATCTCAGCTGAATGGATGAGTGAGTCATTTTATCCGTTTTATCGCATTGAAATCAAAGCTTTAGCTTTGAACATATAGACGCTCGCCTCTTACGAAGTCGCTTGTCTAGACCGGTCGAGGACGATTTACCCTGGGCCAGTCCAATTTCCTTTTCTGTAGGCGTGGCGTGGCTTGGCTCTCGATTTGGAAGCTTGACGCCCTCCATGGCAGCACCAGTGTTTCTTCCTTTTCTTTTTTCCAAAAAATTCAATTTCCTTTTCTCCCAAACAACCATAAGATTTTTATAGAATCATCTTTTGTTTTTCCAATTAACTTCTAAGCTTCGAATTGTACTTGGTTCTTTTATATTTCCAAATCAACCCATTAATGTATATTTTTATATTTTATATTTTATATTTATTTTTTAGAATATTACTTGATGAAATCCTAATCTAAAAGAGACATTACATCGTTCTCAATTTTTTTATTATATAAAGGGAAAAAGCCACCAAAAATCTTAAATTTTGCCCAAAGTGACAAATTTACCCAAAATTTTTTGTAACACGAAAAAAAATCCCAAACTTTGAACCGTGATACATTTACCCCATTAAGGGCATTTTCGTCTTATTCTTTATGTTTTTCTTTTTTTTTCTTTTTTTCTTTTCTCTCCCCTTTGCCGACTCGGTGGAGAGAAGCCGGCGTGCGGCGACGGCTCTCACCTGTCGGCCTAAGCGAGTGACCCTCGCTCGACACGCCTAGGGCCACCCTCACCGGCGTCGGGGAGGGTGGCCCTCGGGGTCTGCAAGGGACGTGGGTCGAGCGAGGGACTCCCGCGGATCCGGCGAGGGCACCCGCCCGACACCGGCGAGGGGTGCCTGACGCCGGGATGAGGGCCTCCTCGCCGGATCTCACGGGAACCCTACGCTAGATCTCGGCGAGGAGGGCCTTGCCGGAGCCAGAGGGCCGCCCCTTGCTTGATGCCTACGAGGGCCCTAGCCGACCTCCTGTCGCTCGCCTAGGCCGACGTCAACGAGGGCAGCCCTCGCCAAACGCCGAGCTTCCCTCCACCAACTTTGTGCATTAAGGGAAGAGAGAAGAAAAAAAGAGAAAAATACAAATGTTTTTAAAAGTAAAAAGACCAAATGCCCTTATGATTTAGAGTAAATGTGTCACATAAATGAAAGTTCGGGGTTTTTGTGTCACAAAAATAGTTTGATAAATGTGTCACGGTTAGCAAATTTTGGAGTTTTTCATGTCATAAAAAGTTTGGGATAAATTTGTCACTTTGAGCAAAGTTTAGGGTTTTTGGTGGCTTTTTCACCTTATATAAAAATCAAACTTAGGGTTAGAAATTTGAATTCTATGATATTATTGTCAAATGATACAATTAGTACCAATAATCTCTACTTATTTTATATGCATTTCATTATTGTGGTCTATCGAGAAGATGTCATGCATTTTATTTGCCAAACCCTGACTAATGCTGTTAACATACAAATGAAGTTATAAATTCTTAATATTATTTTTCGATAGGCTCTTACTTTGGCAGAATTGATTTTCTTGATCGAATTATTTTTTTTATTAAATTATTTTATTTTTATTGATCAAATCGTTGATAAACAATTAACTTCCTTTACAAAATTAGTTCATTTTACTATTTTATTGACTCGTAAAGTTTCTTTTTTTCATGCCGAATATAACTTTCTATATAATTTTATTCACAAACATTCATCTTTCATTGCAATCAAATCAATGTATACATAAATTATCATGCTCTATAATTGTCAATAAAATGCGGAATATAAACACTCACTATGACTGAAAGCACTTCGATGCCAATATCAAGTGAATATAAATTGTTATATTTCCTTTATTGCAATGGACGGACTTGAAATTTCAGAATGCGTTATTGATTCAACTTTTCATGATATATAGTTATACGCTGAACCTCAATTAGTGCATGGTTTTCCGCGAACATCGCATGCTCTAGCTTTAATTGGTTTATACTCAGAGGCCTTCCCTGTCTCTGCCATGCACCCCTCACTAATGTGCCACGCCACGCTCAGACTTCTTATTTTACTAATAGAGCCATAGTGGTCGACTTGAACACATAAGTTTCACATTTGGGCCCACTAATCTTGGGCTGTCGAGAACTATAATATTTATGTGTAACCCTTTTCCATAGACTCATAAAAATCAATTACCAAATACAAAATCTCGTACAATTTTAAAAAAATACAAGAAAATTATATATTTATTTATTTATTTATCGTTTATGGATTAGTTAAATGAATAAATAGCTTGTTGGGCTTGACAAGAACATGATATTCTGATATATCATGTTATTGATGTCAAATTCAACCTCCGAAATTCCAATATATTAATGAACCTATCTCTTTCGCCCATTCGCTGAATATAATATATTGTCCAGTCATTGAATTAAGATCCAGCATTATTATGACATTGCACATGCATGAATGTAGTTTCGATATGATATATCAAATATGTCAATTCAGACAGGCAACTTTCGCTCTTTCACATTTTCTAGAGTAGGAAAAAAGAAACCTCTTAAAGGCCAAAATGTACAACGATAGTCGGTACTTGAGACCACAAAGTTCACTCCCAAATGGGCTCAACAAGTTAGAATTTAGAAGAATTATCGGGAGTATTGTCAATTAGAACCGATCAACTGAGATCCTTTATAATGTTATCCACTTTGTTAAAGTTATGATTAAATAATGAATTGGTTGCAACTGAAATTTCCTAGAGCATCTATTAATAAGATAATCTCCGGAATTTGTCATTGAAAAAAAGGGCACCCAGACCAAACTGGAATTGATTTCAACAATTTTTTGGACCGAAGAGTTGGAAAAAGCTTCCTCAAGAGTTAAATATTAACATTGCATATTGTGGTAATCGGGAGTTTAAATATTGACATTGTGTATTGTGGTAATGCTTGAACTACTGTTTTGAGCCGGACTTCTTTTTCAGCTTTAGATAGTAGCTTTTCCTTCAAACTTTCCAATTTTGAGCTGACTTTCGAGAATCCATGCAAACGTTTATTTTTCGACCCTCCCAATCGAAGGAATACCCGGATATTTACCAGTTTTGTCAATAATTAGATCTCAATTCCCTTGCCATAGTATCTTTCAAAGATTGAGGGCAGCCCTTACTAAAGAAGATTCCCGATTTGTTTAAATTTATCTCCTATCCAGCTGCTAGGCAATATTGATTTGGAATCATTGCTAAATTCTGACATTCTAGAATGGTGTCATTCAAGAAAAAAATTGAATTATCTGCAAATAGGACGTGGGAAAGAGTAGAACACCTTCTATTTAGCCTAATCCATGTGATATTTCCATCATCCACAACTTTCTTCATTAATGAGGACAAGACATTTGCCACAATAATAAAGAGATAAGGAGATAAGGGATCCCCTTGCTCGAGTCCTCTTGAAGGTTGAAAGTACTGAAGAGGTTCTCCATTAAATTTAACGCTAAGTGTGACCATAGTAACCCATTGCATTACCCATCTCACCCATTTCTTATCAAATCCAATTTTAAGTAGGCATGCCTCCAAGAAATCCCATTCCACTTTATCATAGACCTTCTTCATGTCTAATTTGAGAATTGCTTGGAATTGCTCATCAAGGTTGAATGTTATGATGGTGGTGGAGCAACCAAAAAGTTAGAACATTCGTAGCTTCCTATTTACCAAAGTTAGCTCCAAAAGGACTAATTGAATCTCTAGGCCACTTTGCTTGTATGGTAGGCAACAATGACCCTTTGAGGAGAGGCTAAAGCAAAGAATAGGATCAGTTAAAGGGAATCGAAGCAAGAAAGCAATTATGTATGAGGATTTATTCAACAACAAGTATAGGGAACTTTTATGTAATAGATAAATGGCCACTTCAGTTCATTCTTCTTGGGATCAACGAGTTGATTGCTTTCCATATCGTCTTTAGATCGTGGAGAAGGCCATTTTCATATTGGAAGTTATTGTAAGAGTTTTCCTTATGTGGGCTACATTAATTGAGAATGTAATCACCGTTTACTAGGTTGGTCTAATAAGGTAAGGCATAAAGTTTTCTTAATGGTCGAATATGGCCTGGCTTGTGTGGGCCGAGTGGGTCCAGCCCGTCTCAAAACTCTATAAAAGCGCCAGGTCCCTTCTGATCTCAATTCTTTCCACCAACTCTCTCAACTCACATAAGGCAACCCGTGAGTGGCGGTCTCATCAAGCCAAGAACCGAGGGTCATAGAAGAGAAGAACCCGAGCGCTAATCAAGCCATGTCGGCTGCCGGCGTCCAGCCGAGCAATTTCCAACCAAAATTGGCCGGAAAAGATTGAATTGACGGTTTAGGACTAAATCGGCACCAACAAAAGGTTTATGACTTTTTGGTACTTTTCCCCATCAGCTTTATCATTTTGTGAATTTACTTGGAATCTTATTTTATGAAATCTATACATGCTCATAAAAAAATGCCCAACCTAAAAAGGTACATCAGTGTTATAGCCACATCATATGTGTGATTTGTTTTTTTGGAAATATCAAACTACATTACTAGGAAACCATGTATTTAAGTACCATGAGAGTCATATTTAGATCTCGCATAATTGAAAGCACGCTAACATTCGGACCAATATCGAATTGCCTAAGGACTATCGACTAGGAAAGCATTAAAGGGTACCTATATAAATTAATCCTAGCTAGGATCTTCCTACCTTTCCACAAGGATAGGCTTTTACACGATAAATGACATAGGCATGGATGGAGAGAGAGAGAGAGAGAGAGAGAGAGAGAGAGAGAGGGGTACATCGGTGTTATAGCCACATCCAAGAAGTATGTGTGATTTGTTTTTTTGGGAATATCAAACTACATTACTAGGCAAACATGCATTACACTTGGACCGATATCGAATTGCCTAAGGACTATCGACTAGGAAAGCATTAAGGAGTAACTATATAAATTAATCATAGCTAGGATATTTGTACCTTTCTATAGGGGTAGGTATTTAAACAATAAATGACATAGGCATGGAGGGGGAGGAGGGAGGGAGGGAGGGAAGGAGAGTTTATATATAAATCACAATTCCAAATGTAGATCTACTCTCTT